>CM053594.1:290785675-290803727 GCA_028646575.1 Pseudocheirus occidentalis | reverse complement strand
TGAAAATAAGCAATGCTTTGACAAAAAGGTTAGAGAAAGGGGACATTCTCTGAAGGAGATTCTGGAAAATGAGAGAGTGGTTGTCTTTTGAATAAAGCACTCTTGATATGGTGCAAAGAGTGCTGACTTTTAATTCAGATGACTTGGGTACAACTTAGAGTTCTTTCACTTACTATCTATGGCACCTCAAGTAAGTCATTTAACCTCTCTGAGTTTTGTTTTCCTCATTTGGAAAATGAAGGGGTTGAACCGCAAGACCTCTGAGATCCCTTACAACTCGAAAACTATAATCCAATATAAACTATTGTAGCCTCTCTGTACACTTGAAGGGAGCATCTATTGGATAAAGTATTTGAGACATTGCTTTCATAGTACTGGCCATTACCCTTTTATCCATGTTTATCTAATTAAAGTTTTTCAGGAAAAAAAGAACCCAAGGTAGGCCAGGGGAAGAAAAAAAAGTGCCCTTTGAGAGTAGGAAGTTTTTGCTGATACAGAGGAAACCGCTGACCCTCTTCAGACCTTGGTTATTAGATGTTACACAAAACAAAGAAGACAGAATAACTGAGATTACAATCTGATGGGAGAAAGATCAACCCAGCTTCTGTCCTTCTTCCTTCTTGGGTCCCCCCCTCCCACTCACTATACACACAATTTAAATCAAGATTAAGATGAGGGAGGGGAGAAAGCAAATTTCACCAATTTGGTATATGGATATTATCTTATGTCTCCAGTGCCTATTAATATGGATACCTCAAAATTAAGCCAATTTTGAAACTTGAACAAATCAAAATATTTATTAAGCACTCACAACATGCCAAACACTATGCTGAGTACAGGGGATATAAAATATAAAAAGTGCAACAGTACATGTTCACAAGGAACTCACATTTATAGTATATATTAGGGAGTGGTGATCAGGGAAAGGTGTTTTGCCTGAGAAATCATAGAGATGGTAAGTGAAGTCACACATTTGCTTTTGGGGGGAAAAAAAAAGGAAAAAGAAAGGAAAAATTCTGGTCTGATTCTCACATTCTAAGAATATACCTTTTAATGTAAAGCCAATCAGCAGATCCTGAGAAAATGCTACTGTGAACAGCCTTTAAGATTCGAATTACACAGTATTAGTGAACACTCTGTTTATTCCATTACAAAATCAGATTCACTACAATGTTCACAGTTTCAACAGTTCACAATATTATATACAATCTTCAGAACAAGGAAAGTCTCAATATTATATCTTATTACAGAAAGGAATAAGGAACAAGAGCGGTTTCCCTAAGGGAGAAACCAGCTTCACATTATAAGATTCAATCAATCAGTTAACAAAAGGAATGACCTAGTTTCCCTAAGAGGGAGTTGATTCAATCAACAATTCACAATACACTGATCTTCCACTCCTAGGGCAACCATCAACTTTAGTTTCCAAACAAAGTTCCTAGACAACCATACAATCCTTCCACCCCTTGATTTCCAACAAACCTCAGTTTAGTCCAAGGGGAGGCCTTTGCTTCATTTTGACTCTGGGTGGTCTCTCTGATTTGCTGGATCTTCTTCCCTGGTCCCAGCTCCCTCCTGAATCTGCCAGACAATCACCTAGATTCAGGAGCTGAAAGCTTATAGGTTCTCGTCCAATTCTCAGGGATGAACAGCGCCCAGGTCCTTGTCCAGTCCTCAAGACACACACTGAAGTTCACCGGATTCAGCACACCCCAAACCCTTCAGGACTTCTCTTGCCTGGAACTCAAGGATCAGCCAGTCCACCAACAAACAAAGTCCCATCCTGTTCATGTCTTCAGTCAGCAACTGAGGAGTGAAATCCAAAATCTGTTTCTCCAAAATTCTCCTGCTTATAAACACTGGCCTTCTCCCAAGTGAACAGTGGAGTGTCTCAGCCAATGGCATTCTTCCACATCAGCAGGGGAATTCACACCTCTTCACGGGAGGGGGGGGGGATTCACACCTTTTCACCAATGGACAGAGTTCTATACTTAGCCCTAAGTTACTAGGATCTACTTAACCCTAAGTACATCAAACAAATTGATTACCATTACAGTCATGAATAAGCCTTCTTTAACTATATCATCTACTATAACTTTTCTCTTGATTGTTATAATTCTCAGTCAGCCCTCAGTTAGTTCTCTAACTCTATGTGTGATGTGTGATGATGATGATGATGATGGTGATGATTGTGAGGGATAATTTATAGTGAAGTTTCCACATTCTGAAAAATCAAATCTAAAATGGTTTCAGTATTCACAAGGCCTAGGTTTAGGTCACCTGACCTTCAAGCAATCTGGGGCTTAGATCAATGGAGACCGTCCCCAGTGCCAACTCAGCATAAGATATACCAAATAAGGTTAAGGCTGCTTTCATTGGACACCCACATGTTTCTGGGTCCTTTGTCTCAGAGAGATTCCCGTGTGTAGATTGTGGATCAGCCCCCCTACCAATAAGAGTGAAGGCCAGCTTGGGGCAGGGGGAGTTGGGGTTTCTGCATTAGAGTATTATATAACCATGGACTGGCTTCCACCTGTTGCTCTCTCCCTGCCACCATGTGGGCAATAGGGGCAGAGTCCTTTCTCATGAGAAAGAATAAAGACCTTTTCTGACCTTAGATTCAGACTCTGAACTCTTTCATCTCACACATGATGATGGTGATTTATCTATTGCACTAACTAGCTAGGAGGCACTGGAGATGGAATTAGAACTGACCAAGAATATGCTGAGGTACACACCATACCTTTGTGAGAAGAATTGTTCATCTACTCTCCCTGACCCTTGTTTGGTAGGGAATGGAACAACATGCCAAAGAGTTACTAGTGGTTGTTTGGGACTAAAGGTAGATTACTGAAAAAAGGTGAAAAGTGGCTTGGAAAAGAATGATCAATTGCAAGAAGTAAATATCTTACTAAGACCTAAGATGAAGCTTAATTCCATAGGAAGGGAGAGTGTTATTCTATCTTTGCACACACTGTCCAAATGATGGTTCTAGGATGGGGTTGAGGGCTGGAGGAGCAGTGGGAAAAATTTATCAGGGAAGCAATAGCAGAAGAGGTAGAGAATTAATCAAAGGGGGAAAAAGAAGATATCAAAGAAGGGAAAACAAAGGATCTACAGCAGAGTAAGAAAACTGTAGGCTAGTGGTTGGAATTTTTTTTATATAAGATTGATTCTAGAGAGAAGTGTATAGTGTATAAAACATGCTGGGCTGTGGTTGATTGTTGTGACTAAAAGAAATGGTTTACCTGTAGGAAATCCCTCCATGAAAATAAATATCTTTTGAAACTTCACCTAGTTATCTGGTGTCTATTGCTCCTGCCTCTCTTTTCAGCTTCCTTTTGTACAGTGTTTTCCCCCACAGACTGTCAGCTTTGTGAGGGCAGAGACTGTCTCTGTTCATTATTTATATCCCCAGAGCTTAACACAGTCCCTGGAATACAGTAGGTGCTTAATAAATGCTTATTGAATTGAATCTGCAAAACTTGAGTAGTTGGACAATGAATTCTCAGGTCCCTTTTGCTTCTAGCTCTGGGGTGATAAGATCTATTTTGTTTCAAACCTTTCTAATGTACTTAACATGTGTTATTATAGATCATATCTGTGTAATGTGGCTTATTCCACTACCAATCTGAAAGTTTAGGAACTGTGCCATTATCTTCCCCCGTGTCTAGCACAGTGCACATATTAAGTGTTTAATGGTTGAGGTATCTGATAAGCAATAGTATACTGGAAAATGTTTAGCAATCAGTTCAAGAAAAAATAATGTATATTATTTAACAATATATATTAATAATATTATAGTAATATTAATAATGTAACATTAATTAATTCTATATTTAAAATGTATATGTATGTATGTACATATGTACGTACGTATGTATGTATGTATGTAGGACACACTTCTAACTTTAATATACATTGTCAACATTTTCCCCCCACATTTTTAAGTCTAAACAATCAACAAAACCACAAACCAATCTCTGATTTTTAACATTTGCCAATTTCTGAGGTTCAAATGCCCACACTGAAAATTTTAAATATTCTCTATTAAGCCAGTTTGAGCTGGTTCCAGCACACACATGATGGTAGGTGTTTAGTGCCATCTATTTGATAAATGCCTGCTAAATTATATTGAATTGGTTCGTGCAATTGGCTGTCTTTTGATATTCATTCCATCTCTACAACTCACGGAGGTTTAACTTATGGGAAAAGAAAGGTGATCTGGGGAATTACAACCCCACAGGAAGCAAGAATACTAACCAGAATGTACTTATATTAAGTGGACAAAATAAATCAGGAACAAGGTGGTTGGCTGCTATGGTGATCTATTCTAAATATATTCTGGGGCTATGGGCCTATCTGTAGGGAATTGCCATAATCACTACCTGAATATACCATAAGCATATTGAAAGAATCCTTGGATAAGAAAGGTTGGTGGGAAAGGATTTTTCCCATACCTCTCCCCTTACAACAATGTTTCTCAGAGTAACTTAAGCCTACACTAGCCTGGAGAAAGGCCCAGAGTGCACTTTGAAGTCTAAGATAACAAGATATATAGCTTGCTTAGAGCACCATGTCCTAATCAGGAAACTTTAGTATGACATGAAGACATTGTGAGAGTGTCCATAAGTTTGCCCATGCCTTTTAGTAAATTTGCTCCCAACAGAATAAAAGTTAACCATAACAAAGGGGGTAAATGAGGATGACTAGGGCTTGTGTTAAGGTAGGGAAATGGATGTATGCCCGGAGGGGGGCACAATTCTGTATCTTTCCTGGGGCTATGATCTTCACATAGTAAACTATGAATGTTTACTGATTGGCTGAATGAATTGTCAAAGTGGGACATGAGTACAGAGAGACAGTGCAATGAGTAGATGATGCCACCTGACTATTCCTTGCTTTCTGAATGACTACAAATCTTAAACACCAACACCAGCACCTATGAGGTCAGGTAGTGTGTCATCTGCCTCTATTGCTAACATCCAAGTAAACTGCTATCTACAGCATTTCTCTGTTCCATTTGGTCTATTGCTAAAAATCTAGATATTGGAGGCATTGCTATGGTTTCCTGGTTTAGTACTTACCTGGATCTCCGTTCTCATCAATGGTAATGCCCCTTCCATCAGTGCGGATCACAGCCCACAGTTGCCCATTCATCCTGCATGACTCTTCTATGTCCTTCTTAATTCACCATAGGGAATCCCCATAAGCATGCTGGAGGTCTTTGATTTCTCCTGACATCACAAAGGTACCAACAGAACTCGTTAACTATTTCCTTGCCATGTGACTAGTCCATCATATCTTTCTGTCATGTAATTCTTTGATGATATTCTTTACTGATGATCTTCTTTGGGGTCCTTTTTGATTACTTATTGCAGCTTAATTGTACCCACTATACATGTCTCTATCACCCTCTGCACAATGCTCATCTTTAGGTCTGGAAGACATTAATGTTCCAGGTCCTATTGTTATATAGCAATACTGGTTAAATGTTCATTTTGGGAAAAAAAAAGTCTGCAAATTTTGAGAAGTTTTGAGTCACTAAAAGTGCTTTACAATTTCTGAAAAGTAATTCAAACTGACATCCTTCTCCTTTTCAACTCTGGATTCAGATAATTATTCATCTGTATATTAATATGCATATACCACTGGATGAGCTCTATAGGGTATCCATTCAGATAGATGCCGTTGAAATCTGGGCAACAGACATTCTTCATCCATTTGGTCTTTGCTGTGTGAATGGACAGACCACATTTACAATCCTTTGAGTGATGAGAAATTTCTGCTAGGAGACTCTGTGATTTCTTGGGGTTTGATTGAATCAACACAATGGTGTTTGAATACAAGAATATCTGGAGGACCTTAGTATCCAAAGGGAATTCTTTCTTGATCTCAACTCTGTACTGGGTCTCCTTCAATATTGTGGTGAGTTCTTCTTGCAAGCATTCTTTTTTTCCTGTTTATGCCTAGCCTCATGTTTTTAGAGTATCATTGCATAATTATTTCTATTGTTTTAATTCTAAGAAATCTTGGTGCTAGGTGGCACAGTGAATAGAGCATTTGACCTGGAGCCATCAAGTTATTTTTATTGTTTCATCATTTCCTTCCATGTCTAACTCTTCATGATCCCATTTGGGTTTTTTTTTGGCAAAGATACTGGAATATTGTGCCTTTTTTTTCTCCAACTTATTTTACAGTTGAGGAAACTAAGGCAAACAGGGTTAATTGACTGGCCAGGGTCACAGAACTAGTTAGTGTCTGAAGCCAGATTGGAGTTCCAGAAGATGAGGCCCTCTGAAGTTTGACCTGGCTCTCTGTTCACTGCACCATCTGTGAGTCAGGAAGACATAAATTAAAATCCAGCCACAGATACTTACTAGCCATGTGAGCATGGACAAGTTAATTAATCTCTGTTTGCCTTAGCTGCAACACCTGTAAAATGGCGACACCTCCTTGACAGGGTTGTTGTGAGAATCAAATGAGACAGCAATCATAAAGCACTTGGCACAATGTCTGGCACATAGCAAGTGAAGTATAAATGGTAGCTCTTAGCTATAATTACTGAATGACTGGAAATACGAATGGGAGATAATGTGTTTTGATTCTGTAAGGGAGTGTTTTGATCCATTGAATTTAATACACTTTCTTAATCAACAAACACTAAGCACAAAGGTATCTTATATTGTCTACATCTTACAATTAATTATAAGATGGTAAAGATACAGTCTATTGTTGAATACATTTGTTAAAACTAACTTGTCCTCTATAAGTAATCTCATTGATAATACATGAAATTGAAGGACAGATGACCTTCATAAAGATTTTGTAGATCTGGGAGAGGAGGGATACAGGTCAATCAATACTTGCTTATGTTTTCTTAGTTACATTTTTAAAAGTAAAGTCTGACATTTTCCCTCCTCTTTTGATATCTTCTCTTCTTTCAAGTACCTTATAAATTAGACTTGATGATGCCCTTGGAATTCTGACTTCCAGCCTGGGTCTCTTTAGAGAGTTCATTGACAGATTGCTCAATTTCTTTTTCTAAGATGGGGTTATTTAAGTATTCTATTTCCTCTTCTGTTAACCTGGGCAATTTATATTTTTGTAAATATCCATTTCACTTAGATTGTAAGATTTAGTGGCATATGGGCAAAATAACTCCTATAATTGCTTTGTTTCTTCTTCATTTGTGGTGAATTCACCCTTTCCATTTTGGTTTTCTTCTTTAAAAAAAACAGGTTAACCAATTGTTTATTTATTTTAATAAAGCAATCTCCTAGTTTTATATTAGTTCTTTGGTTTTCGTACTTTCAATTTTATTAATCTCTCCTTTGATTTTCAGGATTTCCAATTTGGTGTTTAACTGGGGATTTTCAATTTGTGGGTTTTTTTTTTATTTTTCTACTTGCATACCCAATTCATTACCTGCTCTTTCTCTTTTATTGATGTAAACATTTAGAGACATAAATTTTCCCTTAAGTGCTGCTTTGATTGCATCCTATAAATTTTGGTACATTTAATCATTGTCATAATTTTCTTTAATGAAATTGTTGATTATTTCTATGATTTGTTCTTTTACCAACTCATTCTTTATGATTAGATTATTTATTGAATTTATTTTATTGCATTATGATATGAAAAAGATACATTTAATATTTCTGCATTTGTTGTGCAGTTTTTATCCCCTAGTGTTTGATTTTTGTGTAGGTGCCATATACCACTGAGAAAAAGTATATTTCTTTCTATTCCCATTCAATTTTCTCTAGAAGTCTATCATATCTAACTGCTCTAAAACTCTATTCACTTCCTTAAATTCTTTCTTGTTTATTTTTTGGGGTTACATTTATTTAATTCTGAGAGGAGAATGTTGAAGTTCCCCATTAGTGTAGTTTTACTATCTATTTTATCTTGTAACTCATTTAACTTGTTGCCCCTTTGGCCTATTCCCTCACTCTCCCCTTTAGAGATCTCTCCCTTAACCTCCTATTGCCATTAATCTAAACACCCTTCTATATCCCCTTTTTTACCTATTCTCTCACACTCCCCTCTAAAGAACCTTCCCTTATCCTCTCCCCCATCCCCTTAGCTTTTTATTTCATTCTAAATTTAGAAGACTTAGTACTCTTTTAAATGTATATGTATTTCTCCCTCTTGAACCCATTCCCAATGAAAGTAGTTTTCCAGAAGTACCAGTCCTACTCCCCTGTCTACTTCTTCTGTATTGATTCTCCTTCTCACACCTCATTTATATATGATAATCACTCTTTTTAGCTGTTCCTGAACAGTTTTACTTTTTAAGTCATATCATGCTCAGATCTACCCCATTCTTTCTTATGAACTACTCAATTATTAATAACAATCTTAGACATACTTTTGCATTTTACACACATAAAAAGTGAACTGTCCTTATTGTGATCCTTGTAATTAGTATTGGTATGTACTTTATATTTCTCTTGGCTCTTCTATATCAAACCTTCTGTTTGGTTAATTTTTTTTAACAAAGTCCTGAAAGTCTGATACTTTGTTAATCATCCATTTTTTCCTCACTCAGGATAATGCTTAACTTTGCTGGGCATGAGATTTTCAGCCAGAAGCATAGTTCTTTTCCTCTTCAATATACAGTGTTCCAAGACCCACAGGCTTTTAGTGTTGCCACTGCTAGGTTTTATGCATTTCTATTTGTGGAACCACCCTGTGTGATTTTTTTTCTTGCTGCTTGTGATATTTTATCCTTGAGCTAGGAGATTCAGAATTTTACTATGATATTCCTGTGGGTTTTTCTCATAGGATTTCTTTTAGGTGGTGATTAGTTGATTTTTTTTTCTATTTCCACTTTCTCTTCTTGTTCTAATGCTTCAGGACAATTTTCTTTAATTATTTCTTGTATTATTGTATCAAGTCTTTTTTGATCTTAGCTTTCAGGTAGTCCAGTTATTCTTATGTTTTCTCTTCTTGTTCTGTTCTCCAGATCAATTGTTTTTCTTCGAGATGATTCATACTATCTTCTATTTTCTCATTCTTTATATTTTGTTTTATTATTTCTTGGTCTCTTATGACTTCATTGGCTTTTATATGCCCAGTTCTGATTTATAAGAAATCATTTTCTTTGTTAAGATTCTGTATCTCCTTTTCTATTTGATTCACTTTCTTTTCATAATTTTGTTTTTCACGAGTTGTTCTTTTTTTTCTCTTTTTTTAGTTTTCCCTCAATCTTTCTCATTTGATTTTTCAAGTTGTTTTAAGTTCTTCTATGAATTATTTTGGGGCAGGTGACCATTTGATATTAGTCTTTAGTGAAAAAGGAGGGTTTCTTTGCTTCACTATCCTCCTCTGAAGACAATATGTGGTCTTCTCTATTTCCATAACTCACCATGATTGGATTCTTTCTCCTTTGCCCATTCATTTTCTTTTTGGTGATAGTTCAATTCTTTGTAATCACCTCTAGTCCTAGGTATAAGGGATGGTGCCTCTGGATTCAGATCATGCTTCGGTTATTCTCTCTGACCTTGAACCCAAACCAAGACCTCCAGCTTCCTGTAGGTGCCCACTGCCAGTGATGTCCCCATTCCACTTCTTCACTCTCCAAGAAGATGCTGGCTCCTTCTTGCCACCCCCCAATCCCACCCCTGCCACATCTCCACAGCATAACTGGGTCTGGTCTTCCTTCTTAACAGATGTTCCCTTTAGGCCCTGTCTCAGAGGTAAGAAGAAGTGGTACAAGGCCTCTCTGAAGAATTTCAGTATTGGTTGTAAGACATGAAAGTTGTGGACACAGGACTTGGTATAACCATATCAAAAGAAGGCACTGTAATCTACAAATAAAGAAGAATGGTAGTAGCACAAACAAAACATGAAATGCACCAATCTATAGATATCTCCATCCCAAATGTTCACCTATCAGTGCCCAACCTCCAGTAGAGTCTTCCACATTTATATTGGACTGATCAGCCACAGTGAACACACTGCACCTTAAACTCAACATTGTGAGGATATTGGTACTCTTTAAATATGAAGGATGAAAAACTACAACAACAACAGTTTCTGGTAAGTACATAATAATCTTACCTGTTTGAATTTCCTTTCCTCTGTTTGAAAAAATCCCTTTTGGGTACTTGAGAAATGTATCATTTATCATTGAACCTGAGAAATCAAACCATTCTGTATCTTGGAATATAAATAGGGCTCCTCTCCAAAACATCCCCCACCCCCAGACAAACTATGGACTTTTTGATTGGTGTTTTATTTCCTTTACTCAGAAGTTCTGGTCAGCTCTCTCACATTCTTTTTTTTTAACTATTATGTTCTTCTGAGAGGCTTATAATCCTTAGGTTGTCTCTGAACATTCTGTCTTGGAGATCAAGCATTTTACTGGAAAAGAGATCCATGTGTACTTTGAACATTATTGACTTTTGTTTCTCTTTTTCACCTCAGGACATTTTAATCCCCAATCTTGTTCACTCTATTGCTTCTTTGGAGAAACTTGTCACTATGTACTTCAAGGTTATTTTTTTATATTCTGCTATTTCTAATGTCAAAAATATAAATCCTGCCATTTCTTCCTCTCTAACTTTTCTGACAGTTCTGATTTCACCATTGAACACACCAAACAGCCTTCAATGGTTTCGTGTTCTATTATGCATCCTTAGAGTTCTGTGTTTCATTAGGTGATGATTTGATTTCTTTCTTTTATGCAATATTTATTTAGAGAAGACAGCATCTTCATGATGTCATTGTTCTTCTTTAAGAATGATGAACAATAGTATTTAGAGACATTTGTAATCATTTAGATGTCTTGTTATATGTTTCTTTCTAACTTTAGCATCTTCCCTGCTGATTTATCCGCTTGTGCTCTAGGTTTAACTGAATTTTCTTCTGAGATTGCCAGTGATTTAGTCTTTCATTTGCCTTCACCAGTACTCATTTTTGGACTGCTCCTCCCTTTATGATAAGTTTACATTAGGGCTAGAACTCAAAGATGTCTCAGCTTCCTTCCACACTGGGGAATCTACTTTTTGTGAATCCTAAGTATATCTGGGAAGACAGGACTGACCTCAACTTCATTCCAATTCCTTTTCCTTCAGTCCCACATGCTGATCTCCTGCTTAATTCCTTCAATTCTTTATTTTCCTTTCTAAGCTAAGTCAGTGCCTGCCACTTTTTTTCAATATTAGGGGAGGGAGAGTGGGTGTTCTGGACAGAATTTCTGCTCCTTTTAGTTGCTTTAGAACCTAACCCCCGACTTCAGGGAAGTAAAGACTTCCCCACCCCCATACCTCCTCCTCAACACATGGTTGGGGAGAGTTGAAGTCCTCTGTTTACAATAGGATTTGGGGGAAGGGGAAGAGAGGAGTTGAGTGAGTGAATTAAGGATATGGATTTTCCACTGTTAATTAATATTATCTTTTTGGATTTCTTGCTTCCTCATCTCCTGGAAACACCCATAGTTACTCTTCCTGTGCTGCATAATTCTTCTTTGTTCACTTTTTGTCTTCTGTTGGGATTTTTGAGAGTTAGTAGGGACTGAAGAAACTGTCTAGTCCTCCCTTTTATTGTTCCAGTAATCAGGAAAATCATTAAGATAATCCCCCCCATCCCTTCTCTCCTCCTCCTCTTCCTTCCTTCTTCTTCTTTTTCTTCCTCTCCTTCTTTCTCTTCTTCCTCCTTCTTATTTTTATACCTCCATATATACATATATGTGGATATATATACATATACATGTACATGTATGTTATGTGTGCATATACATTCCAGCGTGGCAGCTTCTCACATCTGTCTTCTTGACAGTGTCATTTTTACTTCCTTTGTAAGTCCATCAGGGACTATAACACTAGGGGTCCAAATATGGTGGTTCCATGATCCTTAATGAAGAAAACAGGTTTTTTTTTGTAATAAGTTCTGCATTTTTTTCTCATTTTTCTTTTACTTCAGTCCTCCTTGAATTCATCCATCTGCTCCCTTGGGATGATGGTTAAGTTAGATATCTTCTAAGCTTTCTTTAGATTACTTTTATCCTCCACTGCTTCTCTGTGCTTTATGAGACAATACTATTCATAATCTTCCATCATTCTTCTTCATAAGATTTTATAAATGAGTGTATATTCTAATCCAATGTTGTTTTTGGCTACTATCTCTTTTAATTTGTCCAACAATTCACATGTTTGCTAACCAAGGTGCTCTCTGGACTCTTTTGGTCTCCGTGCTGTAGAAGTTAATTTGTAGTAGTTTAACCTCTGGATGAATTTATTTTAGCAAGTGTTATTGTTATTTTGTTATCTACTACTTGGTATTTAGCTTAGTAATCTAGCTATTAGCTAGCTTAGAAACCCTATTTAAAAAAAAGTTTATTCTGCTGACTTGTTAATGAAGGAGTTATGCTCTGATAATAGTTTCCTTTTTTTTAAATCTTTGCTAACCATTTCTTTAATAATATACAAAATTGTGATGCATTATACATGGATTCCCAAAGTAAATTTAAAAACTTATTGGAGAAGTCATGGAGAAATAACAATTCATTTGTAAAATATCTGGGAATTTTAGTGAACTGGCAAACTTATTATGCATCAATACATTCTGATATGGCAACAGAAAGGCTAATGCCAACTTGGGCTGCATTAATAAATGTATAATATTCAGGGATTCCTATTGCCCTCAGCCTTTTTAAGACCTCCACAGTACTATATTAGGAGGTTCATATTTTTAAAAGGATATTAATCACCTGGAGACCATCCAAAAGAGGATAATCAAGCTGGTGAAGAGTCTTAAATTCATGCTTTCTGAGAATCAACAAAGGACATATTTATCATTAGAAGAGGACTATAGCCTGAAGAGAAGACTTGGGGAAGGCATAATATCATTCTAAAGGTATTTAATTGACTCTCAGCAAAAGATGATTGATTGGATTTCTGCTTGACTCCAGAGGGCAAAGCTAAGAGTTGTGATTGGAAATTAAAAAGAAACAAATTTAGTATTGAAATTTAAAAAAGAGCCCAAGACAACCTGAAAGGTCAACAGGAAAGCTATGTTGCATCAGGCTGAGAGAGGGACAGAGGCCATGCCAGCATAGACTAGGCCCCAGAAAATCTGGAGCAGGCCCAAGGGGACTGAATCACTGGTAGCTGTGGAGTTTTCCAGACATGGGTGAGAGAGAACTGCAGTCCAACTCCAGCACAGTCCCAGCCTTAGCAAACAGGGAGCAAGCCTTTGGAGTGACTGAATCAGAAGCAGGGGTGATGGTGGTAGTAGCAGCAAAGGCTTCTTCTAGTTTTCAGCCCACAAATGTTAAGGGTATTAAATAACTGGTCAGCTGGAGATTACAGGTGTCTCTTTCCTATCACTGAGGCAGGACTCTATTGCTTTGCCCATACTTGGATCTGGGTCCCAGTTCTGGGTGGCAATCCCAGGGTGAGAATTACTAGCATAGCAGAGCTTGCAACAGCAGTGAAGGGAGGAATTATCCTCATAGTTCCAGGGCAAAAAAGAGTGCATGTGGTCACTCGGAGACCAGAGAACTGACTAGGAGAGGAGAAAACACCCCTTGTTATATCATAACACCTTGGAAGAACAGAAAACTTACAGGTCCCTAGAAGTATCTCTTGAAATAGTTGCATAAAACCTATGAAGCTTGGGACAGTACACCCTCCACCTCAGAAGCAGAGCCATATATATTTTTAAAAATTAACTTTTGTGCTTATTTTTAGTTTGTATCATTCATTACCACAAGATTTTGAGCTACACATTTTCTCTCCATCATTCCCCTACCAACCACCCCAAAATAGCAATCCCACTGGATACCCCTCCCCCAATTTGCTCTCTCCTATATCCTCCCCATTCCCCTTTCTGACTTTCTAGTAGAGCAAGATGGATTTCCATACCCCAGTGCCTGTATAGCTTATTTCCCACTTGCATATAAATTAATTAATAATAATAATAATAATAATATTTTTTAAACATTTGACTTTACTACTTTAAATTTCAGATTCTTTCCCTTCCTTCTTCATCTCCCACCCTTACAGGGAAGATAAGCAATTCAATATAGGTTGTACATGTATAGTTATGCAAAATAGTTCCATAGTGGATATATTGTCAAAGACTGACTATATTTCCCTCCATCCTATCCTGCTCCTCACTTATTCTATTCTCTATTTTGCCCTTGTCCCTTTACAAAAGCATGTGCTTTTAACAGCCCTACCCCCCACCTGCCATCACCTCCATCATCCCCTCTCTCATCCCCTTCCTCCTGACTCTCCTGTAGGGCAAGATACTCAATTCAGAGTGTATGTCATTCCCTCCCTAAGCCAAATTCAATGAGAGTAAGGTTCATCCATTCCCTTTCACCTTCCTGTTCTTCCCCTCCATTGTAACAGTTATCTCTTCCCTCTTCTATATGAGATAATTTACCCCATTCTGTCTCTCCCCATCTCCTCTCATTATATTGCTCTCTTACCTCTCAATTTCACCTTTTAAATATCATCCCTTCCTATTCAGTTGATCTTGTGCTCTCTGTCTATGTATACCTGTACACATATATACACACACTCACATATGTATTCATACTCCAATATACCTTCCTATATGGACATATTCATGTATGTACATATATATATATACATATATATATATATACATTTATTTATATTCCTATTCCCTTCAACTATCCTCATACTGAGAAAAGTTTAATAAGTTACAATTATCATTTTTTCATGTTGGCATGTAAATAGTTCAACTTCGATAAGTTCCTTATGATTTTTTTCCCCTGTTTACCTTCTCATGCTTCTCCTGCTTCTTGTATTTGAATGTCATATTTTCTATTCAGTTCTGGTTTTTTCTTCAAGAATGCTTGAAAGTCCTCCACTTCGTTGAATGACTATATTTTCCCCTGAAATATTATACTCAGTTTTGCTGGGTAGGTGATTCTTGGTTTTAATCTCAGCTCCTTTGATCTCTGGAATAGCATATTCCAAGCCCTTTTATCCCTTAATGTAGAAGCTGCTAGAACCTGTGTTATCTTGATTTTGTTTCCACAGTATTCAAATTGTTTCTTCTTGGCTGTTTGTAATATTTTCTTCTTGGTCTGGGAACTCTGGAACCTGGCTATAATATTCCTAGGAATTTCTTTTGGGGATCTTTTTCAAGAGGTGATTGGTAAATTCTTTCAATTTCTATTTTGCCTTCTGGAACCTGGCTATAATATTCCTAGGAATTTCTTTTGGGGATCTTTTTCAAGAGGTGATTGGTAAATTCTTTCAATTTCTATTTTGCCTTCTGGTTCTAAAATATCAGGGCAATTTTCCTCAAGAATTTTTTGAAGGATGATTTCTAGGTTAGTTTTTTTTATCATGGCTTTCAGGTAGTCCAATAATTTTAAAATTCTTTTTCTCGGATCTATTTTCCAGGTTAGTGGTTTTTTCAATGAGATATTTCATATTGCGTTCTATTTTTTCATTTGCTTGTATCTGTGTTTAAAAGTATCTTGATTGCTCATAAAGTCATTTGCTTCCATTTGCTCTAATCTAATTCTGAAGGAATTATCCTCTTCAGTGAGCTTTGAGATTCTCTTTCCATCTGGCAAATTTGGCTTTTTAAGACATTCTTCTTCTCATTGGCTTTTTGTGCCTCTTTTTCCATTTGAGATAATCTATTTTTAAGGTGTTATTTTCTTCAGTAAGGTTGTTGTCTCTCTTTTCATAACTTTCTTGCATCATTCTCATTTCTCTTCCCAATTTTTCCTCCATTTCTCTTACTTGATTTTCAAAATCCTTCTTGAATTCCTCTATGGACTGTAACCAGTTCATATCTTACTTGGAAGCTTTTGGTGCAGGTGTTCTGGCTGTGATGCCTTCCTTCATTTCATGTTGTGATCCTTTTTGTCTCCCCAAAAGGAATCTAAAGTTGGATGGCTGTGCTTGCTTTGCTTCCTTTGCTTGCTCATGTTGCCAGTCAATTACTTGACTTTTGAGCTCTTTGCCACAGTAGAACTCTGCTTCCAGAGTAGAGAGCTTTGTCCCAAATCACCGGCATTTTTGTAGCTGCTGGAGCCATTAGGAGGGTGCTGTCTCTACAGCCCCTACCAGCTTTGGCTCACTGATTACATACCTCAGGACCACCACCAGAGACTGTGATCCCAATCCAGGCAGATTTAGGCAAGAGCACTTAGCTTCTGAATGGTTGCTTGCCCTGCTTACAATCTGCATGCCAGGAGCTCTGAAGCAGTCATATGCAGGCAGCTGCAGGGCTGGCCCTCCTCACCTCCACCACTTCTCTCTCCAGGGGCAGAGGCCAGATCACAATCCCCCCCAAAAAAATTTAGTAGAGTTCCACTGGCCTTTTACTTTTATTTGGCATTTACAGGTTGATAATTCTAGAAACTGCCATAGATGCTGCCAAACTACTCCCTGGAATGCTCTAGCTGCAGCTCTTCTGGGCTGACCTGGGGCTAAAACTGTGAGCTCAGGTGAGGCTGGGCTCAGTTCCCAGCAAGCTGTGATGGAGCCTTCCTGTTTGTCTGCCAAGCTGCCTTCAGCAGGAAATTTGTTTCTCTCTGTCACTTTGCAGTTTCTGTAGCTCTA
Source organism: Pseudocheirus occidentalis (assembly GCA_028646575.1). Classification (NCBI taxonomy): domain Eukaryota; kingdom Metazoa; phylum Chordata; class Mammalia; order Diprotodontia; family Pseudocheiridae; genus Pseudocheirus; species Pseudocheirus occidentalis. The sequence continues at coordinate 290,787,159 of CM053594.1, read as the reverse complement.
AAATTTATTTAGAGTCACATTTTATAAGTATTATAGGTTATGGGGGGAGCCATGAAGTTTTCCTGCTTCTACACTGCCATCTTTAGCAAAGCTCTATCTTAACAAAGAGTTAAAAATTCAAGTAATTGTTTGGGAAAATGAGCAAACAACAGAAAAAAACACCCTCAGACAATAGAAATTTACTTTGGTGACAAGAAAGATTAAAACATACACTCAGGAGAAGACGATAAAGTCAAATCTCCTCTATCCAAAGCCTCCAAGAAAAATATGAATTGATCTCTCCATAAAAGAGCTCAAAGAGGATTTTGAAAATTAAATGAGAGATAAAGAGGAAAAATTGGGAAGAGAAATGAGAGTGATGCAAGAAAATCATGAAAAATGAATCAATAGTTTACTAAAGGATACCCCCAAAATACTGAAGAAAATAAGACCTTAAAAATAGACTAACCCAAATGGAAAGAGAGGTACAAAAAGGCAATGAAAACAGGAATATCTTTTAAAAGCAGAATTGATCAAATGGAAAGAAACATCCAAAAGTTCACTGAAGAAAATCATTCTTAAAAATTATAATGAAGAGGGGCGGCTAGGTGGCGCAGTGAGTAGAGCACCGGCCCTGGAGTCAGGAGTACCTGAGTTCAAATCCAGCCTCAGACACTTAACACACACACAAAAAAACCTAGACGTGTGACCTTGGGAAAGTCACTTAACCCCAACTGCCCTCCAAAAAAAAGGCAAAAAAAAAATTAGAATGAAGCAAATAGAAGCTAATGAATCTATGAGAAATCAAGATATAATACCACACAATAATACAACAAAAAAATTAAAAAATAGAAGACAGTATTAAATAATCTCATTGGAAAAACCAACTGACCTGGAAAACAGATCCAGGAGAGATCATACAAAATATATCAGACTACCTGAAAGCCATGAACAAAAAAGGATCTTAGACACCATCTTTTAAGAAATTATTAAGGGGGGCGGAGCCAAGATGGCAGCATAGAAGCAGCAAAGCACCACAGCTCCCACACAAACACGCTAAAAAACCTCATAAAATGGGACGCTAAACAGATTTTCAAGCTCCAAAACTCTCCAAAAGACAGAAAGAACATCTGTTGCTACAGGCAGCACAGCAGGTGGGGCTTTTCGCAGCAGTCTGGGACCCGCAGCCGAAACCCCTGCCAGGTCAAGCCCTGGGGCATCAGGCGGGGAACCGTGGCTATAGGAGAGCTGATCAGCTGCACTGGAGGCACAGTTACCACATCTATCAGGCCAGAAGAAAAAAAGGCTAAGAGAAAGGTCAGTGGATTTTGCTAACTCAGGAGGAGAAGAGCGGGTCCGGCCAAACTGCTCCCAGGGCAAGGAAGCAACGGGAGGCGGCAGTAACAGCAGGAACGTCTGAGAGCCGCAGCGGCACCCACTGGGCTGCTTCAGAGCCCTCGGCCTGCAGATAGCAGGGGGGCTGACGCGATCCATCGGGGACAAGG
>CM053594.1:290770138-290785175 GCA_028646575.1 Pseudocheirus occidentalis | reverse complement strand
TAAAGCTCTGCAATACCTGCAACTAGGAATTAAGATATACAGGGGGTGGGGTAGGGAGATCCTCCCTACCCTACCAGAAAGTTAGATAGCAGATCAGGGGAGGGGCTTTACAGTGGGATTGCTGTTTTGGGGTTGGGGTAGGGTAAAGACAGGGAGAAAATTTGCAATTCAAAAATCTCATGAAAATGAATTATGTAAATAAGAAAACAAATAAAAAATTATTTTAAAAATTAAAAAAAAAGAAACAAGTGTGGTGAAATGGCTGTACTTGAGGTCCTAGAGGGCCACATGTGGCCCCAAGGCCTCAGGTTGCCCACCCCAAGGGCGCTTTGAATTTCTATGAGTTGTCCATAGTCAGAAAGCTAGAAAGCATATGAGATAAGACTAGAACCTTGATGTGATAACTCCGAGTCCTTCCTGCTGTCCCTTACCCTGAGCTACCTCTAAATAAATAGTTATACAATTACAGTAAATAGACTGTGCCACATCAAAGTAAACTTATTTAAAAAGTGGTCAAACTCACTTCCCTATAGGCCAGATAGTGGGATGAGCAATCAAGCAATCAATTTTCAATCACCTATAAGAACACAAGGTATTGGTAGCATCCAGAAGTGCCTGGATAAGAAAAAATAAGTCATAACAGAGCAATTTAATCTTCTGTGATAGAGGTAAAGCTGAGCAGATAAGAAGCAATAGATACAATCAGTCTGGATGCCAGTAAGACTTTTGAAGTTTGCTTGCACAGAGTGTCAACACTAATCAACAGCATACAGTCATATTTTTAAAGTGTAGTCTTGCCTGAAGGCAGGGGCCTGGACTAAGAGACCTTTAGAAGTATCTTCCAGCTCTATAATTGTATGAGTTTTATAAGAAATGGATCTGAGTGATGGTTTAAAGCAGAAGATTCCCTGGATAAATGGGGGTGGGTGGGGGTGGGAAGGTGTCATGCTAGAGTTAAAATTTTCAATTCCACTTAGAAGCTTTTTTAAAAAAACAATTCAGAAGATTTTTTAAAAGCATTTACATTTGAGGTATTCTGTCAATACAGATCAATCAATAAGGATTTAATAAGCATCTCTTGTGAGCCAGGTATAATATGTTAAGTATTAGAGATACAAATACAAAAAGTGAGACAATCCCTAACTTCAGTGAGCTGACATTCTAATGAAAAAGACAATATATACAGAATAAATGTGTCCTTGTATATATAAATGTATATATAAATGTACACACATATATATATACAAACACACACACATGTATACACACATATTTGTAAATGTATATGTATGCATTTATATTTTTCTGAATAAAGCCAAAGTCGTCATATACAAGATACTTTGGGAGGTAGATCAGGATTCTGATAGGATGCTCAGTATCTGCCAAGTAAAGGGTTGGGAAGGTTACACATAGAGAAAATACCTACCTCTAAATGATGCTCTCCCCATTCTTCACTATTAGAAATCATTGTTGGTGGAACTGTGAACTGATCAAACTGTTTTGGAGTGTAATCTGAAATTATGCCCAAAGAGTTATTAAACTCCCTATAACCTCTCACTAGCAATATCACTACTAGGTCTATTTCCAAAACTGATTAGGGGAAAAGGAAAAAAAAAACTCTACATGTTCTAAAATATTCATAGCAGCTTTCTTTGTGAGAGCAAAGAACTGGAAATTACAGGAATGCCCATCAACTGGGGAATGACTGAACAAATTGTGGTCCATGATTGTGATGGAATACTACTGTTCTATAAGAAATACTGAGCCTGATGGTCTTAGAAAAAGATGGATAGGTTTGTACAAAATAATGAAGAGTGAAATGAGCACAACCAAGAGAACGTTGTATACAGTAGCAGAAATATTATTCTAGGAACAACTGTGAACAAAGTCATTTGACTATTGTGAATACCCTGATTAACCATAAAGGACAAATGAAGGAAGATGTTATCTGCATCCAGAGAAAGAACTGATAATTAGAAGTATATATAGAATGATTTTACATACATACATACATATATTTGTGTCTAACGGTAACCATCTCTAGGGTGGAGGGGGAAGGGAAAGAAAAAAGGAAAAAAAGAAGTATATAAAATGATAACTTTATTATATATTTAAAAGGAATATATATAATAGATTTGCAATGCCATATGCAATCATTTGTAATCATTCTATGTTATGGAAATGCTTATTTTATTCAAAAATTTAAAACAAAAACTTTTTTTAAATATGAAAAGAAAGCAATCTTAGAGTACTGTTATGATAGGGTAGAGGTTATAGAACACAGTCATTTTGATTCCATTCTCTACGTTATTTTCCACCTATTCTCTATGCTACACTCTTTGATCCAGCTACATTGTTTTATTTAAATTTTATCTAACCAGGTCATTTTATCTCCTATGCCTTTACTTCTGTACCTGCTGTACCTCATACCTGATATGCTTTGCCCCACACCTTCAGTTAATAGTTTGCCTAGCTTCCTTCAAGTCTCAGCTCAAATAAAGAACATAGAGACAAGACGGCAGAGTAGCTAGAAAAAACAAAGCTGAGTGCCCCAATCCAGTACACAACTCCTAACAAATTTATAGAGTAGCTAGAAAAAACAAAGCTGAGTGCCCCAATCCAGTACACAACTCCTAACAAATTTATAGAACACGTGAAACCAAATCCTGATCAGGAAATCTAAAATTAAAATCACAGTGAAACATTTTTCCATCCTACCTTTTCTTCCTATTTTACAAGGGGAATGAGAAAGTGCTGCACATTTTGAGGATAGAGTCTAAGCAGAAAGATAAAGCATTCCAGAACCATAAAAGTATGTGTACCATGAAAAGAAGGATCATCTGTTGAGCACAAAGGGACCTACATTTGTGCAGGGTTCAGGAATAGGTGCCAACTCAAAGCTCTATTGCTTACTACTCAGATATGGACAGATGGATGAGGGGACTTACACTAGGAAAGGGAGCATAGTAAGGATATTGTCCAGGGTAAGAACTGGTTGTAGCCCCTAGGCTGAGTGCTGACCAAGGTTCAAATTCAAAATCAAGTAGCAGCTGTAGGGTTGTAGCAGCAACTACACTGGCATACCCAGGATGGCTGGTAGCATAGGTTTTTAGATCTGCTTTACTAGGAAAGATAGTTATTTAAATTACATTCTTTTTAGTTTATATTCATTAGTTCAGGGTAAAAGTCAGCACCTTGAAATTTAGAGAAAATCCAAACAAAGAAAATAGAGAAAATTCAAGCAGAGAAATAAAGACCAACAGATAGGGCTTCTAATTGTCTGAGAAATTAGCACATATCAACAGACAGATCCAACTGACTGACCAAAGCAATACATACATAGTTACTAAAGAGAGAAGAACCAACTTCTGGGTTTTTCAAAGCCTGGGTGCTCCTTAACAGCTACCCAGAGTATCATTTGGTCAAATCACAAGAACTATCTTCCAGTGGGTGAGCCCCAAAGCAAAATGCTAACCTCAGAGTATATATAAACTTTTTCAGGGTCAGAGGGATATCACAGCCCTCGTGACCCACTGCCTAATTACAAAGAAACAAAAGGCATGTACCTTCCTAAAAAACAAGCTTCCCCTAATCAGGCTTCTCCATGCGAGGCCTATTAATAGGGCAGGGAAGATCTTATATCCCATCAACTTTACAGTGGTTCAGACCCCAGATGTAAAACAGTCTCAGTTCTAGCACCCAAACCAATCTGAAAATTTCATCAGAGTAACCAGGGCAGTAAACCTACATTAAAGGGGAATCTGTGGTTTTCTCATTCTGAACCAACAGAGCTTTCCAGCTAGCTGATAGTGGCTGAATCCAAAAAGTCTACTAGAACTCCAACCAGGGGCAAGCCTTTTTGCTCAGTCCCAAACGCAATTCATGAACTTGCAGAACTCAGACAAGAAGGACAGAAATTAGATTTTGCCCTGGATCAAGCCACTTTGGAAACATGGAAACATGCAGCTGTCCATCCTGAGTTATCCTAGAGATCCTAAATTAACACAAAACTCTTCACACCCCCCAGAAAGCAGCACTAAGACCAGCTCAGTCATGGGCAGTAGTGGGCAGAGTACTTAGCTAAGATAAAGATTTATGACAGGAAATAGGTTGGAAAAAATGAATAAGCAAAGAGAATCCCCCAATGAAAAGCTATTATGGTAACAAAGATGCCCAAGACACAAACCAGAAGCTGAGAATCACTCCTACATTTCTACAAGCAAAAATCACTCATAAAAACATGGCTTGGACACAAAGTCAACTAGAATTCCTGGAAAAGATGAGCCACATATTTTTTTTAAAGAGTTAAAGTAATATTTTTATAGATAAAATGAGGGCTCCAGAAGGTAACTTGGAAAATAAAGGAATGCTATTAAAGGAAGAATTGGAAAGGGAATTATCAGCTTGCAGCAAAAGGTACGAAATCTTGCTCAAGTTACAAATTTCTAAAAATTAGAATGAACTAAATGGAAGCCAATGACTCCATGATACAACAAGCAATATTCAAAACAAAATCAAAAGAACGAAAAAATAGAAAAAGGAAGATCTCTCATATTAAAAACAACTGACCTAGAAAACAGATAAAGGAGAGATAATTTAAGAATAATTGGACAACCTGAAAGTCATAACAAAATATATATATATATATATATATATATATATATATATATATATATATATATAGTCTAAGCTCGTATCTCAAGAAATCCTAAAACTCCTCATGTCTCTTAGAATCAGGGGGCAAAATAAAAGTGGAAAGAATAGACCAGGCACCTCCAGAAAGAAAACTAAAAATAAAAACTCCCCAAAATATTATAACCAAAATTCACAGTTTCTTAAGTCAATGAAAAAAAAATACTTCAAGGAATTACAAAGAAGTGCTGAGGAACCATACCCAGAATTATACACAATTGGCATCCACCATTTTAAATACTGTGTTTCCAATAGAATATGGACATATGACTTTTAAAGATATTGATGCAAAAGTTCTCCCCCACACCATCATGACAGTTTCCTTTCTTATTTTAGCTTCATTGTTTGTGTAACAGCTTTTTTTATTGTATATAGTTGAAATTGTCTAATTTTTTGTGTTTTTGGTCTTCTTCTTATTTAAGAATTGTCCCCTTAGTCATTGTTACCTAATTCCATTTATATCAATTTTTTTAAAATTATATTTAATTTTATATTTAGGTAGCATTTTTACTAGGAATTTATTTTTAAGTGTAAGTTATTTTTCTAGTCATTTTATGTTAAACTTCTTTTTCATTTTCCTGATAGTTATGTTCAACAGAGAGTATGTCTATTAGAAGTTTATACTTTGAGCTTTATTGAATACTGCAACCATGATTTTTCACAGATATAATTTCCAACTTTAGTTAAATTCAACAAACATTAAGTGCCAATTATGTTTAAGACCATCTATAAAATTCTTACTCCTTTGCCTCATCAGGATATGTGTATTTCTGTAGGTTCTTGATGACTATGACAATGGATCAACTTTGGCTGGATCAACTATATTGCAAAGTATTCAAAAGCCAACCCTGTGATGTCTTTATCTTCTGTCTAAAGTCCAGATGAACTAAGTTCAAAGAGTTTCATCACCAGAATGATTTTTTTTTAAATTTGGTTGTAGTAACACATCAAACCATTTCTTTAATATCTATCTCATTGTGAAGATAATTTCCACTTAAGCAGATATAAAAACACCAATGTGTCTTCTTCCCAGACAATTCTTGTCCATGTCTTTGTAGAAATTCTCTACAGTCTCTAGCCAATGTACTGAAGAGCTTCCTTGGATCTTTCAATATTTTACACTTACCTGTGACACACTTAGTTTGTTCATCCGTCATTCCTTTAGCTCACTACATGACAAGACCATCTATTTCTAATGTGCTAGAACCTTTTAAACCATGTAACACAGCATTTCACTGTCTTTTGTTTCATATGAGGGAAGAAGGGAAGGAATTTGAGACTGAAAATAAAATTGAAGTTTAAAAATATACTTGAGAAACAAGAAGCATTTGTATTATAGAAGGGTTAAATAATTCCTCAAGTGCAATGCAACCCACTCTCTTGCTCCCAGATAATTGTCCAAATGAAAAGCTAGATTATGATATATGTAGTAATGAATAAACATAATGGACTGTCCGTAAAACTGTGTGTTGTAATCTGGGAAATTCTCTATTTAGTTTTTGTTGTGTGGATTACTAGACTATGAGAAAATTGAAGGTTAAACAGCAGAATAGTAGTTATGCTGTTATTTTAAAAAAATCATACATATAGACATTTTTGCTATAAAAGAAACAAAATAACAAAATGGAAATTACAGGTAAAGGTAGTTCATATTTTCTCCTTGGAGAGGCAAATAAAGGAGTTGATGAATTTGGTTTGAATATGTGCTCGATGATAAGAAACATATTTTCATAAGACACCTGCTCATCTCACTTTTCTGTACTCATGCTGAGAGCAAAGAAACAGACCACCATGAAGATAATTGTAGCATATATTTCATTGAATGAAGAAACACAGAAATTCTATGAAGAATTTGAAAAGATTCTCTAAGTTAAACTAACTCCCTTTATACCTTATATTTTTATAACCCATATAAGCTTTGATGGTTGTTATCCCAGTTCCCACTCCCATGGATAAAATGGGGTCCCAGAGCTTGGCTACCTAAATTTCCTTCTCATGATTCTAGGGATCCTAAATTCTTAGAGGTGATTGAGCCCACACCTGTGTTTTATCTCTAAAGAATAAAAATTGATAATAAATGTAGTCAGTCATGCTTAGGTGGCATTTAGAAAGTGATATTTATTAAGGTGATTCAACAAGAAGAGTTACAAGGGCTACAAAACATCTGCAGCACCTCTCCCACAAGTAGATGTAGAGTCCAGGGGAAAGTGGGAACAAATTAAGAGAACATATGTAGCTAAGGGAACTCATGGCTCCCCCTTGCTGAAGTCCCTCTTTCCTCATTCATTAGGTGCTCAAGGAATCCCCCCCTTAAACACGGGGAATCTGTGTTCATCCCATCCCATCCCTGGATTTAGATAAAATATCTGACTCAGCTCTAACTCTGGGGTCATTGCTAGGGTACTTACAGAAATGTGGGAAGTTTAAACTCTTCTGAAATTCACAAGTGCCTCCTATGGCCAAAGAGTCGGAGTGAAAGGGAGGGAGAGAAAACTTAGCCAAGTATAAAGGCAAAGTTGAGACCTTTCCCTCTTCTTCAGTGGTCCTCCTCAGGGATGTGTTGGAAAACCACAATTAGTCCAAATTCTAGAACTCTGTTCTCAGATCTTTTGATAATTTATAGATGATCTCTGAGTGTGGTCAAGTTTCTTCAGCCTATCAAACCTATCATGCTCAACATGGTTCCATTTTAAGGATTTTTTTTTCTTTTTGAATTATTTTATTTATTTTCTTGTTTACATCATTCATTTCCACGAGATTTTGAGTTACAAATTTTCTCCCCATCTTTCCCCTACCCACAATCCCAAAACAGCCATCCCATTGTAAAGCCCCTCCCCCAAACTGCTCTCTCCTATGTCCTCCTCCATTGTCCCTCTAACTTTCTGGTAGGGCAGGATGGGTCTCCCTTAAGGATTCTTTTTAGCACTTAGGGTCCATAGTCTAAAAATATTATTATAAACATTTATATAGCACTATGTTCCAAGTACTGTGCTAAGTACTTTATAATTATTTCACTTGATTTTCATAACAACCTTAGGAAGTAGGTGCTATTCTTATTTTAATTTTACAGATTAGGAAACTGAGGAAAAGGTTCAATGTGAACTCATGTCTTCCAGATTCTACACCCAGTGTTCTGTCCACTGCACCATCTAGCTTCCTCAGATGACTGATTGAGATATACTTTCACTAGTTAATGTATTAAGGCTAAAATTGGGTGGCATAGTCTCAACCCAACCTTTAAACTTGGTTTCAATGCAGAGTTCGGCTTGGGGGAGGATGGTAAAAACCATCAGAAAATATGGTCCAGAATCAAGAAATGAAAAGGGTCACTGGCTCTTAGGCTACTCAAAAGATTCATACCTTCATGACATGAAAACTTATTTAGGAGGAAAATCAGAACCAAAAAAATGAAACAGATTATATCCACAGTCAAGATACAATTAGAGCATATGAGATCATAGCTCTATAGCCAGAAGAGACCTTAAAGTCACCTGATCCTATCCCATGATTTTGTGGACAAGGAAACAGGCCCAGGGAGATCAAATGCTTTTTCTGTCTACAATCAAACAGGTAGTAAATAGCAAAGCCAAGTCGGAGACTCCCAAGTTTTGATCTCCCCAACTTTGAATCCCACAATGCCTCCTGGTTACAAGTAGAGGAGTCCTTTCTGAATGAGCAGTCTGTGTGCAGTCATATCATTGACTAGTAAGAGCAAAGGTTAGAATCAATACCAAATTAGGAGGAAGGATATAGAAGAGACTCTGTGTGATTACAGCAGCTCCAACCTGACCTGTTTAAACTTGCTGTTGACCCTGAAAAATAAGACATACACAATGTAAAGATCTGTTTGTGAGGGTAAGCAGGAGTGTCTCCTTGAATTAGTTCATTAAGATAGTGACTATTTTAAAGAGATTCTTCTTTTTATAGCTTCAAGTATCCAATATACTTGGAACTTGCCTAACCAGCTGCTTAATAGAAATCTTTCTTTAGTGATATAAGTAAAAGCATCAGAAACAAAGCTTTCCTCTGCTTATGTGGCAAGTAATGATGAGAACTCGTAGCTAAAGTAGGCAAAGTGTTTTATTCACAAGGTGGAAGGTGTTATATGTGTAATTACTGTTATTTGACAGATAGGGAAACTGAGGCTGGCTGTGTCAAATGCTTGTCTGTAATCACAAATCTGGTAAATATTTAAGGTAGGATTTCTGCCCAAGTCTTCTAATTGAGCACTCTTTTCATCATGATGATTCTCCTTAAGAACTTTTTCTTTCTTTTTTTTTTAACTGATGGCTCTAAATTTGCAAAGTACTTTCCTCACAATTACTTCTAAGTTAGACACTATGAATATTGATATCCCTATTTCACAAATACAGAATGGCATGGTGGAAAAAGACTCGAATTTGGACTCCAAGCACCATCCTGAAAAACAATGGAGACTTATGGCCCCAAATTCACCAAGTGAATATACCCTTTGACCCAGTGGTATCAGTAATAGAGAGAAAAAATAAGGAAAAGAGAGAATGGATAAAAGGTACAAAATTATCTACATCAGAACTTTAGAAATGAGAAACAAAATAGATGCCTATCAACTACAGAATGACAGTACATTATAGCTTATGAATGTAATTGAATATTGTTGTGCATTAAGAATTCTGAAGGGGATAGATTCAGAGAAACCTGAGAAGATTTTTATGATAGGATGCACTGAAATGTGGAGATCAAGGAGAACAAGTATACACTGGAACATGTAGAAGGAAAACAACTTTAAAGACCTCATAACTTTGATTAATGAAATAATTTCAGAAGACAGATGATGAGGCACCATCTTTTGCTAGAGAGAAGATGAACTGTAGGCACAAAATGGTACATACATTCTCAGATATGACCAATGGAGCATACATTTATTTTGTTCAACTATACTTACTTGTTACAGGTTGGAGATTTTATTTGGGGAGGGAAGCATTATGTTAGAGGGGAGTTTAGGTAGTGATAGCGATAAAAAAAAGAAAAGAAAGGAGTGTATATTAAATACTTAACATTCATAGACAAACATAAAATGAAGTTGAGACAGGGAATCATCAAGAAGGGCAGTTCTGGTACTACCATGTTAAATTTCATATATACATTAAAAATATAAACTGTATATGGTAGATTAATGGTTTCATATACAGTCTTTTTTTTCTGTCCATTGTACATGGGAATGTTCATTTTTATTGGTAAAGGTCAGTTTCATAATAAAAAAGAATCAAACTTTCCAGAACTCTTAAATATAGACAACAAAGCATCAATATGCTATAACCAGAAAAAAAATTCTTTGTGCTTCAAGCCCCATAATATATAGTAAGTAAATTGAACAATTTCAATGAGAAACAGTAAAACACTTAAGATTCTAGGAGAAATACTTTTAAATATGAAGGAAAGGCAATTCCTATCTCAAAGGCAGTATGGTAGACAGAGTGCTGGCTTGTGAATGAAGAAGACCTGAGTTTGAATCCTTTCTCAGTCATTTACTACATGGCTGAGTTGCATAAACCTCTCTGTATCTCAGTTTCCTTATTTTTAAAATAAGTGGATTGTACTCTGTGCCCTTTAATATTTTTCATTTTTAAACCTATAAGCCTTCAAATAACACAGGATTGTTTTACAGTTATAAGAAATTAGAGATGGGAAAAAACACCAAAGCATATTCCAAATAGCAAAGGAGAGCCAAGTGAAACACAAAATATCATGTCCGGCAGCTGTGGGTTTATTTTATATCCTGCTGCTTTGCTGAAATTATTAACTATTTCAACTTTGTAGTTTATCTTTTTAGTCGAATCTCTAGGATTTTCCAAATATAAAAATTTCAACTGTATCAAATTTCCTTTAGGAATTCAGACCTACAACTATTCTATAAATGGTAGTCTTACATAGAGTTACCCGGGACACTAAGAGTTTGAGTGATATATCCAGGGTCACTCTATGTGTCAGAGGCTATACTTTAATGAACATCCTCCTTACTGCTGCCACTGCTTCTCATCCAGAGCACATACCAAAATTAAGTTTGGTAATATTAAGCAGAAATGAGACAAAAATCTGATAAATTTATTTAAACATTTTTCTTACATAAATACCTTGATCAATCAGAACTTTTAGGAACTCTTTTCCTAAGTTTCATTTATCTTTTTTCTCTTAATCAAGAAGCACAGCCATAGAGGGTGACTCTTTTTAAATGGTCACAAGTCCACAGCCCATGGGATAAAAGATGGTGACAGTAGTATTATGGTATGCCAGCTATTTCATTCATTCCAGCTATGCTACAGGGGTGGTGTATGGGGGGGGCCTTCAACTTGTACCTTATGGAAAAGGTTTCAGCTTGACTCTTTCCATGGGATAGCAGAACAGTTGCTGTTTTCTGGTTGTTGCTCTCTCTATTGACTACTTCAAAAAGCTCTCAGACTGGGTATAAGTCTTGCTTTGGACTAAGACCTTTAGGGACTGAGATAAGATTTAAAGCTGGGAGAGACATCAGAGATAACTTTATCCCCATGTATATTCCTTGTCTTTATCTTTCTAAGCTCTTTGAAATTTAAGAAAGTATGTTGCTGCTTGTCAATCAGGCAACTAAAAAGCATTTATTAAGTATTTACCTTGTGCTAAGTGGATAGCTTATAAGTGGATAGAACACTGGCTGTAGAGTCAGGAGGACCTGAGTTCAAATCCAACCTCAGACATTTACTACCTGTGAGAACCCAGGAAAGTCACTTAACCCTATTGGTCTCCATTTCCTTATCTGTAAAATGATTTGGGGAAGGAAATGGCAAACCACTCCAGTGGTTTCCATGAGTATGTTTGCCAAGAAAACCCAAAATGGGGTCACAGACAGTTGAACACAACTGAAATGACCCAACAGCAATGTACCGGGTGTATAAGAATTCATGGAGTTCACATTCTAATGGAAGTTAGAACCTATATTTAAGTAGGTAAATTAGTATTTATATAAACTAGATGGGAGATATTCTCAGAGAGGAAAACACTAGGAATGGAGGGGACCAGGAAAAGCCTTCTGCAGAACAACTAAGACGTTTTCCACCTCTATACCTCTGGGAATGGAATGCCCATTGACATCTGATTTCTCAATCTATGTCAAATAAATTAATCAGATCACTGTGTAGCTTGATGCAATACAGTTACAATCTTATATTTTTAATGATTTGTGTTAATTTAATATCCTTCTTGAAGTACTACTGTGTACCTAACTACTTTGGTCTTTCTCTTGTTTGTATTCCTTTAAAGTCAAATAAAGAAATATTTTGAAAACAGATATTACACTTTCTACTTCTTTCTGGTGGGTGGGAGGGTGGGGAGAGGCTTGTGTATTAAATGGTACATGGGACTTGGAGTCAGGAAAAATGGTTTTGAATTCCACGTCAAAAGGTAACATACCTCTCTGTGCCTCAGTTTTTTTTTTTCATTTGCAGAATGAGAACCATAGGACCATCAGTCTAGAGCTAGAAGGCAAATAAGAGTTCATCCAGTCCAACCCACTCCTTTTGCAAAGCTGCAAACTGAGTTCCAGAGATTTTAGTGACTTCCCAAGGTCACAGAAGTAGTGACAAAGTTGGGATTTGAGCCTCTCACTTAAAATTTGGTTGTGTTGTTCAACACTATTGCATGTAATCATAATACTACCTTCAGTATGTACTAAACTGGTTTGTTTTGAGGAAAGTACTTTGCAAACCTTCAATTGCTACATAAACATGACTTATTTTGTTTCTTCTATGTCACTCACAGCATATAACAAAGTGAATGTTATGCACAATATAATAATAGACTTGAGATAGCAATATTATGAATTCTGATATCTTCTTCACAGATAAGTTAAGTGGCTGGGAGTTATGATGCCTAGAGCAGAGGTATCAAACTGGAGACCTGCCAAACTCTCTGTTGAACTAGATTAAACTGTCATTGGGAAATGTTCAACAAAATAAATAAAAATATAATAAAACATAGATAATATTAATTTGTCATTTTCTTAGTAAATTTGTAGCTCATAGGAATCCATTTCTATTTGACACTACTAGACTAGAACACTGATCTTGGAGTGAGGAAGACTTGAGTTTGAATCTGACCTGACACAATTACTAATTATGTGACCTTGGGCAAGTTAGTTTATCTCTCAGCCTCAGTTTTCTGATCTAGGAAATGGGTATAACAAAAGAACCGACTTTGAGGGTTATTGTGAGAATCAAAAGAGATAACATATCTAAAGTGCTTTGAAAAAAGCATACTGCTATATAAATACTTATTATTATTATCATCATTTTATATATCCTTTGCATTCATCATTGTCTGGATGCCCATTTTGAAATCTGACACTAGTCTGCCAAGGTCTGATTAAATCCTTGGGTCTATACTCTTCCAATTCCTAAGGAATGCTGTATTTGTTTATCCCACAGTCAAGAAGGATATAAGAAACACCATTTTCTTTGTTTTTTGATTTAGCATTAAGGTGATTTGGGGCTGTTCTTGTTCTGACCTTGTAACCTGGTCTCCCATAGGTAGACCTACCCCTTATGTTAAGTGCCCTTACTGTCCAGTTGTCTTGGGTTCCAGGTACCTGATGCTGGAGCAACTCAGCACCAATACACCCAGTCTTTTGGACCTTAATATATTTATCTGAGGCTATGACCCCTATTGGCATTTTGGAAATTTCCTAATTGCCTATAGGTGGGTGGAGTAGTAACTGGAATGCCTGTCTTGGAATCAGGAAAATTCAAGATCAAATATGGCCTCAGGCAATTACAAGCTTTGGTTCCCTGGGTAACTATTTAACTGCTTTCTATCTCAGTTTCCTCACTAGTAAACTAGGAATAATAATAGCACTTACCTTGCAGGGTTGTTTGTGAAAATAAAGAGAAATAACATGTCTAAAGTACTTTCCAAATCTTTAAATGTTATATAAATGCTAGCTATTGTGACCAGGCATTATGTCCCATCTAGCTGTCCATCTTGGCTATCTAACCATCTACTTTCTTTTTGCCTCACTCCCCTGCCCCTCCCCTTCCCATCCCCAACCCCCCCCCACTGTCCCCCATCCCCCAATTCCCACCACCAAAAAAAAAACCCCAACACCTCTAGAATGGACCTCCAGAAAATATGACTGCTCATTAGAGGAATTAAACCAGTCAGCTTTGGGACACCCATCTTGAGCCAAGTTGTCTTTATTGGTGAGACTAAACTCTCAAAACCACATCTATCGAACCACAAACCAACAGATCAGGTCATTCTACCCTCATCCAGTTGCCTGTCTTGGCCATCTTATTACCTGTCTTTCCACAGAGTGTTTAGTTCTTCATACTTCTTGCAGGCAATTAAATTGCAGCAATTAAAGCAAAATTATCACATTATATTTTTTTTTTCTGAAGGCAAAAATAAGTTGACTACTCTGCTGAGGCACTCATCATCCCTGTGACTCCTCAAATGCTCTCTTCCCAGACCACCACTTTTATATATGTTATTTCTCCTTATTCAAATGAAAGTACCTTAATGGTAGGGACTGTCTTACTTTTGGATTTGTATCTCCAGCTAATAACATAGTGTCTGGCTTTTTCATTGATTGACCAATCATTTACTCGTTCATACTCTGCCATCTACTTCTTCTCTTATTTTAACCTTTTGGTTGGACCTTTACTGATTTAAATCTTTTCTGTCTTCTGGTCTTGTGCTGTCTGCACTGAGTTTTAAGCTCTGTATGTAGATAGCTTATAGGTAGTCTTTCATTTCTGACATACCCCATTAACACCTAACTTAATGCCCCAAGCCCTAAAAACTGCCTTAACTATCCCTTCATCTCAGACATATCTGCAAGTATATATCCTGGGCTCCAGACTCTTGTCTCCATCTTCTACATAGTAATACTCCTGCATCCAAACAGGAATAAACTCCTGAAGATTCCCTTGAACTCTCAGTCTTAGTTTGTCATGACCATTGATGCTTCTGGGCTTATTGATGGAGGACTGGTAACTATTAAACAGTCTTGAAATCTGGATCTTCCAAATTTGGAAATGGTCTAAGAGAGAAGTTTAAGAAATCAGAAGAAAATGAATGAAAGAATAGATTTTACTAAGTACTTACTGTGTGCAAAGCACTATGCTAGTAACTTAAGAAACTGTTCTGAGTATGAGGATGGGGGGGATACAAATGTACACATATGTATACTTACACATATGTCTAAATAGGAGGCTATATATGCATATGAATACATATCTGAGCATGAGTGTATATGTGTATATAGAAGGTATAGTATGAATTGAATACAAAGGGATGATACTTTAAAAGGTGAAATTCTGAGGTGTGAGAGGAC
>CM053594.1:290742143-290769638 GCA_028646575.1 Pseudocheirus occidentalis | reverse complement strand
AGAGCAGGGGAGGGGCTTTACAGTGGGATTGCTTTTTTAGGGTTGGGGCAGGGGCAAGATGGGGAGAAAATTTGTAATTCAAAAATGTAATGAAAATGAATGATGTAAACAAGAAAACAAATAAAAAATAAATAAAAAAAGAAACTTACCTTGTAATCACTCAGAAGAAATTAGTGTTATATAAAAAAAATCTCTATGAATATAAAAACGAATTATTCATTGTAATTGAAGTTACAAAGGATAATCAAATTAATAATCTCACTAGGCAGCATTGTAATCTAAATTTAAGCATGCCAGTCAGTAGTCCTAGACCCATAGAAACTATTTTTTAACCTTTTTTTGCATCTTAGAATAGTACTTAGCATAGTGCCTGTCTAACTTGGCTCTTACAAATGAACTTGACTTAACCTTTCAGTGACTTTGTGTAATGGTAATGAAATTTGAAAATCCCTTTTATTGGAAAGTCAACAGGTATTGAGCACCTAGTTTCATATTAAGCCTCTGTAAAGAAACAGGAGGTATGAACCCCTGTTTCTGACATAACAGAAAGGGGAGCAATACTGTATATAAGAAGAAATCCCAGCTAGGAAAGTCAGAACTTCCTGGGATGAGCATCTGAAGGCTGGGCTACTGCTGGACTGGAACGTCCATGGAGAAAGTGATTTTGATTTTGATTTTGAGAACAGGAGAATGTAATTTTGATTTTAAAAATGAAGCTTCTGAAGACTTCTGAGGGCTAGCAAGAGCTGCCAAAGACTGAGGAAGCATAACTGTGGTGCCAAATGTTGTTGTGGCTTTGTTAATGTGCATGAATGCTCTTGTGGCTTTGTCATTATTAAGCCTTGTCTTCCGAGGAACAGAGACTGTGAAGGATTTGAGATAGACCGGACACTGTGAGCTCCAGTGTGGAGCAAGAACTGCACTGAGAGCTGAACAAGGAGCTGGAAGCTGTAAGCCTTTGAACTCAGGTGGTGATTGGTTAGATTTGGGCAGGAGCTGGGACCATGGAAGAGGAGCAATGGAAGCTGAAAGCCTGCCCTGAGTCAAGATGAAAAGACCTCTCTGTGGGTACTGAGTAGTGATAAAATTGTAATGTACTTGTGACCCAGGGGTAGATGGCTTGTGTATTTTCCACTACTTCTTAGGAGGGTACTGACTGATGATTGAATAATGACCCATGGACTGAATAATGACTGATTTTTAACTTAGTATGCCCCATGGGTGGAGGACTTTGACCTTTTGTACTTTACGACTAAATGATTGAGTTACTAAGTGATTGATTGACTAAATGATTATACTTTGTTCAAAACTATGTGACCACTTTGGTGAAAACTATGTGGGCATTTTAGTGATAAGTTGTTGAGTTGTTATATCATTGTGAATGCTGTAATTTAATTTTCTGTGATAAGTTGTAATATTGTGAATGCTGTACCTTGATTTTCTGTGAATGTTTTGCTCTGATTTGTTATTGAATACAGTTCACTATTATGTAATCAGAACTTTGAAAAGCTGTTCACAGCAGCAGTCCTCTGATAAGCTGCTCATGCATGGCTTTACACCTTGGTCAGTTCTCTAAGACTAAATTACAGTTGAGTTGCTGGTATACATAAGTAATGGGAGTTTCCATATGGATAGTTCTCTACTCCATTAGAACTATCTGTACATTCCAAAGGGAAAAAAGGAAGAACTCCCCCATGCCAATCTTCTCTTTCAAAAGACTGGATTCTTCCTTAAATGCCTATGCTAGTTCATTTAAGTTTAACTATTAGTTTTTTTTTCATTTGTGCTCAAATGAGTAGCTGATAGGACATAAATTTCCTTGAAGACAGGATTAGTTTAGCTTTTACTTTAGTATGCTTGGCATATACTAATTTGATTGAATGTTTGATTATAGGCACAGAATCCATCTAGGGTCTTGAATATAGCAACAAATATTGATTGATTGATTGATTGATTGAAAAGTAGGATTTCCATCTAAGTGTTTTAAGAATTATTTTCAGAAAAGGTGAGTATTATTTTGGGTATTTTATAACAGGCATGATATTCATAATGACAGTCCTTTATTACTGCAAAATCATTCTGAGCAAACTGTTCTAAAATTTCTATAGCACATAAACTCAGGAACTCAAAAACATGAAAACATTAAGAGTAATACAAAAGCAATGAAAAAACTAATATTCTACTCTGATATTTAAAAAATACTCTACTCCCTGCCCCAATTAACATAATATTCTATTAAATGGATATTCTTTTGCAAGAATCTGTATGCCATCCCAGCCCATACACATAGCACAATAGAATACACATTACTTAGAGAAAAAAGAATTTCACTTTTGTCTTTGCAACCTCAAGGATAACCTAGAATAACTGGCTTAACCAATGAAAGCTTGTTGTACTAAATTGAATTCCTCTATTATGCCAGTGAGTGTGGTTCTATTTGCTACTACAAAAAATACAGCTACCCCCTCCCCCCCACTGTTATCAGAGACTTAGAATGATTCTGCTGATTAGAGAATGGAAAACATTTTGGGGGTGGGGCAGAGACTTGAAGGAGGCAGGAGCCTATAGCTATAGTGCAAATATGAGGTAATGAAGATCTGCACCAGAGTTGTGGTAGTTTCAGAAGAGAGAAGGGAACATATAGAAGAGGTGTTATAAAGGTAGAATCAACAGACCTTGGCAGCAGATTGGATATAGGGGGTAAGAGAGATTGGGCAATGCAGGATGAGTCCTAGACTGTGACCCTGAGAAACTCTCAGGAAGGTGCTGCTCTTTAAAGTAATTGGGAAGGTAGGAAGCAGGGAGGGTTTGGGTGGGGGAAATAAGTGCAGTTTTGGATATATTTCATTTAAGATCTCTAGTGGACATCAAGTTTGAAGTATCTAAAAGGCAGTTGAAGATGCAATGGAGGTCACCACAGATATTAGGACAGTGTAATGATTATGGGATTTGAAGATCTTCCATGCCCCTTGAATTTGCTGATGTAACAGGAAGGGGTGGGGCAGGAAGAAGCCAGAGCTAGGCTGGAGCCAGCATGGTGACTGAAAGCAGCAGCAGCAGCAGTGGCACAAACTCCTTTTTTGTTGAGCCAGCCAGAATTTCTGCTAAGGACACCTGCTAAGGACTGCTGGGGATGGGAACTGCAGGGAGTGGGTGAAGGGGGGTTTGGAGAGCTAGTAGGAGAGAGCTGTATGGACCTTGAGCAGTTGCCATGAGTAAAAAGAGGAGGATCTTTGTCTGAGGTGGCCCATTCTGTTTTTAAGGCTTGAGAATGTAGGCGTTTACTGCCTTAACTACATGGGCCAACTCCATAGCTTCTGTGATGACTTTGACTTTCTGGTTTTGGGACCCAGTTTTCTGGTATTTGAATAAATGTTCTAGCTATGTCCTCCATGTAGAAGGCCTGTTACATTTTGTGATTAATAACCATATCAGCCTATTTATAATTACCATAGTCATTGTGAATACTGCATTGCTGATACAGATAGGACAGTTAAATCTAAAATTTATTGTCATATAATTGATAATTAAATGCATGGGAATTGATGAGATCACGAAGTGAAGTAGTATAGAGGAAGAAGAGAAGAGAAGAGAAGAGAAGAGAAGGGAACTGGGCTCAGGATAGAACCCTGAAGGATGTCTTTGATAAGAGGGAATGTTCTGGATGGTCAAATAAATAGGAGGTTAACTAGGAGAGAGAAGAGCATCCTAAAAACCTAGAGAGAAGAGAATATCAAGAAGGAGGGTATTCAGTGGTGTCAACAGCTTCAGAGAGGTCACAGAGAATGAAGATTGAGAAAAGACCATTGGATTTGGCTGGTAAGACATCATGGGCCACTTTGGAGGGAGAAGTTTTGGTCAAATGGTATAGTCAGAAGATTGATTATAAGGCAGTCCTACTATGGGAGCAGAGAAAGAGAATGAGAAGAGAAAAAAAAGTAGAGGTACCTGTTGTACTTAAACTTTTCCAAGAGTTTAGCCACAGAGGGCAGAAGAGATATTGGATAATAGTGGAGTTGGACAGATTGAGTGAGAGTTATTTTTTAAAATTATTTATTTATTTTCTTGTTTGTATCATTCATTTCCATGAAATTTTGAGCTACAAATTTTCTCCCTGTCTTTCCCCTACCCCCCAACCCCATGAGTGAGAGTTATTTTTGAGGATGGGGGTGACCTGAGCATGTTTGTAGGCAGCATGGAATGAACTAGTAGGGGATGAACTATGAAAATAAGTGAAAGAGCAGGGATAACAAAGAAGGCAATATGTTGGAGGAGATGGGATGGAATTGGATCACTTGAACAAGTATTGCAGTTACCCTTGGTAAAAAGTAAGACTGCTTTATTAGGATGAAGATAGTGATGGAAGGTATCTGAGAAATAGAAGTTGGAAAAGATGGAAATGGAGAGAGTTCATTGTAAGTGGTATCATTTTTTTGCATATTTTGAGGCAGTGATTTCAGTTGAAAAAGGAAGGTAACTATGGGAAGTTTGTAGAAGGATAAAAAGATTTGGAAGACCTGCTATGGAGAGTATGATAATGAGTGGATAGAAAGGTATAGTAGGATTGCCTAGCAGCACTGAGGGCCCAGTTGAGGTTGTGTAATGAAACCAGTTAAAACAGTTGTGCTATTTTCTCCACTTTCAGTCAGCAGTACATGTGTAGGAGTAAAAGGAGCAAGTCGTGGGAATGACATAAGGCTGAGGCTTGGCAGACTATAATCAGTGAGTTTAAAGAGATAGTGGTTAATTTAAGGGTAATAGCCTGGGAGAGAGCTAATGGGTCAAGGGATTAGAGGTTACAGTGTAGTCAAAGACTAAAGTTTTGTAAAGGAAAGCAGAAGGAGATGTGAAAAATCAAAAAGTTATGATTGGATAAGGGAATTTAGGAATTTTTTTATCATGGAGGTGGTGTATTTGCAAGATCAAAGATATGACCACATTTTCTGTGACTTAGGAGAGGTTGAGGAGCAGCTCATGGGAAGTGAGTAGGTTGATGATGTGAGTGGTCAAGGGGTTTGAGGGAGAGACAATATATGTCGAAGTCTTCCAGTATGAAGAAAGGAGTTGGAAAGGAGAAAAAATTTTTGAATCATGTACTGAAGTCATTGAAGGGAATGACCTGAAAGTCTGAAGACAAAAGTTACCAGAATTTTTATTAGACTCTAGATATGAATAGCATGAAACTCAAAGGAAGAGAAGGTTACTAACTGATAAAGGTAGGGGGAGAATCTGGAAGTGGCAATGGGGAGCAAAGACTATTCTCACTTCCCTGCCTTAATCAGCAAGTGAAGGAGAATAAATGAAGGTTTAGCTAGTATTAGAAAGGATAGCCAAGGAGTCTGTAATCTAGGGGTAGCCAAGTTTCAGTAATGGCTAGTAGATAAAAAGCATAGGAAAGGAAAAGATTAAGGATGAAGGGAAGTTTGTTGCCTATGGAAAAGGCATTGCAAAAGTTACCCTGGAAAGGGTTGGGTGGTGAATAGGCTAAAATTGTGGTACAGTAGAGTTGAGGTGGATGGGAACAGGGAATCAGTTGATGGGGTTTGAAGAATGGTCCACAGGGGTTTCGAATCACTGGCATGTGAAGAATATGACCAGATATGAGAATATTAATCATTGGGGTCGGGGGGAAGCACTCTTCCCAACAGAGGTTGAAGATCAGGCTGGAGCTAAGAGCAGCATGAGATGAAAGGAACATGGGCAGAAAGGCAAATGGCAAGATGAGAAGCCTGCTTCCCTGCTCTGCTCCCCCTCCAAGGGTAGCAATTATGTAGGGAAAGAGGACAGCAGGACATAGAACTCAAATCTGTACTGTAGGAGAATGAAATTCCCTTCCCCAAACTGTTCTCTTCCTTTTCCATCAAAGGACAGACACAAAGGGAGAGGGAAGATCTATAGTCAAAAGGTAGTTTGCTCCTCTTTGTTCTGGAGATTCTCCACATGACAATTAAGACAGTGTGTTGGTAGCATGGGTAAAATTTTCCTTGGGCTGGTAGGGGGGAAGTTATTGCATTGGGGCAGGAGGAAGTCTGAGATAGATGAAAGACACCCATCCCATGCCCTTGCTGCCTTTCCTCAAGATACACCTGCCATTGTTTCCTTCCCTCATAGGACATGCTGTTTCTAACAGGAGATGGACGGCATAAAACTTGCCCATGGTCACAGGAACTCAGCCCTTTTTATTGATTTATTCCTGGAATGCTTCTAAAGATAGTCATCAAATAGTAAAAAATTATTTATTAAGTACCTACTATGTGCCCTGTGATAAGCACTGAAGATACAAATATGAAAAAGAACAATTGTCCCTGCCCTCAAAGGAGCTTAGAATCTAACAGGGGAAGAAAACATATAAAAGAAAGCTAAATAGTGATGGTGGAAGAGAAGAAGGGATCCTGTATAGGGGCATGGTGGAAAAGTTGTAAACATCTAAAATGAGTATGGCTGGAAAAATCAAAGAGGTCCAAAATGAATGCTGTTGGGTGAGGCAGGGGAATGTACAATGAGGCTAGAAAAATAGGTAGGAACCAGGTTTTAAAGGGGGGAGGAAAGAAAAGCATTTATTAAGCACCTACTATGTGCCAGGGAGTTGTTAAGTGTGTTACAAATATTATCACATTTAAACATCACAACTCTGCAAGATAAATGCTATTATTATTATTATTCCCATATTACAGGGGAGGAAACTAAGGCAAATTGAAATTAAGTGACTTTCCCAAGGTCACATAGCCAGTAAGAATCTAAGGCCAAATTTGAACTGGGGTCTTCCTGCCTCTAAGTCCAAGCTCTATTCATTGTTCCCATGTAGCTGCCCCTTAAGAATGATGCCAAAGTTAAGGACCTGGAAATCTGGAAAGATAGTGATACCTTTAACAAAAATAAGGAATTTGAAATATGGATAGATTTTGGGGGAAAGATAATGAATTCTGTTTGGGGCAGTTAGATTTGAAATGTCTCTGGAACATCCAATTTGAAATGTCCAATAGGCAGTTAGTAATGTACAACTGAAACTTAAGAAAAAGACAAGGCTGGATATACAGAACTGTGCATAGAGATGGTTCCTAAATCCATGGGAGGAGAGTATAATATAAAAGTCCCCAAAGATTTTGGAATTCATCTTCCTGGTCTATATGAACAGAATATCATTCAATTATGCCACTGCTTGAAGAAATATCCATGGTGATGAGATTCCATATGGGCTAAAGTTATCCAGCCAATATAAACAGCACTGGTGACCAGGGGCTAGGAGAGAAGCAGAGATGGAGAAACACTGAGATAGAGACAGAGAAATGGAGAGAAAGAGATAAAATAAAAACGGAGAGAGACAGAGACAGAGAGACAGGCAGAGTGACAAAGAGACAGAGACAGAGAATTAGAATAATTCTGTTATGTTGGCACCAGTTCTTACCAGTCTGTCAAATATGCTTAAGAAATTTAAGTTTTAAAATAATGATTCAAAGATGGTGGACAATGACCTTTTAATGATCTCTTAACTTCATCTTAGTCTACCATATATAGGCCCTCATATTAGGTACCATAGTAGAAGAAAACCCAAATAGAGCTTCCCAGAACCACACTCCTTTTACTACCACAGAAAGCAGGCAGAACTACACCAGGTTCACGAGTTCAAGGTTCCCTAGACTGAAGCAGAGCAACCGCTTTCACTTTCATTTACTATTTCATCTCAATTAATGGTTAGCATATAAAAACCAACAAAAAAGATCATGCAACCTTAAACATGGCAGAGTAGAAAGCTGGATTCAGAGCACTTGGGGTCGATTCCACCTCTGATGATTACTTTCTATTTGATTTTGGGCAAATTCTTTAAATTACCTAGGTTTCAGATTCTTTATCTGTAAAATTAGACCTTTACAGCTCAAGATCTATGAGTTTACTATCTACGTGGTGGAGAAGTTTCTTCTACTAATTGTTCTTTTTTAAGAGTTACATATGTCTCCTTTTTGATATATGTCTGCCCCCAGGACACATTTCCTGTGGTCAAAGGTCAGTTTGTTTAGTAAACAAGAATAAAACCAAGAACGGGCTAGAACTGGTCCTGATAGATTCTCAAGAGAACTCTACCACCCTTTTAAAGAACAGTTAATACCCATATCTCATAAATTATTTTCAAAAATTGAAAAAGTACCCTACCAAAGTCTTTTTTATGAGATACAGTTCTAACATCTAAACCAGAGAAATATAGAACACAAAAAAAGAAAATTATAGGCCAATATTATTATTAGTAGGAAAACAATCCACATAATTACTCATGTTAAAAACCAAAACATCCCAAACCACATGATCATCTCAAATTTGGAAAAAGCCTTTGACAAAGTATAAATGTCTTTTATGCTAAAATCTCTACAAATATAAGAATAGAGGTACCTTTTTAATATCATAACAAAGCCTTTATCTAAAACTGAAAGCTAATCTAATATTCAATGGGGATACACCAGAACCTTTTGCAATAAATACCAGAGTTAAGCAAGGATGCCCACAATCCCACTATTGATATAGTTCTGGAAATGCTAGTATGTTTGCTGATGAGATGATGGATTAATTAGAAAATTCTAGGTATCAGCAATTATATTGAGACAACAGCTTCAACAAAGTTTCAAGCTACGAAATAAATATTCAAAAATCAAAAATATTTCTTTATAATAATAACAAAACACAAGAAGCAGTAATAGAAAGGAAAATCTCATTTCAAATAACTCCAAAATACATAAAATATTTATGAATCAATATCCAAAGTACAGAAAGATTTGTGTAGATTCAACTATAAAATATTCCTTAAAGAAATTTTAAAAAAATACAATTAGCTGGAGTGCTCATGATTAGGTTATGCCAATATAATAAAAATGCAACCCTACCAAAATTAATTTGCACTTTTAATACTGTACCAATCAAATTACAAAGAAGATTCTTTACAAAACTTCATAAAATAATAATGAAATTCATTTGGAAAAAAAATAAAAGATTTACAATATGAAAGGAAATGAAAAGAAGTAAAGATAAAGTTGCTTTGTTGCTGAGTTGTTTTCAGGCATGTCCAACTTTTTGTTACCCCATTTGAGGTTTTCTTAGCAGAGATATTGCAAGGATTTGCCATTTCCTTCTCCAGCTCATTTTACAGATAAGGAAATTGAGACAGAGTTAAGTAACTTGCCTAGGGTATGCAGCTAATAAGACTTTGAGGGCAGATTTAAACTCATGTAGATGAGTCTTCCTGAATTAATCTACCATGCTTTATCCACTATACCACTTCAAACTATATTATAAAGCAGCAATTATCAATAACATATTGTATTAGTTAAAGACTAGAGAAATCAACAGGACAGACTAGACAAGGGAGAATCAGAAAGAAAGAAATTCAGTCACTCAGTGTTTGATAAAGTATAAAAGAAATTACTGGGGAAGGGAGAAGGGGTCTTGTTATTTGATTAAAAAATAGCTACTTGAAAAACTGGAAAGCAGTTTGGCAGAAATTAGGCTTAGACCAACACTTTACACCATATTCTATAAAATATTCTACACAGATAGACACATGGCTTTTACATTAAAGATAATACTGTTAAAAATTTAGAAAAGAAATAGATTATAAGCTCCTCACAGATACGAGTGGGCAGAACTATCCTTCCTTCCTTCCTTCCTTCCTTCCTTCCTTCCTTCCTTCCTTCCTTCCTTCCTTCCTTCCTTCCTTCCTTCCTTCCTTCTACTATCCGAGGATTTATTTCATTAGGGAATGGTAGAGTTAAGACTATGTCTGAGTGAGGGCTCATTTATTCTTTCTCACCTCAGTCTTTCTTGGATAGAACTTGAGCTCTTTGCCCTCCAGCACATGGCTGTTTGCTCAGCCACAACATCCTAAAATAGAGGTGATACAGATGAGGAGATTTCCCAGCTGAAACTGTTCCTTCAGAAGCAAGCTTATTTTAACATTCCTCTTCCACTCCCCATTTTTCTTGTGGATCTTCTTTGACCACTTTTTATTTAGAATTTCTTACTCCTCAGGAGTCACTTTTGCTCTCTTCTTCTGTCTCAATGGCATCAATTCTTGTTTTGTGGGTTACAGCACTCAGAGCCCCAGAAAAAGTTACACATGACCAGCCTCTATGACCCATACTTTTTGTTGTCTATTTGGACTCATAAGGTGTGGGTACAACAGGAATAAATCTTGGTGTTGGTGGATAGGTTGTCCAGCTCATACTTATGTTTTTTGTTTATTTGTTTCTTTGGAGGTAGGGCTTGTGCTTTCCCCCATCTTGCAACACTCATTCAAATTGTCCCACAAGATCCCCATCATCAACATGAGCAGCAAAGAGTAAATGTATTCTTTTTTTTTTTTGCTTCTTGGAGGGCAGTTGAGGTTAAGTGACTTGCCCAAGGTCACACGGCTAGTTTTTTGTGTTAAGTGTCTGAGGCCGGATTTGAACTCAGGTACTCCTGACTCCAGGGCTGGTGCTCTATTCATTGCGCCACCTAGCCGCCCCAAAACCCCTCTCAGCACCGTTTTTCTTTTCTTTTCTTTTTTTTTTTTAATATTTTGGAGGGCAATTGGGGTTAAGTGACTTGCCCAAGGTCACACGGCTAGTTTTTGGGTAGAGTGTCTGAGGCCGGATTTGAACTCAGGTCCTTTTGACTCCAAGGCTGGTACTTTATTGACTGTGCCACCTAGCCGCCCGAGTAAATGTATTCTTAATGGAAAGATATGTGTAATTAACAAAGATAAAAAAGATAACTTTGATTACTTGAAACCAAAAATCTTCTTCACAAACAAAATTAATGCACCAAGGATATGAAGGGTAGTGATCAAATGGGAGGAAAACAAGAGTATGGAATTCAAGATAGATAGATAGATAGTTGGATAGATAGATAGATAGATAGATAGATGAGATAAATAGATAGATGGGATAAATAGATAGATGTATAGACATGGATATAGCTAGAAGGAATTTCCCAATAGATGAATTTTCAATTTAATTCATTAATTTATTTTTAGTTTTTGACATTCTCTTCCATAGCAAATTTTCTCCCCTTCTCTCCTGCTGGCTCAAGGACACCATCCCAATGCTCCAACTGAACCAAGATGGCACACAATCTGATATGGCTCTACACATACATTCATATTAAATGCATTTTCATATTAGTCATGTTGTATAGAAAAATTAATAAAATTTCAAAGAATATGAACAAACAGTTCTCCAAAGGACTGCACTCCCAATCACATAAAAATGTTCCAAATCACTAAAAAGAGAAATGCAAGTCAAAACAACCCTGAGGTTTCATTTCACACCTGAAAATTTGCAAAAATGTCCAAAAATAGTATTAAACATTAGAAAAGTTTCAAAGGACAGGCACAATAATAAATTTTTGGTAGAGATGTCAAATGCTGAAACCATTTTGAAAAGTAATTTGGAATTATGCAAATTAATTGAATAAAATGCCCTATGGACTTTTGAACTAGAGACTTCACTATTGGGCATATACCCCAAAGAAACCACCCACAGGTAGAAAACGCTTTTATACTCCAAAGTATTTATAATAGCATTTTTGTGTGATATCTAAAAATTTGAAATAAAATAGATGTCCATCAATAAAGCAATGACTAAACAAATTGTGGTATAAGTATTAACAGACTGTAAGAAATTATGAGTGTGATGAATACAGAGAAACATGGACAGATCTATATGAACTAATGCAAAGTAAAGTAAGCAAAGACAAGAAAATAATATAGACAGCAATAACAGCAAAGTAAATGGAAAGAACAACTACATACCAAAAATTAGAAGAAAATATAGCAAAACAAAAACCAAGAGGGGCTTGAATAAAAAAAAATGTGAAAAAAAATCACATCTCTTTGTGGAGGTGGAAAATCCACAGGTGTTATATATTGCTCATGTTTTAGGACTTTTTCAAAGTATTGATTAGTTGTGCTGATTTTTTTCTCTGTCTAAAAATATTGTTTGCCACGGCAGGGTGTGGGGATGGGGATTGTTTTCTGGAAAGGCAGAAAGTGGAATATGTGGGATAACCATGGTAATGTTTTTGCTGTTTTCTGTTGTTTCATTCATATCTGACTCTTCATGACCCCATTTGGAGTCATCCTTTAAAAGATATGGAGTGGTTTTACCATTTCCTTCTGCAGCTCATTTTACAAATGAGGAACAGAGGCAAACAGGGTCAAATGACTTGCCCAGGATCACACAGCTGATAAATGCCTGAGGTCAGAATTGAACTCAGGAACACTTATCTTCCTGACTTTAGGTTTAGCACTCTATCTATTGTACAATCTGGCTGCCCCTCATAGTGATAGAATTAACAAAAATATGAATAACTACTTATTTTAAAAATGAGTTTCAAAGGCATTGTCAATGGCATGTAAAATCAGAAAAGAAGATGGACTGATCATGGAGCAAGAGCTAGAGGTAACAGATGGTCAGTTGGAGCATTGGGATGGTGTCCTTGAGCCAGTAATATGTACTTTGCAAAATGGCAAAACACTTCTTATTTAAAAAAAATGTAAAAGAATGCTAGAAAAAACAATGTAGTGTTTGGGGTGGACACATTAAATGTGTCCAATGAATTTCCAAACAATTATGAGCTAGAGAAAAAGGTAAAGCATTTTGATTAAAATTATGCTTTTGCGAATACAAAACAAGTGTGTTATCATTCCACAGCCCATCTTGTACCATTTAGAAACAATGCTTTCCAAGAGAAATCAAGATTTTGGACAGAGACACACATTACAAATTGTTTTTCCCAGTTCTCAAGTTGTCAAGAGAATCTAGATTTTTCATCCAAAGTTGTATGGTCTTGGGATCAGAAAATCAGGTTTTGAGTCCCAATTCTGACACTTGTTGGTTGTGTGATCCTGAGAATGTTGCTTAACCTCTTTGAGGTTGTGTCCTCATTTGTCAAATGTAGATAAAAAGGTTATTGTGAGAAAAGTACTTCATAAAGTTAAAAATTGTATCTAACAAGGCATCTCTTCTCTCCAGTGGGTCTATAGTCTCTCCTTCTCCATAGGCTCTGACTCATAACAACTTGCAAATATGACATATCTACAATGATATTCTTGTGATAAATTAAGCCAGAACAATTGAGGGAATTGTAGCTAAATAAAATAGCTCATGAGTTCTCCTCAGTGAAGCAAATAAAGTAATTGACTTCCTTTTGTTCTCATGGACCACACAAAACATCATTTCATAGGACATTTGTCATCTTATTCTGCAGCGTTCATAAGAATAAGCAAATAGCTTTTGTAGTCAAAGCCTGCTAATAGAAGATGAAGAAACAGAGAAATTCTATGAAGTAAAAACATCTTCCAAACCAAATTTGTTGATACTTGTTGACTTAAAAGTAAAATTGAGCTTGTGGAAAGATAGTGGAAAATATATTGAAAATTAAGTTTGAAATCAAGGAATGAAAGAGATCAAAGGCAATTTTTCACTACATTAAGCTCAAATTTGCACATGGCAAGGCAGAAATTACAATTTTACTTAATCATTCCACTTCTTTTCCTCTGAAGTCAGGAAATCTA
The DNA here is from genome assembly GCA_028646575.1 of Pseudocheirus occidentalis. Classification (NCBI taxonomy): domain Eukaryota; kingdom Metazoa; phylum Chordata; class Mammalia; order Diprotodontia; family Pseudocheiridae; genus Pseudocheirus; species Pseudocheirus occidentalis. The sequence continues at coordinate 290,756,098 of CM053594.1, read as the reverse complement.
AGTCTTTTCCCTCTTCTATATGTTGTCGTTCTGTCATTTTTCAGTCATGTCCAACTTTTCATAACCTCATTTGGAGTTTTCTTGGCAAAGATAATAAAGTGGTTTGCCATTTCCTTCTTTATCTAATTTTACAGATGAGGAAACTGAGGCAAACAGGGTCCACACAGAGAGTAAGTGTCTGGGCCCAGAAATGGACTCAGGAAGAGAAGTCTTCTTGACTCCAATCCCGGGACTGTATCCACTAGCTGTCTATGACAGAACTTCAAATATTTTAAAACAGAATATCATAAAAAGTGTTATCAATTGTTTTTTAACAGGTAAGAAATTATTGGTAATTAGTAGGAAAATTATTTCAGAATCAACTGTCTTTACATAGTCAGATCATTGATTGACTAGGGCAAAAGTAAAATATCAGTAACAAATTCAAAGAATTAGTATGAGCAGATACCACATCCAACTACTACCTGATTAATTAAATAAGCTATTTGCTCTAAAAAAGAAAAAGAAATACATTGACTCTGATTACCAACCACCCTTTAAAAAAGAAGTTTATTCAATGTAAAAGCCATCACAATATGGGAACCAAAAGAACTTAGAAAAAGCTTCAACTAACATTTTATCTCCTTGCCAAATGGAGAACTATAGTGGCCATAAAGAACTTTTGTTTAGAGTACACGCTCATTTACAAAATATTACAGAGGAGTAGGATTAAAGGTTTCATGCATTGTTGTCTCACAGAGTAGCAAAAGACATTGGAAGATAAACAAAAACCAGTGCTTCAAGAAGCTTGACGTGAAGCCCAGGGAAGCCAGATCACCTCAAGAATATTTATAAATGACACCTGAAGGAGAATAACAAATAGAGACAAAACAGACCTGCTATCATTTTTATAGTAATCAATTTTCATAAATGGTGATAGCAGATCCATCAGCACTGGACTCCAGTGCCTCATTTCCTAGCGTGCTATGTTAAGAAATGGAAATGGCATTTAATAAGATGGAGTTTAAAAAAAAAAAAGCAGCCATGCAGGACCAAATAGGGATAACTATAGGAAGAGAACCTATGGTTTCATAGGTATAGAGAACTCCCAAGTGAGGAAACAACTTCTACCAACACAGGTTGGCACTTTCTCTGCCATTTATAGTTCTAGAGTTGCCTAGAGACCTGGAAATTACATGACTTGTGAGGGAACACACTTGCTATTTGTCAAAGGTGGGACTTGAACCTAGATCTTCCCAATTTTGAGGTCAGTGGGGAGAGACCTGGTTTCACTGATCAAATTTGCTTTTCTTTACTCAAGGTGTTAACTTCTATTGGTGGCAATAATGAAAATGCCTCCAGTGCCTCTAAGTGCTTCAGTGTTTCTCCTTAGCCTTTGTAATCTTTAACAGTGTCTTCTAGATTCCTTCCAGCAGTATTTTTTTCTGCCTACATCAGTCCCCAGAAGTGGTAATAGTCATCAAGTTTGACAAGTGAAGTCATCTGGGAGTTGTTCTAGTTACTTCCCTGAGGAAAGATAATTGACCCATATCTTGTTGTTTCAGGTGACCTAAATAAGCACCACAATATCCCCTCACTTCCCCAAAACAAAAACAAAAAAAACAAAAGAATGAGATTACTTCCCATTCTGACAAAAAGTCAGAACTTCTTGTCCCTTCTTCTTTTGACTTTTACTGAGAATTCTCTCACCTGATATCATCAAGGATCTACATCACGATTAATTAAAAGACAAGTAGCTTCTTCCTCCACAAAGGATTTCTTCCTTTCCTTACTTTCTGGAAAGTTCCTTACCTCTAGTGTTCAGTGATTTTTCTTCCCTTTGTCTTCATGTGACGTTTTTTCAAATTCAGGACCGAGGTCCTTGTTCCTGTCTCTTTAGCCTCTTTCTCTTAGTTTTCTCACTCAAGCTTTTCTGTTTGTTTGATTGTTTCTTGTATCCATATGTCTATGTCTATGTCTATGTCTATGTCTATGTATATATGTATATCTGTCTATCTGTCTGTCTATCTATCTATCTATCTATCTATCTACCTCCATCTCCATCTCCATGTCCATATATGTATTTATATATATATATATATATATATATATATATATGTAACAAAGTTTGAATTTCAGATTTGGGCTAAACTGTCAAAAAAAAGGAAAAAAACCAGAAATTTACATGATAATTTTGTTGTATATTTGAAAGGAATAGCAAGCATTGCAGATTTGAAGTTTCATATGCAATCATCTTTTCATTATACTACCTTATGAAAATGTTTGTTTTATTCCATAAATTAAAAATAAAATGTAAAAAGTCAAATGGAAGAGCTTATATTTTGATCCTAGACAAAGTTGGGAGCCCTTGGAGTTTATTGAGTAGGAGAATAACATGATCAAACCATGTTTAATAAGCAGAAGATATTTAATTAAACAGTCTAGCAAAACAAGTGACAAAACAAATTTTCTCCCATACACTCATGGCAAACACTTGTAGGAGGAGGGACCATATGTAAATAAAATGGATAAATGAGGAACATGCATGGAAGACAATTTAGAGAACACATGGGATGAAGGGAATGGAAAATGAATTCTAAAAAAACACATGACCAAGTAATACGAATATAGGGTGCCCACTTAGGTAATACATATGACCAGGGGATATGTGCAAATTGGGTTTCTATGCCTGATCCATGAGTGGCCTGGGCACACGAAGAGGACAGAAATGTAGAGACATATTAATCAAGACACAGTTGTGTTTGAGGAAACTGGCATTTCTGACGTGGTAGACCAATATAAATCTTCTGATGACATCAGCACTTTGCTCTCCATTGGATCTAAGATTATCTCTCTTGGACATCTTGTCTCTACCCTCCATCATATCATCTGTATTGCATTTGGTCTCTATTCTCTTCTGGTTGTCTTCACTTGCCTGATAGTTGCTGGGCTGTTCTTTGTTGGAATCTGCACCTCTTCGGGACCATCTGCTTCCTAATATAGCCTTCAGGGTTGTAGCAGCTAGTAATCCTAACCCTGGTAAAGGATAGACAAAGCTTTTGAGGGATATAGCTAAGAGCTACAAACCAATAACACTATACTTGTGAGAACTTTTTTTCCAGGTGCCTTAAAATTCTATGACCTTGGTCAACTATCTGAATTGGGCTTAACAATTATTTTTAACTCTATGATTTTCAGTCTGCATCCCAAAAGACCATTTTGGGAACTTTATACACACACACACACACACACACACAATCTCAGAGGAGCTCTGTGGGACTGAGGGAAAAAAATCTCCCTTTGACTACCATAAACCTCTTTGCTTGGCATGAAAAACACTCCAAAAGCTAGTAGCAAGAAAAAAAAGAGGGGCTAGATAAAGCTAGATAAAGTGGTCAAGGCCTTAGTCATTATTGTACATTTTGACTGTTATTATACATACTTGGCAGGAACGTAAATGTTACTTGTTTAGGATTCTTGCCAACACAAAGTTGTGGATCTCTACAAGACAAAGATATTCCTTGGTATGGAAGAAGGCAAACAGCTCCAAGTCTGTGGAGGTCACTTCTACATTTCTGCCTATTCTTGCTACTGTGGTTGAATGGCTCAGCATCAGAAACTGATATGATTCTATCAATGAAAGTGATATTAAAGAAGAGACATTACCATCTGCTTTGCTGCTCCACCCCAAGGACCATGGGAATTTTCCATCTGACTTACAGATGAAACCTTCCAAATGTCTTATCTCCCCCATTAGAAAATGAACCCCCTGACAGTAGGTACTGTCTTATTTTTCTGTTTGTATTCTCAGCATTTAGCACAGTGTTTTGTACATGGTAAGCACTTATTTAATGCAAACTTTATTCATTCATTGATTCATTCATTCTCTGTGCTTTCTGAAAGCAAACCTCATCATTCTGTCATTGTTGTCAGAAGCTCTTGTGACAAATTCCTCCAGAAAACTTTCTTCCCCTTGTTAGCACCTTTTCAACTGAATTATGGGAAAGTGTCCAACCTGTGGCTCTCAACTCCCTCTAAGGTGGTATCAATTTGTATTGTACTCAAAAGCTAGAGCATAACAATGCTAATTCCACTGTGCTTTACCAAGATTTGAATATGAAAAAAGTTTTGCATCCTGGTCCAGTGGCACACTATTCCATTGTCTGAAGGCCATCCTAAATTCAGAAAGAATAAAAAGCAATTAAAAAGTTAGTTATCCTTTGATAAACTTGGATCTTCTCAGCATTGCAAGGTTCTAAGACAACTCTAAAAGAGTCTAAAAGAGAAAGAATTACAGAGTCTGAATACAGATTGAAGCAAACTATTCTATTTGCGCTCTCTCTGTCTCTTTCTCTCTCTCTCTCTTTCTGTCTCTCTCTGTCTCTTTCTCTCTCTTTCTCTCTCTCTGTCTCTGTCTCTGTCTGTCTCTCTCTCCCTTTCTCCCTCTCTCTCTCTTTTTCCCTCTCTCTCATTTTATTTTGTTTCTTCTTTCTTGTGGTTCATTGCATGGGTTATAAATCTTTGCAACTTGACTGTTGTGAAAATATGATGAATGTAAAGGTATATGTAGAACTTATATTACATGCCCTCTTGAGGGGGTAGAAGGCAGGAGAGCGAGGGAAGAAAATTTCAAGTGGAACTGAATGTTGTAAAAAAGTAAATAAATTTAAAAGGAAAAAAAAGTTAGTCATCATGTAATAGATTCTTTTTTTTGTCACAGCAATTTATGGTATAGAGGAGCTATGATCAGAGAGTGGGGAACATATCAACATTCATGAGATCACAGATAATTATAACAGCTAGCATTTTATAACACTTTACCTTTTCCAGGGTGCTTAACATAATTATCTTATTTGGCCCTCATAGTAACCCTGTGAGTTAGGTGCTGTTATTATCACCATTTTACAGAGTAAGAAACTGAGTCTCACAGAGATAAAATGACTCGCCCTGACTCACACAACTGGAAAGTGTCTGAGGCAGGATTTGAATTCAAGTCTTCCTAACTCCCTATCTGCCCTTCAATCCACTGACCGTTCAGTTACCTTAATGTAAATCTTTCGTAGTATTGAAGAATTAACTACTGCTTAAAGAACTACTAAGAATATAATAGAATAGAATATATAGAATATAAAAGAATATAACAAGAATCACTTAATGAGGGGCATTTTTAATCCCATAAGGCAAAGAAAATAGAGATTGGATGACAATTTTATTTCGAAGTGAAATTATAATAATTTTTGTTCTTGCCAATGGATGCTTCTGATCCCTCTTTGATCCTTCTTAGTGTTAGAGATCATTAAGATGATTATCTTAGATATTTCAGCTTCTTTTAGGATGACTAAATAAACGTAACTGAACATACTGAAATCTCCTAAGATGTGGTACTCAGGTAGAACTGTTCATTGCTAGTTTTTTATCTGAACAGATAATTTTAGGTCAAGCTCTATTCTAGGTCTGCACCAGACTGACCAAAACTGGGCCATTCTGATTCACCAGCACAAGTATACATGGTTTGCAAGCAGAGAACATTTAAAAACATTAGGTTTTTTGCTCTTTTAATAACGTTTCAACATACTTTCTCAGTCAATCAACATGCATTTACTACCCAGCATAAGCTGAATATAGTGATCTAAGTAGGACACGAAGAAATAATAGATGAAAAAAAAAGCTGTTATCCTCAAAGAACTCACACGGTAGCTAGTGAGAGAAAATATGAAAAAGGAAGTAGCAATGCAAAACAAGATTGCAAAAGACTAAATGGGTGCTCTATCTAGTGAGTGTGTAAAATGAATTTAGGAGGGAAAGGACTCAGAGAAGGAATCACAAGGCAGTGGAATTGGATTGGTTGGGCCGTAAAGTCTCAGCCTTCCTCCCTTCTTGAGCTGCCTTCTCTCAACTCTGAGTCTTTACTCCTGTCCATTGAAACAATTCCTTTCCATTAAGATTCAGCTTACTGCCCTCAGGAAACTTTTCCTGATTCCCTCCCCGGAACTCCCTCTACCACAACTGAAAGTAAGTCCTATCTTCTCAAATATCTCTGAGCACTTTGCCTAAGCTTTTCATTGGTTTCTGTTACATTATTTTTTTTTTCAGATATTTTTTTTTCAGAGTTGTTTGTTCAGTGTCCAGCAAAGTATGTTGCAACTGATAGGCAAGTGCTAAATTTGTGTTCATTGAGTGGAAAAATGAAATGAATGGTGGAGAGGATTTAGAACAAGTGAGTGGAGCCTATTCCTGGAAGGGGAAAGTTGGCAAGAGGTATGTACTAGAAGAGACTGCCATTTATGGTCCAGGGACAAGTAAAGTTATGTGGATAGAGCAAAGAATGCAAAGCGTGGTATAGTGACATAAAGTAAGAGGATAGAGATTGTGACCAAATTGTGGAAGCTCTTGAATGCCAGGATAGGAAATTCAACTTGATTCCTTAGGTAAAGGGGAGTCAATTCAGTTACTAGAGCAGGTGAATAGTATGCAATATTACTTAAAGAATATTCATCAGAACAACTCTTCATTTTGGATTATTCTGATTCTGGAGCTGCCTAATTAGATTCACCTGACACATGTTCACAAATTCCACAACCTATAGATATATATTATAGTTTTCAATGGTCGTGTTCTCTTCTCATTGCAAGAGAAGAACATAATTGATGGAAATGGTGGCAAAGGGGAGAAAGAAAGTTCTTTTGGATCTGCCTACTCCTCATCTCAACTGTTTATCCCAGACACAGAGGACATGGGTTGGTAAGAAGTACAAAGAAAGAGAAGAGATAAAAACTCTGAATATATTAAAAGTTAAATTCAGTATAAACATCTGACAACACCTAAATAGCTATACAAAATACATACCAAACTATGCAGAAATATCTTGACCTTTATAAAGACAGGTATAATACAACGTGAATCCTATTGGAGACCACTGAATTACACAAATGACCCATGTGTGTTTAAAAAAAAATCATTCTCAGAGTGGGAACATCTGCCCTTGGACCTCTTTTCATCCTGGAGGACTAATTGACTAAATGTTTACTCTTGAACTTCTTTGAACAAGAACTTCTGCTTTTCAGTTTGTCGTGTCGATTTGTCTGAGCACTGAACTGGGAAACGAAGTAGTTATTTCAAAAGTACAGATGGAGCCCCTTGTTTATATTCTAATTCTTTACACCAAATGGAACTGCAGGAGGTTCAAAATTTGTAAAGGTCTTCCAAAAAACCAAACACATTATTCATTTCAAGAAATCTGACAATTTTTTTTGAACTGCAGGGAAAAAAAAACCTCTCTTTTTAGCCCATTTGAGTTAACTGAGGTTAATTTGAAGATCCTAATATTCTTCAAGAAAAACAGTGAAGAGAGACCTGGTGTTTGAATTCCAGGAGATGGTTTATTTGCCAATATGTATTTTAGTTGGCCTTGAATGAACCAAGACATTATTGGTGCATTCTCTGCAGGAGAAAGAAAACTTGAAGACAGGGGTTATACATTGTTTTGTCTTTCTGTTCTCACCATCTAGTAGAGTACCTTCCACATAGTAGGTGCATAATGAACCTTTGTTGGATTGGATTGGACTAGATTGGTTTGGATTGGATTGAATTTAGAGATTGAAATGAAATTCAGGTCAAGTTCATTTTTCCTTTCACTGGGTACCAGATAAATACATTTTACAGAATAGCTGTGTGTTTTAATTCCCTTCTATGGGAGACAAAATACAGACATTAGTTTTTCTTATCTCTCATTAGTTCTCATGCTCTTGTAATTACATTAGTAACAAACCCTTAGCTTTGTGCTTTAGAAACAGATTTTTGGAGGGGTGGGAAGAGTGGAATTTAATGGGGAGAAATAGACTTATTTTAATTTATTTCAGTAAACTGCGCTGGCTCGAGGGATTATGTCCTAAATGAGCTAGTATGTTGACAATCCTCTGTTGACAGGGTGTTCCCATTATAGGTGATTTTCAAAGCATGTTTGCTGGGAGGGCACTGTGAATGTGTGTTCTTCCAGCTTATTTTTAAATTTTGAATGCTAAAATTGCTACCTATAAAGGGAGATGAACAGAGAACACTGAAAGCTGAAAGTCTGGCCAATTGCAGGCCTTTCAGACTTTTTTCAGCAGAGAAATACAAATTGCTGCTTGAAATAAAATTAGTTTCTATCTTTGGACTCCCTTGTTGCAATGTTAGTATTCAATCTGATTTGGAGGGGGGGTGTACTTGAGGGGGTGTGAGGAGACTAAAAACCTGTACTTCCTAAATCACCTTTGCATTTAACACAGATTGACACAATAAAACAGGAGTGCTATGCTCCAGGGAGCAGGTTCATAAAGAAAAAAAAAATTATTTGCAAAGTGGCTTGTATAATTAGGCTGCACTGGCCACCTAAAGCACATTTCTGATGTTATCAGAGATACTGTGGAGCAGACCAAATCTGACCCATTCGATTTTTTAAAATGTATCCACTCTAACAAAAAAAATTTTTTTTTCAAAAAATTTGGAATTTCATGAGGATTATTCAGAACCCTCCAAAATAGTCAAATCTGGATTTAAATGTCAGTAATTTAAGGTTAGCTTTATGAATACAATGTCTTATCTTCTGCAGCTGGGCTATATTATTTCAGTGACTTTTTTATGCTGAAGTTGGCTATAAGTTCTATGCTTGATTTATGAAGCAAAACACTCTATTTACTGTACAATGCTATAGTGCTGACATACAGGGTCACTCAGTAATGCATTTGGAGTGTGGAGCGGGGCGAGGGTTAAATGAGCAACATGCAATAGTTTTTTTAATGTAAAATGTTGCTTTTAAAAAAAGAAAGCCAGATACTAAGGGGCTGAATGAAAATGGTGACAAACAGTAACGGGCTCATAAAATTTATTTGTGAATGTGGAGATTATGCCTGACTAGGCATTTTGAGGTTGAACTGTAATGTACAAAGTGTACAAGTTTTAAATTATAGGACACTGCTTCAAACCAGTGCTCAAAGTAGGGCACTGTCTTTCTGTTTAAGGCTTTCTTGGAGTCAGCTTGGTTCTTCATCATAAGGGTTATATCTGTTCCAGAAAATTTTGGGACAAGAATTTTCTATCTAGTACCTACTCTATATAGTTATTAAAGATGTTTGATTTTATTTCATAAATGTCAGTTTTGTTAGCTAAAACTGGGCAGATTATGACTTCGGACAATTATGTTAGTGGCCAGTTTAATGTAATTTCAACAGTATCTGTATTTAAAATACAAAAGTGAATCCAAACTATCTTGTAGGTCCTTGGAGGGGGCAAAGAGGGGAGAGAGAAAGACAGAGACAGAGACACAAAGACACAGATTCACAGACACAGGCAGATACAGAAACGGAGAAATGAGAAAGAATAAGAAATGAGGGACAGAGAAAGTGAGATTGAGGGACAGAGACTAAGATAAAAGGAGAGACAAAGACATAAACAAATTGAATATCTTCTAGCTATCCACATGGGCATAAGGAACAAAGCTCATTTTCTCTTTAAAGGGCTGGTAAATTGTGTAGATTTTCAGAAGTTAGACCATATAGGTTTGCAAAGGAGACAGATAAGTGCTACCATTAATCTGTGATTTTTGTTCCATCATTCTATTATGAATTAATATTTATAGGTAGCAAAGATTAGTATTAGTGTACCAAGAAGACTATCTAGACAGCACAAAGAAAAGATTCTTCAGTTTTTGCTTTTTAAATGTAGGGGGCCTGAGTTACAAAGTTAAAAAGTAATTCACAAACAAGTTTCTAACAGGTGTGGAATATGCCAAAGGAAGAGGGTCCACCTGTAGAAACTCATATGTAAGAAGAAAAGTAGAACTTTTCACAGACTTTGGTGGCAATTGAAAAGTTATTGGTTTGAGAAAGGAGAAAGTGAATGAGAAAAACATATCTGTGAAGAAAAATTGTTCTTAGGGGTTGAATAGTTCTGTCAGGTCCACTTAAGATTAGGCTACTGCTGCTACTTGAGGCTGTCAAAGCTGGATATAGCTTTATGGCTAAAACAATGCCCATTTAAAAAAATAAAATTGATTACTTTTGAGAAAACACTCATGCAATTTCTTCCAGATTCTTTCTCCTCTGACATTTTAGGAGACTTTTCCAGGCCTGCCACATGACTCACAATTATGCTGATTGGGAACCTGAACAGCTGTGTAAAATAGTAAAGCTACCTTAAACATGTGCAGTCTATGAAAAAAAAGTAATCATAAGGTAATGCCCCAAAGCCACTGAATACTGGCAACTTATCTTACAAGGAGATTGTTCTTTGATACCATGGGTGTGATTCAAATGCTTCAGTGAAACTTAATTTCCTGCTAGCCACAGAAAGAATGGCAAAGGCTTTCTAATTTGATTAGCTCAAGGTGATAGGTAATACTTCTCCTGCCACAGTGCTGACTGATAAGACTTTGGCTCTTAATAGTAGCAGTCAAGGGATGACTCCTGATTTTTCCTAGGACAAGAGTTTCCCTATCAAATGGATGGTTGTATGTTGAGTGAGAGGGAAGAGGGGAGGAGAGGGAAAGGGATAGGGAGAAATAAAATCTCCTGAACTTCCCTTGGGAAAAAAAAGAGAAGTTTGGACATTTTTACCTAAGCTAGATGGAATGGCCTTGGAAATATCCCTGCTGCATATATTTCAAGTGGATGGGACCATTCTGATGAAGGCAAGGTCTCTCCTGCCTCAAGCATCATTCTCTAATAGAACTTGTTAGTTTGAAGAGGTAGAGGGAGCATTATGATAAATTGGTAGCTTTAGAAATTTTTACTAATGGCAACCTCAGTACTGGCCTGACATTCAGAAGAGCAACTTGGTATTATAGACTTAACTAGTACCACCCAATACACTAGAATGATTTAAAGGTAAATACTTAGAATTAAGCAGGGTAGTGGTGATAAATATTTAACAGCAGACTAGGAAGAATGTCCACAGACATTTTCTTTTAAGTTTAATCTGCATTTTTTACACATTTTGTCATTTCCTTAAGTTTAGACAATTAACAAAACAATAAATTAAAGCCTGATTTGCAGTGTTTGCCAATTTCTGAGGTACAAATGCTCACCCAAACTGGCTTCAGAACACTCCTAGTCAGATAAGTATTACTGAATGGAGGGTAATGTCCAAAGAGCTATGGGAAAGACTTACAAAAAAAAAATAGGATATTCCTGCTCTCAAAGAGCTAGCAATCTAATAAGGAAATGGTGGGGAGGAAATTAGAAGGGAGGGTCAGAGGGAAGCAAACAAATCAGTAACTCATATGAAATAATGAAAATAATTAGCAAATAAATTACTAAGAAGAGCACAATGGTGGTTTAATGAACAGAGAGCTAAACCTGGATTCAGGAAGTTGTTGTTCAGTCATTTCAGTCCTCTCTGACTCTTCATGACGTCATTTGGGGTTTTCTTGGCAAAGATACTGGAGTGGTTTGTCATTTCCTTCTCCAGACCATTTTATAGATGAGGAAGTGATACAAACAGGGTTAAGTGACTTCCCCAGGATCACATACCTATTAAGTATCTGAAGCCAGATTTGAACTTAGGAAGATGAGTCTTCCTTATTTCAAGCCCAGAACTCTACCTACTAGACTATGTAGCTGCCTCTGGATTCAGGAAGAACTGGATTCAAATGTGACCTCTAATTGAAGATGCACGACCCCAAACAAATCATAACCTTCCTGAGCCTGCAACAACACTGAAAACTTATCTAGAAATTTATAGATAAGTTTTGATACAATATAACTTGGATTCACAGATCCAAAGGAATAATGATAATTTATTTCTATAGAATCTTAAGGTTGACAAAACACTCTATATAGAGTTTCTCATTTGGTCCTTTAGTATCTATGAGATGTGTATTATTATCTCTATTTTGCAGATGAGGAAACTAAGGTCCATGAAGATTTAGTGGCATACTTACTGTCTCATGGGTGTGACTAAGTTAAGATTTGAAATCAAATCTTCCTGACTTAAAGGCCAGCTTTCTATCTACTATAGAAGATTAATTGGGAAGATTTCCCAGAAAAGGCATATGTTGGCATGAATTACATTTCCCCTCTGGCTTTGGTTTACCCACTTTAAAAAAAGGGGGCTGGGTGAGCTCACTTTTCTTAGGAAATCTAATCAACATAATGTATTCAAATTCTTGAATGCAGAGTTCACTGTTCCAAAGAGGAAAAAAATGACTTTTATAGCTATTAACCTTTGGTGACACATAGTTTTCCAGTGTCTCCAGTCACAGCTAAAAAAATAAAAGAGGGAAAAGGTCTATTAGGTCATCTTCCCCCCCCCTTTTTTTTTCAACATAGAATTCTTGATTCAAATCTATTTTCCAATACTAGGTCAGGCTAGTCTTAAATGATTCAAATGATTTTCCTTGGGATGCCATTTTCTTTTTTTCCTTTCTTTTTTTTTAAATTGACTTGTTTGTTTACTTTTAGTTTACAAGATTCAGTTCCAGAATCACTTGAGTTTCAGATTTTCTCCCCTTCTTCCCCTTTACCCTCATGGTGGCATACAATCACGTATAGGATCTGCAAACTCTTTCACATTGCATAACAGTCTGGTTGTATAGAAGCATTGTAACCAATGGAGTAAACAATGGGAAAAAAGAAACAAAACCAAACACAGAAAAGAATGATAGCATGCATTGCTTCAGTCTCCATTTCAACTCTGGTCTTTCTAGATCTTTCTCTGAATGTAGACATCTCCTTCCATGCTGAGACTTGTAGTCTTTTAACTGTGTGTTGCTGAGTAGAGTCCCGTTTATCAAGGTTATCGTCACACATATGATGTATCTGTGACTGTGTACAAATTTTTCCTGGTCGTGCTCTTCTCACTTAGCATCGATTCGTATAAGCCTCTCCAGGTAATTATGAAGCCCATCTCCTTCCCATTTCTTATAGGACAATAGTATTCTATTACATTCATATACCATAACTTGTTCAGCCATTCCCCAATTGATGGGCATCCCCTAAATTTCCAATTCTTCGCCACCACAAAAAGAGCTACTATAAATATTTTTTGTACATATGGGTCCTTTTCCCACTTCTATCATCTCTTTGGAATACAACCCCAAAAGTGGTATTACTGGGTCAAAGGGTTTGCAATTATTTATAGCCCTTTGGGCATGTTCCAGATGGCCCTCCAGAATGGTTGTATCAGTTCACAGCTCCACCAACAAAGCATGAGAGTTCCAATTTTTCCACATCCTCTCCAGAACAGGCAATTTACAGGGGTAGAAATTAAAGATATCTTTAAGCATATGGAAAAATGCTCTAAATCACTATTGATTCAAGAAATGCAAATCAAAACAACTTTGAGATACCACATCTCATCAATCAGATTGGCTAAGATGACAAAACAGGAAAATAGGATGCTATTTTCAACAAAAAGTAACAATTGACTCTGTTTTCAGCCCTCAAGAGAGTTTGAGCTGATTGCTGTAGTCTGGCTACTACTTGATTTTTCATTTTTAGGTATACGTTCTACTAGTTGATCATTTCCTACCCTTCTAAAAACCAAGAAAGAGGGATGATCCAGAGGCCACCAATCATCTACTTTGGTAAAGTTTTACACAATCCATTATATCCTCTCTAATCTATATTCCAAAACGTTTTTCTCCCACTCTTCAAAATGTCCTCCCCTTTTTGCACCCTTTTCCATTTGGTGTTGTTGCCGAGTTCATTAACAATTGTGATCATTAGTATTAGAATAATAATAATACCTTTCAATGGAACCAATGAGATTATCTAAAAACTTCCTTTTTTTTAAACTTTATTTTTATTTGTATTCTCGTTTACATTATTCATTTTCATTACATTTTTGAATTACAAATTTTCTCCCCATCTTGCCCCTGCCCCACCCCTAAAACAGCAATCCCACTGTAAAGCTCCTCCCCTGCCCTGTTCTCTTATTTTGTGGTAGGGCAGGGAGGGTCTCCCTATCCCAGCCCATGTATATCTTAATTCCTAGTTGCA
>CM053594.1:290706004-290741643 GCA_028646575.1 Pseudocheirus occidentalis | reverse complement strand
TCAAAATGAAGAAAAGGCTTCCCCTTGGACTAAACTGAGGTTTGTTGGAAATCAAGGGGTGGAAGGATTTGTGTTGCCATCTAAGAACTTTATTTGGAAACTAAAGTTAATGGTTACCCCAGGAGAGGCAGATCAGTATATCGTGAATTAATTGAATCAACTCCCTTGTAGGGAAACTAGAATTAAGGGGGATTGTGAAATAAGCTTTTTGTAAAAGGTGGGAATTTAGCTGGAATTTGAAGGAAACCAGGATATGCAGGAGGCAGAGATGAAGAGGAAGGGAATTCCTGGCATTGGAGAAAATCAGTGAAAATGCCCAGAGCTGAGAGATGGAGTGCCTTGTTCAGGGAATGGCCAGGAGGCCAGTGGCATGGGATCAGAGAGTTATGTGCCAGAGAGTAAGGTATAAGAAGACTGGGGAAATAAGGTGGAGGTTCTAGCTTATGAAGAGGATTTTGTATTTGATTCTGGAAGAGATAGGGAGCAACTGCAGTTTAGTCAGGTGGGTTGTGGGGAGAGAAACCAGCAGGGTGATATGATCGGACCAGTGCATTAGGAAAATTTTTAATGGCAGAATGGAGAACAGACTAGAACAAGGAGAGTTGTGTGGTGGGGAGATCCAGAAGGCTATTACAATATTCTAATTATGAAGTAATAAGAGCCTGAGCCAGTGTTATGGGAATATCAGAGTAGAGAAGAAGATTGAAGAGATGTTGCAAAGATAAGATCAACTGGTCTTGGTAATAGATTAGATATGCATGTGTGTTCCAGGGTTGAGGGAAGATAGTGAGGAATTGAAGATGAGATGTAGGTTGTGAACCTAGGAGGAGGAGAGGAAAGCTTGGACAGGAAGAGGGTTTAGGGGGAAAGATAATGAGTTTAGTTTGGAGCATATTGAGTTTAAGATGTTTAAGATGGCCTTAACAATACTTCAAGAAAAGAATTAGAAGATCTTGGACATGATCACCAAAAAATGAAACTGACCATATCTTGTCAAGAAACAAATAATTGTTTATTTCAGGAGGTGTCCAGTGGATTCTCCCCATTTCTATTTTACTCTCTGGTTCTAGGATCTCAGGACAGTTTTCCTTGATGAGCTCTTAGAAGATATTGTCCAGACTCATTTTTTCACCATGATTTTCTGGTAGACCAATGATCTTCAGATTGTCTCTCCTGTATCTGTTTTCCAGGTCAGTTATTTTTCCATTGAGGTATTTTACCTCTTTTTCTAATTTTTCAGTCTTGATGTTTTGTTTCACTGATTCTTGGTTCCTCATAGAGTCATTGCCTTCAATTTGGTTGATTCTAGATTTTAGCTAATTATTCTCCTCAGTTAGTTTTTGAAGCTCCTTTTCCATATGCTCAGATTTCATTTTTAGTTCACACATTTTACTTTGTAAGGAGCTGTTCTCTTCATTGTAATGTTTTTCTAATTTACCAGTTTTGTTGTTATAAGAGGTGTTGATTTTGTCTTCTACCAGGTCATAGTCCCTGTTAAGGCTTCAGCTGCAGGTGTGGAGTCAATACTCTCTTCTTCTGAGTTTGATTCCTCCCTCTCAAGGTAATAGGATTCCAGTCTTTGTCTTTGTCTTTGTAGCATGCTTTCTTCCCATTTTGAGGCAGGACCTTAGCCACAACATTCCTCCAGGTTTCCTAAGCCTTTACTGTTTAAAATTTTCCTCTGGGCCAATAATTACTGTATTTCTGGGTTAGAGGGGAATTGGAGCAGCCAGGGTTCAGACTGTTGTCTTGGTCCCTGGAAGTGCAGATAGAGGATTTTTAAATTTCCAGGCTATGAATGGGCAGTCCCTGGAGTAGTTGCTGCTCCTGCTGCAGGCCCTCCCTTTGTCTCTTACCCAGCTGTGACCAATCCCCACCCTGTGGTGATGGGCCTGGGAATGGCCCTTGTGGTTGGTGGTTCAGCAGGCCTGGTCTGGTGGCCTCTCAGTGCTCCACCACTGCAAGTCTCTGGGGCCTGTTACCATTTCTTATAGCACAGTAGTATTCTATCAAAATCATATACCACAGCATATTCAGCCATTCCCCAACTGATGGGGATCCCTGAAATGTTCAGTTCTTTGCCACCATAAAGAGAGCTGCTATAAACATCCTGTTCACATTCAAAATTATAATTACTATTTATGAATTTTTGTCTTGTTTTTACTTCACTATTTTCTTTCTCAGTTTCTCTTTTCACCCCATCCCTGTTACTTTATCTTTTCTCCTTACCCTCCCACTACCTACTTCATCCACCCCTGAAAAAGTCCCCATTCTCTTCATTCCTAAATATCAATCCACATACTCCTCCAAGAATCCCCCCAAACTCTCCCTTACCCTCCCAATCCCAATCCACATACTCCTCTAAAAGTTCCCCAGTTTTCTCACCTTTCTACATGTTCAGAAGACTTCTACACCCTTCTGGATGTACACATTGTTTCCTCTTCAACCCAAATGAGAGTAAGTTTCCAATATTTCCAGCCCTCCATCCTCATCTGCTTCCTCCATATTAATTCTTCCTTTCATGTCTCATTTATATGATATAATTGCTCTCTTTTTGTAAAAGGTAGAGTTAAATCTTTGAAAATAAGAAGAAAGTATGGGGAGAAAAATCTAAAGAGGATTCTTCATGAGTACTGCCAAGGATACGTATATATCCCAAAGCAGTTGTTAAATGACATATTGAGTATATATCTATATGTCCTAAAAGTTGTTCAAAAGTCAGTTCAGTATATTCTAGCCCACTAATTGGAGGTAGCATGGTACATAATGGTACAAAACACCATAGTAGTTATATGGTACAGCATGGTACAGAAGAATCAAATTGGCTTTGAACCCTATATCTCTACTATTTACTACTTGTGTGATCTTGTCACTTAACCTGAGTGAGTTTCAATTCTAATCTTTAAAGTCAGGATGAGATAGGATTAGAAAGCCTCTAAAAAAACTGATGATTCTGTGACTGAGAAGACTTCCCTCATTGGTGAGATAGAAATCATGCCTTCCTTATCTAGTGTAACATTAGGAAGAGTGAGGGAAATTGGGGTGGAGTAGAAGATTCACCTTTCAATGGGTGAAAGATGTAAACTCTTCACAAAGGATTTCCTTTAAGTGGAATTACCTAATTGCAAATGCATGATATGGTATAGTGGGAATCCAGAAACTTGGATTCAGATATGACCTGCTACTTACTGACTATGTAATCATGAACAGTCATCTAAATCTCAGTTACGTCAACTGTAAAACAGGGATAATAACCCCTCATGGTTGATGAGAGGATCAAATTAAATAATGCTACATATTTTGTAAACATTAAAGTGATATATAGATATCATAGGGAATATCACAGTATGTTTATTTCCATCTTTGGTCTCTGAGAGCCCCAATTTCTTAACCTTATCTGACTTCCTCCTTTCCCTGCATTTATTCTTAGTTTTAGAGGCAAGTTTTCAGCAGCCACTATGACTAACTAATCTACAAGAAAAATGGTTATGTAAGGTACAATTCAATATGGGGTTATCTGCATAGAAACACCATAGTTTGTGGCCTATTTTTAATTTCGGATAAGCTTTCTGCTACCACTGTTTGTTTGTAGTTACCCTCTACATCAGTTGTTATCTGCTTAAGATAATAAAAGTTCACATTAGTACCAGATTAAATAAACCATGAGTTATAGCAACAAAAAAATAAAAAATATATACTTCCCACTCATATATACATGTTTTTTTGATAATCTGCCTTTTTGGATTCTACACAGTACTGTCCTTCATCCCAAAGGAACAAGAGATAGCTCTACATGTGAATCAAAATCTCATTCAGTTGGTGTCCTGCTGCAGTTACTTTTAGGAACTTAGACGAGGCAGACTAAGCAGTAAAAATTGAAAGCTATAAAGTTATTCAACCTACTTGACATACAAGGTAAGAAGGCAAAAGAACTAATTGGAAACACCTAAGGGAACAGGAATCACTAGGTAGGAAGACACAAAATGAAAGGGCAAAGGATATAAACAGATTATAGTTGGGGGAGGGAGGGTGCGGGCAGGGGGAGAACAGGAATAGGAATTGCTCTTCGAAGAAAACAGGATAGATTCACTACTCAAAAGATGGATGGGAAGTAGGTGAGATGATCTTGAGGTTACAGCCAAATCTAACTTGCCTAACTCTTCACATAACTTCTAATTCGATACAAATAGATTTGTGGGGTATCTAGATTGTACCCCCATGAAATAGAGCTATACACAGAGATGTACATAATGTATACAATGATTGGGTGTTTTACAGAAAGAAAGAGGATCTCTAGTAGATGTGTATTATTATTGGCTTCCTACCTCTGGTACCATAAGTAGGAAGCTGTCAAGAAAGCTAGACATTTCTAGAATGAAAATTCAAGATGGTGGAGGATTCAGTGACAGGGCAAGGCAGGGATACCAGACAAGTGGAAGGCACCTGTCTAGAGCAGAGACAGCCTACCACAAGAAAGCCTGGGACCAGGAAAACCAGAGATGGTTTTTGTTTTGGGTTTTTGGTTCTACCAAACTTGATTATGTGCCAACCACTTTTCAGACTCACAGAGGGGAATTAAGCTGAGGCTACTTCCTCATGTGTAACTTACAAGCTACATCTCAGAAGAATACAGCCCTGTTCTAGAGCTCCTGAGACTATATGAATGCATCAGAAATCATAGGAAAGTAATCACCAAAAGTAAGAGATCATTAAGTCTGGAGTAAGACTACCTTGCCAGATGGTAACTGGAATGTAGACATGGTCTGAACAGAGACAGTTTCTAAATAAAGTGAAATTGTTGATTTCTAGCTTAGTGTACGTAAATTCATGCATACAAAGTTAAATCTCAAGTTTCTGTATGTATCCATGTATTCAAGACCCATTTTGAATTCCAGACCCACCCATCAGGAACAGAAATAAGCATTGAATTCATAAACTCTGCAACCTTTCCTGCCTTTGATCTGGCCTGTGTGTGATCATGAAGAAATCACTTAATATTCTGGACCTTACTTCACTTGTATAATAAGTAGATCATACTACATGGTATCTAAAGTCTCTTCTATTTCTCATTCTGTGCTCTAATGGTCTCTAGATCACACTTAAATTACTAATGTCCACATATCTTTGGCTAGATGAAAAGTATAAGACTTTCAGTTTTCCTCAGTAGGACAAAGTTACCAAACTGTGTAATGTAGTCCTATGCTTTCTTATATAGAAAAAGTATCAGTAAAAAGAAAGATGGACACAGGGTCACCACCCTCCTGCTGTATTGAATGCAAGACTTTGGAGACATGTCTCTCAAGCATATGAGCCAGGTAACACTGATATTTGCCTTCAAATGAAATCCTAGCACAGGTAACTGGCATGTCTTGAAAAAACAGATGAAGATGAAAGCAAAATTATCACTGAAACTATGGTCTCCCATTTAAGTTGACTCAATTCTTTCAGAGACCAGGATTTGAAGTATGAAATATGAAAGAATAAATCATTCAAAATTGGAGAAAAAAATTACTTCTTCATTTAAATCACAAGAAAGGATACCTAGAGACAAGAACTTAGAATCCACTGTGCCTTTTCTCACTGTATTCTCTCTTTCTTTTTATTGATGTCCCACTTTAGAACACTGAAATATTTATTCTTCAAGAGGAAATACCTTAAATTTCACTACCTAGATCATCACTAAAACTTCTGTCTGGTATCTGAAGTCAGAAGGAGTCTCATTAAGGGCAAGAACAACTTTAATGATTACGAAGTCCAACAACTATATTTTACAAGTAGAACAAGGCTATACCAGTCACAACACTCAGATGTTGGCCACCCATCAGCTTATTACTTGATTTGTTCCCATATTTAATTTTCATCATTCCAAATTCTAGGGGAATTCAAGGGTGTATGTGGAAATTTTCTCATTAATTACTGAAATATAACATCTTTCTCAATTTTATAAACTACCATATTGCAAACTAGTTCATTAAAAATTATTTATTTAATAACCCAGAGAAACTTCTCTTCCCAATAATAACTATTATTAATAATTGTTATTATTAACAATTTATTGAATTGAGAAAGATCATAGCCAGTTTCACCTCAAACCTCCACTGTAGCAGAAGACTTTTCTTTACTTCTAGAAATATCATTCCCCTATTTAGTTCACTCAAGACACCAAACATTTCCCATCTCAAGAATTCCCTTCACTGTCTTTAGAAGATGAAGATCAAAACAGTTGATTCAGGAGGTGAAGGTTTTTTCATTCTGTTTTTCTCCTTCTTCAGCTTCTTTCTGGACATGACAGAAAACAGTTTCTCTAGCTTTTCCAAATTATCATTACTCTTAATAGTCTCTATTGCAATTCACAAATTATAAAATTATTTTTATGTTTCTTCATTAAGCATTCATTAAGAGAGTTTTAACAAAATGAATTCATCTGCTTACCTTTTTTTTCTGTTTTTCACAAAATCCTAATAGGTCCTCATATATAAAAAAATTGAAAAACCTGAATCCATAGAGAGAGAAGAACCACATAGAATGAGAGTTACAATTATAATTCTAGCACCTATACTTTTAAAGAGACAGCAATGGTTTTTATAGTGTCTCTAGGACAGGCCTTTAAAACCAGTGCTTTACAGGTAAATAAACTGAGGCCAAGAAAGTGAATAAAGTTTCTTTGCTCAACATCCTAAGATTAGTAAATAGCAAAGCTGAGATTTGACCTGCGTCTTCCCATTTCAAATTCAGTGTTCTTTCCATTAAACCATTTTGCCTCATCTTACTTATACTAATTAATGCCCTTCTCATATGGTGGTTAAAATTTCCAAAAAAAAAATTTCATAGAAGTTAACTTTTTTAAACAATCACAGGTGTAAACATATATTTCACTACAGAAAAATAATCACATATAAATCCTTATCATGCACCTATGTTTAATAAGAGCATGTTCTGTGGTAACTTCTAAATTCATTATTAGCAAAGGTTGTATTTAAGATTCCTGTGTCTACTGCTTAATAACACCCAAATTAGTCTCGATGGAATTAGCTGTAATTAAGGACATTGTGAAATATGGTGGGGGCAAACAGAATTACACTGTATTACTTTATTAATAATATTCTTTAACTACACTGTAAATTGCTATTAGGCCTGCATATTACTGCCTGGATATGGAAATAGTCTTTTGCTATGCTAATCTAACACAATTTTCTTTTAAATGTAAACAAATTATACTCTATTAATATGCTGTTCTACTTGCATAGTTAATTATTGTAACAGTAAGGAATAAAATTGTTCTGCTTTCTCTGTTTCTGATGGAAAAAGAGCTACATAAATAGTTTAATAGGGAACTAATTATGCAAAAAATTTAGATGCCTAAAATGTGTTTGTAATTACATTAAAATGGTCTTCTGTTCAAATATTGGAAAGCCTGCTAATTGGAGGCTAGCTGAAAATTTAAATATTGTGAATCAATGATTTTAATACAGTACATGTTTGGTTGTGTTTCTGTTCATATTTGTCTTGAAAATGAAGAGAACATTTAACAGTGTTTAATAAGAGGAGTTCTGAATTTCATACCAATGAAGTTTGTC
This sequence comes from Pseudocheirus occidentalis, assembly GCA_028646575.1. Taxonomy (NCBI): domain Eukaryota; kingdom Metazoa; phylum Chordata; class Mammalia; order Diprotodontia; family Pseudocheiridae; genus Pseudocheirus; species Pseudocheirus occidentalis. The sequence continues at coordinate 290,734,066 of CM053594.1, read as the reverse complement.
AGTGGCAGGCATGAATTTTAAACATGTATTCTGCAGCATTATCTTTAATTTAGTCAAAGGGTATGGGCAACCTTTTGGCATTGCCACACAGATAACAACAGAAATGCAATAGAGTTTAGGGTAATGGGAGAGAGAATACGATGTAGGCCAAATCAAAATGTCCTGGAAAATGCTGCATGACAAGCAAACAACAGTTGATATGGTTGCAAATTGCTAAATTGTTTTAGATAAATAAACACATGTAACTGGTCACCTGCCTGTTCCCCAAGGATTTCCAAATGTGCCACCTTCTCCAGCTGTAATTAAAGAGTGTTAAGAATGTAATGCCTTGCTCTAAATGATTATTCGTGCTATCCAACGTTTTATTAGAAGGTGGAATGGATTCAGAATCTTAATCTGGAAAAAATACAATCACAAAACTTATCCACTCTTTTGGAAATATTCAACAACAATCCACTTGTCTCAAATTTAAAACTTTTTTAAAGGACAATTTATTCATTATATATTTAGTAGCAACACAAATGAGAGTGCTCTGTATGAGCCTAGGATTAATTACAATGACATTAGCAATCCAGGAGGGATGATTTCATTAAAACCCTTCCTATTAACTGCACCTTTCTCTCTGGATGAATGTCATCTTCTCTTCTCCCCTCTATATTCTTCCCTCTTTTCAAAAACCAGATCAAATCTTGCTTCCTTCTTGGAGGTTCTTAAGTCTCCTGAGCCCATGGTAACATCCCTCCTCCCTCCTAGCTCCTGAAGAATTTAATGTCTGAACCATTTGCTTGGCACTCAGCATTTGATGCTGCCATGTTTTGCTGTTTATCTTTTTATATACTGTCCCCAGTTAGACCATAAACTCCTGAAGGACAGGGTTCATCATTATGTCACTTACTCCCTGGCAGCTAACAGAGTACCCTATAAAGAGTACACTCTCCTTAAATAGTCATTGTTGACAGGGAGGAGAGTACAGATTACAAGAGATGTCCTGAAGTGCTACTGAAGAACCCATGCCTACCCTACTTCTAACAGTTAAATGGTGAAAGACAAACCCTAAGCAAAATCAGTGGTTTTGTTGCCTTCTTCAGAGGTCCCCCAATATTTTTATTAAGTACTCCCATCAGCAAAAATATTTGTAAATGTACCCCATTATATGTCAGTTTATTGACTTACACATTTTCTATATGTAGTACTAATTATATATGTGTGTGTGCACGTATGTGTATCTGTCTATATATATATATATATATGATAAAACTTATACAAACATAGAAATTAAAAAGATGAAATAAAAGTGAAATAATATTTGGTAATGGAGTCAATAGAGAGCCACTGGAATTTATTGAGCAGAAGAGAGACATGGGGAGGCCTGCATTCAGAAAAATCACTTAGGCATCTGTATGGAAGATGGATGGAAAAGGTGGGATACTGGAAGTAGGGAGCAGGGAAATTAATTAGGAAGCTATTACAATGCCTGGGTGAGAGGAGATGAGTGCCTAAATTAGTGTTGACAATGCAAAGGGGTGGAGGGACTGGGAGGGAAGGGGAAGGAAGGGAAAGGGGAAGGGAAAGGGAAAGGGAAAGGGAAAGAGATAGAAAGTTATTGTAAACAAAGAAACAACAAGATTTTATGACTGATCAGATATGTAGGAGGGAGAGTTAGAAGTTCAACAAGCAACCTTGGGAGGACACTGGGACAGCCGGACAGTGGTGCAATGGAAGAATATTGAGCAATAATGGGTGAAGGAAATGGTGTAAACATGCTGAAGAGAAGCCAGTGTTTGGCTATCACATGATAGGTGGGTTGTGACCCATTTTCCAACCCTCACATTGCTTTATCACATATTGCTTAGGCTCACATAATAGCTTCATGGCCCCACTTTGGAGGTCTACATGGTCATCAAGTCTGTATGACAGAAAACAACTGATTATTTGGAAAAGAAATTGTCTCTTAAAAATTTTTAAATGACTTTTTCAAAGAAAATTTGTTTAATTTAAACATTTATTTGTCTAACAATCTTTTAAATTCAATTCATCCCACATTTACCAAGCAAGATACCATTGTGGAGACTGGGAATAAAAAGACAAAAATAAGACAACTCATTCTCACAAAGAGCCTAAATTATCCTACGAGGATTCAATATGTGTTTGCAATATGTGTACATATGCAAGGCAAAATGTAAGAGAAAGATAAATAACTGATGGGGGTCAGAGAAGACTTCATGGAAGAGGTCACATGTGAGCTGACCTGAACTAAGGCAATTCAATACATTTATTAAGCACCTACTATGTGCAAGGCACAGTGACAAATTCTGAGCACACATATATTAAACATATCGACACATTTAGTTGCTGCTTTATAACCACATGTGCACAATATGGTGGTAGTGGCAGAATAACAAAGCACAAGTCTGGAAAGTCTCAGTCCCTTCATTCTCTCTGTTACACAAATTGATCAGTTTCTTTATTTGTCATAAAAGAAAGTAAAGTATCTTGATGTCAGCTGTTCTTTGTTTCTATTTGTTTATCTTCATCACTAATGTAATCAGCTATATCCTATATACTGGTGGATGAAATCAATCAGTTCATTTTGAACCTACTGTGTACCTGGTACTTGAGCACTGGTAATACAAAAGAGGCAAAAAAAAAAATAGTCCTTGCCCTCAAGGAGCTCACAGTCTAATGAGGGTGACAACATGCAAATTAGATACAAAGCTTGCTATATAGGAAAGAATTAACAAAGGTGAGGCACTAGAATTAAAATGAGTAGAAAGTGGAATTTTAGTACAGATTTAAAGGAAGCAAAGGAACAGTTAGGTAGCACTGTGGATAGAGTGCTCAGTCTGAAGTCAGGAGGTCTCATCTTCCAGAATTCAAATCTGACCTCAGACCCTTACTAGCTGTGACCCTTGGCAAGTTGTTTAACCCTGTTTGCCTTAGTTTCCTCATTTGTAAAATGAGCTGGAGAAGGGAACAACAAAACACTCCAGTATTTTGCCAAGAAAACCCTAGATGGGGTCACAAAGGGGCTAGTCAGACACAACTGAAAACCTCTGAACAAAAGAAGCCAAAGGAGGTCAGTAGTTGGAAATGGAAGAGAAAGAATGTTCTGGGTGTGGAAGATGCGAAAAGAAAATTTTCTGAGCTGAGATAGAGTGTCTTGTTCATGGAAGATTTAAGGAGACCAATGTCATTGGATCAAAGATTACAGGTAAACAATAAGAACACTGGAAAGGTAGGAGGGGGATAGGTTATGAAGGCCTTTGAATGCCAAACAGGGTATTTTATATTTTATTCTGGAGACAACAGGCAGCCAGGAGAATTTAGTGAGTGCAAGAGTAACATGACTGGACCTGGGGTTTAGGAAAATCTCTTTAGTGGTTGAATGGAGGATGAATTGGAGTGAGATTTGAAGCAGGAAGACATACTAGGAGGATACTGCATTAATCCAGGCACAAGATGATGAGGGCCTGCTTCAGAATGACTGTGTCAGAGGAGAGAAGGCAGATATTTGAAAGATGTTGTAAGGGAGAAGATTCTGGAAAGATGGCAGAGTAGATCAGAAAGCTTTCAGCTTTCAAAATCTCCTCAGCAATAACAACAAAAAAAGAAAGAACATTGCCTCAGAAGGAATGTAAAGAAGTGGAAATGAACAGTATTTAGGGTTAAGCAGCTGTTCTAAAACAACTTGAGAATACCCCAGGGGCAGAGATTTGGCCCGAGTGAAGTGCAAAAACCTCCAGGCTGACTGCAAAATCAATGAACAAAAAACTCTGAGGGAAGTTGGTTTGGGAAGCAGACTCAGCCTTAGAAGCTTCCATCTCAAAGACAAAGTGGGGGTCTGATGACTTAGTAGAAGATTGAAGAACCTTCCACTGTTGAAGGGTGGCGAGACTAGTCATCCGGGCTGTGGCTGCAGGGAGAAGGAACTATCCCACATTTTGTGAGCAGCAGTCATAGCTGTTGACTGTGGGTACTTGAAGAAGGGCAGATTCCTGGTTTTAGCTCTAGAGCAGAAAGGACAGCTTTAGTTTGCAGCAACAGGAGGGACCACAAGGAAGAAGATCATTTGTGGGACAGTGTGGTTAAAAGGCCCTAGCCTTGCCTTATGAGTGAAGAGGAGAACCCAAGGTCGGGCCACAGGACGAACTTCAGAGAATAACAGTAAGAAGGACCTTGGGGGCATCATTCCCCATTCCTTGGGACTATAACTTGATTATACTACTAACGGCTAAAAACAAAATAAAACAAAATTAAATAAAAGTGAGTAAGCAAAGGAGAAACTAACCATAGATAGTTATCATGGGGATAGAGAAAATTGGGGTTCATATTCAGAGGAAGATAATGGAGCACAAAAAGTCACTCCTTTTTCAGTGAGAAACATGAAATGGTCTCAAGCACAAGACAGAGTTGTAAGAGGAACTTTAAAAGAACTTTAAAAATCAAATGCATGAGATCAAAGAAAATTGAGAAAAAATGAGTAATCAAAGAAAATCTAGAAAATTATGAAAAGAAAATCAACCAACTTGAGATAAAGAATCAAAGAAAGAATCAAAAAAATCATTCCTTGAAAACTAGAATTGGGCAAAAAGAAGCTATGGCATTCTAAGACCTAAAGAAATAATAACATAAAATCCAAAGAAAGAAAAAAATAAAAGCCAATGTGAAATATCTCATCAGAAAAACAATTGACCTGGAAAACAGATGAAGGAGAAAAAAATATGAGAATAGTAATACTACTTGAAAACTACAATAAAAAGTATCTTAATACAATATTACAAAAATTATCAAGGAAAATTGCCCTGAAGTTCTAGAACAAGAAGGAAAAGCAAAAATAGGAAAAAAAATTATAAAACACCAGTCACCTCCTGAAAGTTATCCCAGGAGGAAAATTTATAAGAATACCAGAGCCAAGTTTTCAAGTTTCAGGTTAAGGAGAAAATATTGGCAACATTTAAGTATCATGGAGCTACAATAAGGATTACATAAGGCCTAGCAGCTATTCTGTTGAAGGACTATAAGTCTCAGAATGAAGCAAAAGAACTGGGGTTACAACCAAGGGTATCTTACCCAGAAAAGTCAACTATAAACCTGAATAATTAAAAAACAATGGACATTTAATGAGCTGGAAGACTTTCAAGTGTTTGTAACAAATTCAACAGAACTGAAGGGAAAATTCAATATATAAAATCCAGAACAAATATAAGGTAAACATTAAAGACTAATTATAAGGGACTCAATGAGGTCAATGTGTTTACTTCTTATATGTGAACATGTTATCAGTACTCCTATGGCTGTCATTATTTAGGTAGTTTTAAAACAAGACTTTGGCTGAATCATGTATGATGGGGTGATTAAAAAATAAACTGTATAGGGACAGATAAAAGGAATAATTATCTCATACAAATGAGTCATAAAAGGAAAAATTGATCAATAGTAGGGGGAAGGGTAGGTAGTGGTGAAACCCTACTCTCATCAGGAATAGGTTAAAGAGGGAACAACACATATATCTGTATTAGAAAGTACTGTAGCATACCCATGATGGCCTGCTAGCACAGGTTCTTTGATTTGCTTTTAAAGGAAAGACTGTGGGGAAGCTAGGTGGTACAGTGAATAGTGTCCCAGCCCTGGAGTCAGGAGGACCTGAGTTCAAATCTAGTTTCAGATGCTTGACATACTTACTATCTGTGTGACCTTGGGCAAGTCACTTAATGCTAATTGCTTTGCCTTCTCCCCTCAAAAAAAAAATAAAGACTGATCAAAAAGGGGTTAACAATCCTTTTAATTACCGAGAAAAAAGTTAATATAGAAAATACAAGCAGAAAAATTAGCACAAAGACCAACAAACAGGGATCCAGCTGTCTGAACATAGCAGTAATGCTATACGCTTTACATACATCACTGGATTGAGGGAGCACAGAAATCTGAGCAGTCAGGGGCCTCTTAACAAATGGACACCCCAGAGCTTTGACCAGGAAGATCCTTCTCATGAGCAAACCCCCAAAGCAACATGCCAAGACTCCTGATTGACTCAGAGTCAGTAGCCAAGAAACCTACATGACTCAGCACAGCTGTGAATTATCAGGGTTCAAAGGAGATCAATCCTTCAAATGTTTATAATTTAGGCTAATCCTAGGAAACTGACCTCCAACAATAATAAGAAAACAAAACAACAACAGCAAAAAAGCCACCGTGCTCATACTCACAGTATCTAGAAAGGCATGAAAGTCTTCTAAATACAGAAAGAAATAAGAGGGCAAGGGATAAGAGGGCAGAGAAGGGGCTTGGAAACGGGTGAGTAGGTAAAAGGAACAGGAGGACAATGTAGCTGGTAGAAGTAAAGCAGAGGAATGAGAAAGGATATGAATAGGATGAGAAGGACAGTAAGGAAAAATAGGAGGAAAAAACAAATAATTATAGCTTTACATATGAATAAGATGAATTTACCCATAAAATGGAAGCTGATAACAGATTAAAAGTTTGAATTCAACAGTGTGTTGCTTCTAGGAAATGCTATAAAAATGAGAGATACATACAAAGATAAAATAAAGGTCAAGAGTAGAATTTATTATGTAAAAAAAGCAGGGGTAGTAATCATGATCTCAGACAAAGTGAAAGCTGAAATAAATTGAATCACAAGAGAATGATGGGGAAACTCCACTATGTGTCAGCTTTTAAAAGTTTTTTCAATTTTTTAATATTGTTTTAAACCATTTAAAATAACTAGACAATATAAAATATTTGTGAGTATACTTGCCAAAACAGACACAGGAATTATATAAATATAAACACAAAACACTTTTTATATAAATGAAGTCTGATCTAAATCATTGAAGTAATATTTGTTGTTCATAGGTAGATAAAGTCAACGTAATAAAAAAAATTGACAATTTTACCTAACTAATCTATTTATTCAATGTCTTCCCAATTAAATTACTAAAAAATTTTATCTTAGCTAAAATAATAACTAAGTTCATATGGAAGCCCAAAAAGTCAGGGACTTCAAAAAAACCTGGGAAAAAAAGGATATAAAGGAAGCAGATTCAGCAATATCAGACCTTAAGCTATTATTATAAAGTGAGAACATTATAGAAGTATAAAATCGATAATTTTGACTATTTTAAATTGAAATGTTCTTGTATAAATAAAATCTATGCAGCCAAGATACAGAAAATTGGGGGGAAATCTTTCATAGACAGTCTTTCAGAGAGGATGTGATGGAGTTGGAATAGTGCTATAGTGTAAGAAATTATGAGCTGTTCGATTTAGAAAAACATGGGAAGACTTGGATTTTTTGAGGGAAGATACTCCACTTTCAGAGAAACAGATGACAAATGGAAATAAGTATGGTTTTATATGTATGTGTATATGTATATGTATACACACACACATATATATATTTGCACACATGCTTAATTGTAGTCTTCTTTAGGGCAAGGGTGGAGGAGTGAGGGGAAGAGGGGGAAGTAAAAAGTGCACAGCAGAGAACAAAAGAAAACCTACAAGAAAGCAAAGTTGGGCAGCTTTGAAAACAATGTGTATTATTTATTATACAGATTTTCTTGAAATGGAAATTTTTTCAGAAAACATAAAGCTAGTATTAACTGAAAAGTTCTATGGGAATGAGACCTGCTTACAAAGACCAAAATGAAAAACTCAATAATAAACAGATTCAGTTAGATTTAAACCAAAAACTATTAAAAAAAAAAAAAAGAAAACCGTCTCTGTAGTGTGTTTGTATATGTATCCTAAAGAAACAATATCCTCTCCTAATGACTTCCTTATATTGAATCTTCTTATGTTCTGCTCTGTAATAAAATTTACACCACAAGAAAGAGATGTTATAAAGGTAAAATCAAAAAGCCTTGGCAACACCTTGAATATTGAGGGTGAGAGATGTTGAGGAATCCAGGTTGCCTCCTAGGTTGCAAATCTGGGGGCCTTGCTATTGCCCTCCACAACAGAGTCATAAGTAAAAAAAATCATAAATAAGTTCACAAATTTCATTTTAGTCCATAAGTTTTTGATGTTTTGTGTATCCAAACCTTTTTTTGTTAGTAGCAACCCACTACATGACATCAATCAATTTACTTTTTTCCCCTCCTCCTTTTTCACAAAATATTCTTAAGTAGTAAGGTGTCCAAATGGTTGAAGGGATGAGGAATAACAACAAGTGTTCATGTAATTTATAAAGTCAGCATCATTTAGCGGAGAAAGAGCAGGACTTAGAATCAGGTATTCCTGGCATCAAAACCTCCCTCTGCTACATTTTGGTTGTATCATCCTGGGCAAGTCACATGTCTCACACTACTCTAGGCAATTTTCTAAAAGTCAAAATTGCAGAGAAAGTGTAATCTGTATTAAAGGAAGGAACTTTCTCATCCTGAATTTCCTATATCAATGAAGTCATAGGTCTAGTCCCTATTCACTAATTCAGAAATTAAATAAACATTCTGTGACTAACTGAGAACTGAGGGCATATACATTGCTGAGTGAGTTAGCTGATGTGTTTTAGAGTATTGACCTCAATTCCCCCAACCCCTTGGGACTTAAAAGGCCTTTAACTCTTAAATATACAAGGAATAATGTTTTTGATAATATCTGCATAATCTTATGGTTTAAAACAGGCCATATTTTCTTCAACAAACCACATAACAAGTCCCAGAAACCCAAGTGTCAATTCTCAAACTGCTTTTTCCCTCTGGCTATTACCATACATTTTCAAGTATACACCACCCTGAATTCTTCAAAAGGAACTGTCCCCAAATGATTAATAAATGAGCCTTTGTCCAACTACAATTGTACTCCTTGTACTAAAATTGCAAGAAGAGCCAAGATCAGTCAATATATTATCATGAAGGAAATCCAACCGTAATTTTTTTTCTAGGATCTTATATTGTAAAGGCGACCAAGGGGAAGAGGACTTGAACTTACTAATTTCTTTGTCCATTTGAGAATAAGATATTTATTTATACATTTACTTAAGCTTTTGTCATTTTCTACGATTTTTAAAATACTGCTAGATGAGTGCATTTTCACTGTCTTCTGATCTCTCTGCATATGAATTACAAACAGAATATTAATATCCAGAACGATTTAGTTCAATGCACATGTTACCACTAGTAACCCATAATAATAAGGTAACCTTATATATTCATAAGTGCCATATGTTACATGTATATATACATATTCAGGGTAGACTTTTTAGAAAATCCTTGCCTCCAATGAGAGAGAAAAGAAGAGAGAGACAGAGACAGAGACAGAGACAGAGACAGAGACAGATATAGAGGGAGACATAGAAAGACAGAGAAAGAGAAATTCCCTAGAGTTCATCACAAGAGCTTTAGGAGATGTAGATTATTCTTCTACACTTCTATCTCTGACTGTTATTTCTGGTTTTATAGGAATTGCACCATTATACCAGTTCAGTTTTTTCAGAGAACATAAAGTTCTATTGAAATGAGACCTGCTTACAAAGACCAAAATGGAAAACTCAATAATAAACAGATTCAGTTAGATTTAAACCAGAAACTACTAAAAAAAATCCATCTGGGTAGTGTGTGTATGTATCCTAAAGAAACAACATCCTCTCCTAATGACTTTGTATTTTTCATTTTTGCTTCCTAACTTCTATTTTTCAAAATAAGATTTCTGCCTGTCCATTTCAAGAGGCAAAACTTCAAGAAAGAGGAAATGTCTTAGATATATACGGTGAAACAAATATGTTTTTCACTGAAGAAAGCTCCACAAGAGATTTCTCATAATAAAATAAAACAATTAAGAAAAAAATAATAAAATGACTTCATTTGAAAGTATATGCAACATTCTACATCTCTAGCACTCCTTTAAATGTCTCATTTAATTTTTTAAATTAATAAATATCTATTTTTTCTCTTGTACTCTCCACTCCATAAAGAAAAAAAAATCCTTGTAATAAATATATTGTTAAAAACAAATTCCCTCTTTGGGTGTATATAAAGCTATATGTCTTATACTGTACTTTAAATCTTTCACCTCTTTGTCAGTAGATGATACATACTATTAATTTGTTTCGGTTCTGATCCTTTGGAATCATGGCTGATTATTTTAATGATGACCATCAATGATTCTTAAAGCTTTCAAGTTTTTTGCCTTTATACATTTGTGATAATTACACACACACGAACACACACAAATACATACATACGTGCATATATATATATACACACATACATACATGTATAATATAAATTATTTTCTTAGTTCTGCTCATTTCATTCTTCATAAGTTTATAAAGTCTTTGAGTTTGTGAGCTCATGAAGAAGAAAAAGAAGGAAGAGGGAATGGAAGAGGAAATAGAAGAGAAGGAGGAAGAGCAGGTGGAAGAGGTGAAAGAGGAGGAAGAGGAGGAGGAAAATAATAATAATAATAATAATAATAATAATAATAAGAAGAAGAAGAAGAAGAAGAAGAAGAAGAAGAAGGAGGAGGAGGAGGAGGAGGAGGAGGAGGAGGAGGAGAAGGAGGAGGAGAAGAAAAAGAAGAAGAAGGAGGAGGAGGAGGAGGAGGAGGAGGAGGAGGAGGAAGAGAAGGAGAAGGAGGAGGAAAAGGAGGAGGAGGAGGAGGAGGAGGAGAAGGTGACAACAGTTCTCACTGCCACCTTCTTTTAATCTTTACCCACATTTATCACTGATTTTATATCCAGAAAGCTTCCCCAGGTTGGCAAATATTTTCTGTTATTTTATCTGGAATCTTGACCAAGTTCCTCAGTATTCTCCATAAGTGTCTCCTCCTATCTTTCTGTATTTTTGCCTTTTTATACTTCTTAAATAGTATAACCATAAGGATTTCTACCAAAAAAACCTTTTTTTTCATCTGCATGAGATAAGAATAGACTAGGAATAGAGCAGTGGGTTAGGAAGATCCCTAGAAGTCTATATAGCCTCAGATTTTCCCTGTTATTAAGGAGTTATATCAGAAGATTCCCTTTCTCAAGGTCAAAGTTCTTTGACTCAAAGCTAAAGTCAAATCACTAAGTGTTATAAATTTTTATTTTTAGATGTCTAAACTGTGGATAGTTTATCCTGTGCCCCTCTTGGATAAATTCTATACAAGCTGCTAGAAGAATCTTCCTACTATCAGGCTAAATTTATATTACTCCTTTGCTGAAAAATTATTAGCATCCACTATCTGTCCAAGACCAAAATATTTAGCCTGATATTCAAAGTCCTATACAATCTTCTTCCAAACCTACCTTTCCAACTCAAGTCAACCAATGTTCATTACAAGCCTACTGTGTGCCAGGACCTGTGCTAAACAATGTGGATACAAAGGAAGAAAAAAAAACAAAAACAAAAACAAACAGGTCTTGCTCTCAAGGAACTACACAGTCTGGAGGAGACAGTATCCATATACATATATACAGTATAAATACAGGTCTCAGAGGGAATTAAATAAGATTAAGGGGAGAGGGACAGGCTTCTTGCAGAAAGCAGGGACTTTGGCTGAAACTTCAAGGAAGCCAGGAAAGCTAGGTGGTGGAGATGAAGAGAAAGAGCTTTCCAGGAATGGGTGGAAACTAATGAAAACGCTGAGATTAAGGACATGGAATATTCAGTGTGAAAAATAACAGAGAGTAATGTGTAAGACAACTAGAAACAGAAAAAAAGGGTCAGGCTACATAGGACTTTAAAAGCCAAATTGCATTTCCTGACATATTCCTCACCTCTGACCTTCATACGCTTTACATTAAAGCCGACTAGACAAGACACCTTTCACTAAACCCCTCTTGCCTCTTCTTGTTTCCATATCTATGATCTTGCAAGCTATTGCCCTGCCCCAGAATCCAACCCCTCTCTCTTTTTTCTAAAAATCTTCACTCATTGAGTATTCATTCTTCAAATTTCAGTTCATAGGCACTTTCAGGATATCCCTTCTAATCTCAATCTGAGAAAGATCTTTTTCTCCTCAAACTTCTTAGAGCAGGGTTCTCAAACTTCCTAATGCCACAACCCTTTAATACTCATATGTGGGCATATCTGCATGTGGGCAGACCCATTGGAGATGGATAGAGGAGTGGTGTCCTGGTTCCTAAGACCATCGGAAATATGTGTTTTCCAATGGTCTTAGGCAACTCCTGTTACCCCTGTGAAAGGGTCATTCAACCCCCAAAGGGGTCATGACCCACAGTTTGAGAACTGCTGTCTTGGAGTCCTGTGTACTTCTCTCATGCACTTATCACAATAAAATTTGTGTTATACTTTGTATCATTGCATTTGTATACTTGCTTTCTCCTTTACTATACTAAAAAATTCTTTGAATGTAAGAAATGAATCTTATCCATTTTTGCAAATCCAGTACTATTTACAAATATGTTTCCTTAACAATTAATGACAATAGTAACTCAAATTTATGTGACACTTTAAGGTTTGCAGAATGCTTTATATCTTGTCATTTTACTCCCATAACAAGCCTGGATGTAGGTACTACCATTTTACCAATGAGAAAACTGAGGCAGACAGAAGGTAAGTGCATTGCCTAGAGACAGAAAGCTAGTAAACATTGGGATCATGATTGGGAATGTAGCTTCTTCTTACTTCAAATCCAACAATCTATCCACTATGCCTTCCATATATCTAATATAGTCCATTTATACCTGACAGAATCCCAAACATTTGATAGGGCTCTGTCAAAGTAAAGATTTCAAAATAGTGGCTACTCAGAAATTTTTATTAAATGTGAAAGATGACATTCTATCTGAAAATAGGGCAGGTTTCTTCTCATATCATTTTTCCATGTGCACTTTATAACTGAACATTGTTGTACCATAAAACTGACTATATGAGGAGATGCAAAAAGAAATGTAAAGGAACGCATCCCTTCACTACCACTACTTCATTCCCTGTCTTAAGAAAACCTAAAGGGTAAGCATAAAATTAAACACCTAAGAAGGAGATTTATGTCATGACTAGAAGGCATGAAGAAAGAAGGCTTTTTGGTCTGAAATTTAGAACATTATCTCTGAAGCATAATGTGATTTTGATGCATAACTGTGCATGACGTCCTCTAAGCCAGATGTGAGTACAAAGAATAAATTGTTAGGCAGGCATGTGATTCCTCTTTCTCTCAAAACAGATTCAACTTGTGGGGTTAGGTGGCTTGCAGGCCTTAGCAAGACTTTCTCTTTCATTCTCACTCTGTAGACTTGAGCTTGCCTATAGACCTGGAATCCAAAGATTGGGATTTTGGGAAAAGTTATAATCTAATTTCCTCTCCCTTTCACATTCACTACTGTGTGAACATATTTTGAGATACACTATTAAAATAAAATGTCCTATGTTTATCAAATATTTTGGTAGATCGACATACTTAGTTTTGAAATGTAATTTTCAAAAAAAATAGCTTATGTTGTAGACTTGATAAATGCATAAATCCTGCTTTTAAGGTGGAACCTCTGGGTATGATTTGTTGTGTTTGCTGAACAGGCAACCAAGTACCCTAAAGAATGAGGGAACTTACATATACAAGCCTCAACTACCTCACTACACATAGAATTGTCAGAATAAGGATAATTTGAAAACAATACCCTGAGATCTCACTGTGGGGTAAGAAAAGAAGACTAGATGTTCTCCAGGAAGTTCATTCTGCTTTGGTTCCTTTTAAACTACCATTCCTACTGTAGAAAGACCACAAAAAGTCTCATTAGCACTTAACTGAACCAAAGAGCAGAAATGAGCCTTCTATCTATAAACAAGGACCCCTAAGAACTAACCTCCATCTCATTTGTTTTAGGCAATTGATTTCTGGGCATCTTGAATAGAGGTACACGATACTTTTAGCCCTTCTTATATGATACTGCCTCTCTAGAGATAACCTTTCATTAAAGGTTGCTTTCTAATATTTTGTATCATTCATCAAAAGGATCTTTGGTCTCATCAATATGGGTTTTTCATGTGTTGACTGTTAGGTCAAATCCATTTGAGTGACTATAGATATCACTTAAAATCACTTAAAATGTTATGGGCTTGATTCAGGCTTTACAATATCATTTGCAAGTAGTATCATTTGGAAAACTTCATCTATAAGGAATTAATCTTTTACTTGGTCTCTGTGCTGGACATCCTCCTAAATTGTGGTAAATACCGTTAGAGAATGTGCATATCCCAATTTTATGCCTTGTGTAAAATTAAACAATCACTAAAAAAGAATTATCTTTGCTGTTGCCTCATTAATAGAATCTTGTTTGATGTTAATATATACATGGGAGATTCCTTGTGGGAGGAAAACTTTTAAGCCAACACTTTGTCCTCCCAAATTGTATATTCTCTATACTTTTAGGTGAGTTGTATGTCTATAAAGATACATTTTGCCATATGATAACATTTGTGAAAGCAAACCTTTTCTCATACTTTCTTGAGGGATGCTCTTCTTATTAGTAGAAGATATTCTTTAAAAAAAAAGGTATGGTGTGGACAGGAAAGTAGGCACAGAAGTCCAGAATTACTGATATTTTCTCAATTCCCCTTTCAATAGTAATAACTTCAGCAATTTCTCAAGTAATTGGTATCTTCCTCTCTTTCAGATAACTTAAGAACTCATCTGTCAATACCCACAAATTTATGTTGTCTCTAGGATGAATTTTACTCAGTCTAGCCTGGTTGTTCTTCTGATCTGTTTTCTCACATTGCACAGTGAGGAATATGATTTTAGACACTAGACATGTTGGTTTCACTGTCATTAATGAAGGGAATAGTTTCTTATAGCAATTTTGAAAGATATTTTTCCATATTTGTACATTTATAGCTTCTTCAGTTTCATTGTTAAATTATCTGAAGGTGATTTGACTAGAATGTTTCTCCAAGTTTTCTGTAAACTTGTTTTTCTTCTATTATTTCTTGATATTATAGGAAATAATACTTTTTTGTTTGTTTATTTTTGGTTTTCAACATTCATCTCCATAAGGTTTTAAGTTATACATTTTCTCCCCATCTTTCCCCCACCCACCACCCCAAAATAGCCATCCCACTCAATACCCCTTCCCCAAATCTATCCTCCCTCGTCCCCCGCTCTGACCTTCCAGTAGGGCAAGATAGATCTCTATACCCCAGTGCCTATATATCTTATTTCCCAATTGTATGTAAAAATAATCATGTTTTTAACATTATATTTTAAAACTTTGATTTCCTGATTCTCTGTCTTCTTCCCTTGTCATCCACCCTTACTGGGAAAATAAGCAATATAGGTTGTACATATATAGTTACACAAAACATTTCAATAGTAGATACATTGTGAAAGAGTGTATTTCTCTCCATCCTATCCTGCCCCCTGCTTTCTCTATTTTCTCCTTTGACCCTGTCCCTTTTCAAAAGTGTGCTTCTAACTACTCTCTACCACTCTGCCCTCCCTTCTATCATCCCCCCTTTTATCTCCTTCCTCCCTGCTTTCATGTAGGGTAAGATATCCAATTTAGTGTGTATTTTATTTCTTCCTTAAGCCAAATTCAAGGAAAGTAAGGTTGATCCATTCCCATTCAACTTGCTTCTGTTTCCTTCCATTGTAACACTTTTCCCTTGCCTCTTTTATATGGGATAGTTTACCCTATTTCATCTCTCCCTATCTCCTCTCATTATATTCCTTTCTCACCTCTTAATTTTATTTTTTAGATATCATCCCTTTCTATTCAACTGATCCTATGTCCTCTGTCTATGTATTCATATACACATATATACACACTCACATACACTTGTATATTTATATATACACATGCACATATGCCCTCCTAGATAAACACATATATGTGCATACACACACACACACACACACACACACACACACACACATATATATATATTCCCTTCACCTATCCTCATACTGAGAAAAGTCTCATGATGAACATTTATTGTTTTTCCATGTAGGAGTGTAAATAGTTCAACTTTGATAAGTTCCTTGTGATTTCTTTTCCTTGTTTACCTTCTTGTGCTTCTCTTGCTTCTTATATTTGAATGTGAAATTTTCTATTCAACTCTGGTTTTTTCATCAAGAATGCTTGAAAGTCCTCTATTTCATTGAATGATCATATTTTCCCTGATGCATTATACTCAGTTTTGCTGGGTAGGTGATTCTTGGTTTTAATCCTAGCTCCTTTGACCACTGGAACATCATATCCCACACCCTTCAGTTCCTTAATGTAGAAGCTGCAAGATCTTGTGTTATACTGATTGTGTTTCCGCAATGCTCAAATTGTTTCTTGCTGGCTGCTTGTAATATTTTCTCCTTGATCTGGGAACTATGAAATTTGGCTATGATACTCCTAGTCTACAAATCTTTGACCTTTTTCTTTTTTTAGACTACTGAGTCATATTTTTCAATATATTTTTCACTGATCTCCCCATTCCAAGCTTTTCACTGAAGCCACATAATATTAAAGTATGTATTGATTTAATTTGGAGGCCTTTTCAAGTTCTTTCTAAAACTTCCCTATATTTTTATTTCCTGAAACACAAATTTTGTATGTTGGTATATAGCGATTTTTATGAATGTTCACCAAAGGAACAGAGAGTATGACAAAGTATCCCCTGAAATGATGTTTGTTGTTGTTTTAAATACATGAGAAAACTACTTCAATTTCCTTATATACCACTTTAAGAATGACATGTGAGCCATTCTTGTATTCAGTCGTAACTTCCTCCTGATTTCTTGCTTTTATTAGCAATAATGTCAAGATTGATTCATTTCCCCCCTTAATGTGACTTATTGGTCAATGGACAAAGACTTCACATTTAGAGTATCCATGGTCAAATTAATGCTTATAGGTGATTTAATAACTGTGATTGTTAGCACCCTCTCATGTCAATTTTTCCTTTTCCTTGTCCTTTCTCCTCCCTTTCCCAGTATTCTAGCACATCCATGCTGATATGGAAGGACAGTATTAAGACTGAGAGCTATTTGTCTTTTCCTTTGTCTTGTGGTTTGTTGCAAATAAATAATAAGTAGCTCTCCTGAGGACTTAAGGGTTGAGAGGATAGCTTTATATTGGTCCCAAGGACAGAATTCAGAAAATAATAATAAGAAGGATCTGAGGGTTTGGGCATCATTTCCCACACCTTGGGAATTTGATTGCATTAATAGCTGCCAAAAACAAATTTTTTTAAAAAATGAGTAAGCAAAGAGAAAGCACTCAGCCATAGATAGCTACTATGGTGTTATAGAAGATGTGGTTTCATATTCAGAGGAAAATAATGGAGCAAAAAAAAGCCAATGCTTTTTCAATGAAAAACATCAAACAGTCCCGAGCACAAAAAAGTTCTTAGAAGAACTAAAAAAGAATTTTAGAAATCAAATAGGAGAAATCAAGGAAAAATTAGCAGAAAAAAATAAGAATGACACAAAATTATGAAAAGAAAGTCAACCAACTAAAAACAGAGAATACAAACTTAAGGAAGAAAAGAATTCCTTGAAAACTAGATTTGGGCAAAAAGAAGCTATGACATAATAAGACAGTAAGAAATAATAAAATGAAATCAAAATAATGAAAAATACAAGAGAACATGAAATATCTCAAAACAACTGATCTAGATAACAGATCAAGGAAAAATAATATAATCAGACTACCTGAAAACTAAGATTAAAAAAATGAATCTTGATATATTATTACAAGAAATTATCAAGGAAAATTACCCTAAAGTTCTAGAACAAAAAGGCAAATCAGAAGTAGAAGAAAGCCTTCAATCACTACCTGAAAGAAATCCCAAGAGGAAAACTTACAAGAATAGCATACTCAAGTTTCAAAGCTCTCAGATTAAGAACAAAATATTGAAAGCAACAAGAAAAAAAACAATTTAAACATCATGGAGATACAATAAGGATTACAGGAGACATAGCAACTACTATGCTGAAGGATTGTAGGTCTTGGAACACTGTCTTTCATATTACAAATGGCCTGGGGTTACAATCAAGTGTAACTTACCCATAAAAGTTCATGAATATTTAATGAATTGAAAGACTTTTTAAATCTGCTATCCTTTTCCATTTTATGGATAAATTCATCCCCTTCACATTCTAAGCTTTAATTACTTGTTTTGTATTTGTGATATTTGTGGTAAAAAGAGCAGAATCTGAAGGAAAATTCCTCATATAAGATGTAGGAGAAATAAAAGGTTGACATTAAAGACCAATTATAAGGGACACAATGCAGTCAAATTGTTTACTTTTTACATGTAAAAATGTTATCAGTTCTCTTATGACTGTCATCATTATTTGGGTAGTTTGAAAGAAAGACTTGGATTGAGATGTCTATGATGGGCTGATTCTAAAAAAATGTGTAGGGAAAGATAAAAAGAAGTACTATCTCATACAAATGAGGCATGAAAAGAAGAACTGATACAGAAGAGGCAAATGGGGGTGGAGAGGGAGGTGGGTAGTGCTGAATTCTTACTCTCATATGGAATGGGTTAAAGAAGTAATAATATGTGTATCAAGAAGGACAAATCTTTTAAATTCAGAAAACAATCAGAGGACTAAGGAATAGGATGGGGGAGAGAGAATTACGAGCAGACTTTTAGGAGGGTGGATAGACTAAGGAAAAGGAGGGCAAGAAGGTAGAAGAAAATTAGAAGTGTGAGGAGGGATAAGATAAAGAGGGTGATAAGGATAGTGAGGGAAAATAGAAAAGAGAGAACTACAAAAGAAGTAATTATAGCTTAGAATGTGAAGGGGATGAATTTATCCATAAAATGGAAAAGGATAGCAGATTAAAAAATTGAATTCAACAAATACGTTGCTTCCAGGAAATACAATAAAAAATGAGAGCTATAACTAATAATAAAAGAAAAAACTGCAGTAGAATTTATTATGTAAAAAAAAAAGCAGGCATAGTAATCATGATCTCAGATAAAGTTAAATCTAAACTAGATTTAATTAAAAGAGAAAAGTAAAGATGGATCTTCCTACCCCAGTGCCTGTATATCTTAATTCCCAGTTGCATGTAGTTAGTAATGATAACAATAATAGATACATACATACATACATACATACATACACATATTTAACATTTGATTATACAACTTTAAATACTAGATTCTTTCCTTTCCTCCCTTGTCACCCACCCCCACTGGAAAGACAATCAATTCAATACAGGCTATACATGTGTAGTTATGAAGAGCATCTCCACAATAGACATATTGTGAGAGACTGATTATATATCCCTCTTTCCTATCCCCCCCACCCTTGCTCTATTCTCTACCCTGTCCCTATCCCTTTACAGAAGTGTGTGCTTCCACCAGCCCTCCCCCACCACACACTGTCCTCTCCTCCATCATCCCACTTCTCATTCCCATCCCCTCTACTCTCCTGTGTGGCAAGATAACCAGTTTAGAATTTATGTCATTCCTTCCATAAGCCAAATTCAATGAGAGTAAGGTTGACCTTTTCCCTTTTGCCTTCCTGTTCTTCCCCTCCACTGTAACAGTTATGTAGAGTCAGAGGAGAGATGGGGGAGGATGTGGGAGAAAGAAGATTTGGGGAAGGGTTATACAGTGGAGTGGGATACGGCTGTTTTGGGGTGGTAGGTGGGGGAAAGATGGGGAGAAAATTTGTAACTCAAAATCTTGTGGAAATGAGTGATGGAAAATAGAAAATAAATAAATTAATTTTAAAAAAACAAAAAAAAGAGAAAACTAAAGAAACTACACAGTCACCAATACTATTCAATATTCTTTTAGACCATTTAAAATAACTAGACAATATAAAATATATGAGAGCATACTTGCCAAAACAGACATAGGAACTATATGAACATAAACATATAACATTTTCATATAAATTAAGTCTGATTTACATAATTGGAGTAATATTTATTGTTCATGAGTAGGTAAAATCAATATAATAAAAATGACAATTTTACCTAATTAATCTATTTTTAAATGCCATCTCAATTAAATTACTTAAAATATCTTATTAAATTAGAAAAAAATGATAACCAAGTTCATTTGGAAGAATAAAAGCTCAGGAATTTCTAAGAAACTAGGGGAAATAGATATAAAAGAAGATTTAAGAGCATCAGACTTTAGACTCTATTATAAGGTGAGAACACTGTTGAAATTTAAAATGAATAATTTAGATTATTTTAAATTAGAACTTTCTTGTATAAATAAAGCCAATTTAGGCAAAAATAGAGGGAATACAAAACTATCATAGAGAATCTCTCAGATAGGATGTGATTGTGTTGGAATACTGCTATGTTGAAGGGAACGGTGAGCTGATTGATTTAGAAAGACATGGAAAGACTTGGACCAACGAAGGGAGATGCTATCCACCTTCAGAAAAAGAGATAACAAATAGAAATATGTATGGTATGATATTGCATACATATATATGAGTGTGTATATATATGTACATATATGTATATATGTGTGTGTATCTGTAGATATCCATGTATATGTATTTATATTCATGTTTAATTGTAACTTTTTTGGGGGGGGGAGGTTCGGGAAAAATGAAAAACACACAACAGAGAACAAAAGAAAACCTAAAATGAAGTAAAGAAAAGCTAGGTAGCTTTGAAAACAATGGGTAATATTTATTATATAGGTTTTCTTGAATTGGAAAATGATGGTTATATATTGAATCCTCTCCTATGCTCTTCTTTGTACATGGAAATGTTCTTTTCTTCCTTTTCTCTTTTTGTACTCTATTTTTAAATGACTAAAAATTTATAAAGGGAAATTCATACTGACCTTGTTATGAATTCTAGATACATTTGTTTATGTAACATCATCTCCCCTTGATTACCGAGGGCAAAGACTATTTCATTTCTATCTTTCTATTCCCATGACCTGGTAGAGTTTTTAGCACATAGTAAGCATAGTGTTTATTGAATGATAGATTCTCTAGGACTTCCACCATCCATTTCCCCTGTTTGGGGTTCAATCGATAGTTTAAATGGATTAAGTTGAAGTTGTTTTAATTGCAAAAAGCAGTTGTGGAGGCTCTGCCTCTGCCTACCTGCCTCAGACGCGCTGGCTGAAAGCAGTTCAATTGTGGGGAAGGGGAAGAGGCATTCCTAAGTGCTTTTCATTCACAACAAACCCCTAGTTATTTACTATTCACTTGAATTCAATTAATTCAACAAATTCTTATTATGTCTCTACTTGATGCAAAAGAACTGAAGGGTCTAGACTCCAAAAAACATAGATGAGGAGGGAGAGCATTCCTCACAAAGTGTGTACAGCCTCTGCTAAAGTGTGGAGAGAGAAGATAGAATGACTTTTGGGGGAAGGGACACAGAAAATAAGCCAGTTTGACTGAAATGTAGGATATGGGGAACAATGTGTAATGAGTCTATAATTATAGGCTGGAGCCAGCTTTTGAAAGAGTAGAGTACTAGACTACTAGAGTTAGAGTACTATAGTACTAGAAAACTTTGAACTTTATTCTAGAGGAAATAGGGAGCCACTGATTTTTCTTGAGTCAGAGTATTACAATCAAACAAATGCTTTAGGTCCAGGGTGATTATTTCATTAGCTGTGTTAAGGACAGATTAGAGAGGGAAAGAAAGGAAGAAGAACATTCAATTAAGAATTTATTGCATATTATAGGGATGCATTAGAGTGATGACTATGTGACTAGAAAGAAAATGACCACGAGATGGGTTACAGAGACAAAACCGGCAACTAAGTGCATATGTGGAGCAAAAAATCACGAATAGCCAAGAGAGATTCTGAGAGTATGAACCTTTAAGGATGGTGGTACTCTAGAAAGAAATTGAGAAGTTAGGAGTAGGGGTGGGCTCAGAAGGGAAAAATGCATGCTGAATTTAATATGCCTATGGAATATCCGGAAGAACATAGCCGACAGGAAGTCAGCCTTAAAAATGTAAGGTTGGATGTGTCACTTTGGTAGTTACCAGTAGAGAGATTATGACTGAATCCATGAGAACTGATTAGAAGTATGGGGGAAAAAATAGAGGGAGGTGAAAAAATGAAGTCCAGGAGAAAGCTTTGATTAGATTTCTCTGCTGTGCTAACATAAGCGGATTTTATGATGTTTTTCATTGTTTGGATACTGCAGGGGTGAATGATGATTAACGTTTTTTAAATTAGCAAAGGATGAAAAGTATGCAATAATATTTACCTAAAATATTAAAATCACAAGATTACCATTAATCTAATCTATTACTTCTTCCTTCTTAACAGCCTTCATTTAAAATTCTAGTTCTTTCATTCATTCATTTGTTCATCATTTTTTATATTCACTAAAAATTCTTTATTAAGCATCTAATATATGCAAGTACCTGTTCCAAATATTGGGAAAATTCAGGATTGTTGTCTTATAAATTTAAATTGCTTAAGCTTAATTGTTTGATAATTTGGAATAAAAGAGATTTGAAGTAAAAATGTATATGAAATATAGGGGAAAAAATTTTCTAGTCAGTTGGGATTAAGTTACTTGCCCAGAGTCACACAGCTTGTAAGTGTCTAAGACTAGATTTAAACTCAGGTTCTCCTCACTCCAGGGCTGGTGCTCTACCCACTGTACCATCTAGCTGCCTCCCAAAATAGGATAATTTTAATGGAATTGTAAATTGAACATAATATTAGCTTGCACTATAAATATGCACATATATGTATTTGTACACATTCATATCTAAAACTTGGATTTATAAAATTATAATACAGAAGAAAATTAAAAATAAGTAATTTTATTTCAAGAAAATTAAACTATAATAAATAATGGAGAAATTTCTTTGATATGTTCATGGATTGAGGATGTGCATAGTTCTTCAAATGATACATGTTCTAATACATCCATGCCCAGCCATCCTGAGCACCTCCAGTTCATTAACTCCCACAAATGGGCATCCCACCCAGGATCTACTCAACATTTTAGGGCCTTCCTTTAAATTAGCCCTTGACATTACTTTCCATTGCTTATCCCTCACCCACTACACAACTGAGTTATCTTTTATTTTTCTGATGATGTATCCTACCTGTAAGTTTAGGTGGCACAGTGGGTAGAGCACCAGATCTGGAGTCAGGAGGAACTGAGTTCAAATTTGATCTCAGACACTTACTAGCTGGACTGAGTTACATAACCCTATTTGTCTCAGTTTCCTCATCTACAAAATGAGTTGAACAAAGAAATGGCAAACTACTCAGTATTTTATACTGTATCCAGCACAGTTGTATGGCCTAGTAACCAGAATAAATAGAATAAAAGAGAGAGAGACAGGGATGCATTCAATAGTCTGTTTATTACAGAACCATTTCATACAGAGCCAATATACAAGGAAATCATAAGGCTTATATTCCCTATATCAGAAATTCTTACATAACCAGAATGCAAGGACCCTCCTTTGTAATCCACCACTCCCTACCCTAGCCCAAAGCTAATTAATCATTAAGATTTCATCCTAGGACCATGTCCAGAGGCACAAACAAACTGGGAGTCACAAACAAGACTTGCTATTTAACTACCCTGAATTTTCTTTAGTTATTCCTAGGACCAATGGAGGCATCCAACCAACAAGATTATACTCCTCCTACATATCTGCCTAGTGATCTCATAGAAGAGGGGAGCATTTCCTTAATGTGGCCAGGAGGGACCCCTAAAAGTCTAGTCTACTACAACTTTAGCCAACGAAACCCCAAGAAGGTCCACAGAGTCAGACACTACTGAAAAATGAATGAACAACAAATACCACTTCTAAGCAATACGTTTGATGTGTTACATGCTGTTTTTGCCCATCATTCCCCTCTCCCCAATGGGATCCTCTATTTCAGTTCTTCGGAAACTGTGACATTTCCATGACTAATATAATACTAGGTAAATAATTGACCTTTTTTTCCCCAAGAAACTTATGATCAATAAAAGGGCTAAAGATTTTTTTTAAATACCTCTAGTAATTGCCTTTTACATATAATTTCTGTAATTTTTATTTTTCTCATCCTCTGGAGATCTTACAAACACTGCTAATTCCATCTAATACTCAACAAATTAGCAGCGTAAATACTTTTTCAGTATTTCCCTACCTCTATGATCTTTTTCTTTCATTTTTAATTTATGGAATAAAACAAGCATTTCCATAACATAGCACAATAAAAAAGATGATTGTACATGGAACTACAAATCTAACATTTGCAACTTGTACTTTCTTTCAAATATACAAAGAGTATCATGTTTTTCCCTTTTTTCATTCCCTGCCACTCCCCCAGCCCTAGAGACATATGTCATTTGAGACAATAGGTGTATATATATATATATATATATATATATATATATATATATATAATTATTCTATACAAATATATGCGATCTTAAGCAAATGACTTAATCTCTTTGGGCCTCAGTCTCCACATACATAAAATGAAGTGGTTGGAATGGGTGGTTTTTATTGTCATGTCTAGCACAAAATATATGCTAAGACCCTAAATGTATTGACTCAAAATGCCTGACATTTGTCAAATGGAATCAGCCTCAACGCTGAATTTTAGTTTTTGTCTGGGAAGTCTAATGATATAAATTGGACAGATTGCAGATCATAGAAGTAAAACAGTTAGCCAACAAGTAGGCAATAGCATTTATTAAATAGCCACTGTCTCAATGACTGATACTATGGGAAGTACCAGAGAAACCTGTCTTGTAAGCTGGCTGCTCTAAGAGTCATACTTGTTAAGCAGGTTCTGTGAAAAAGACTGAAAAAAAGAAAGATTTTTGAACTTTTACTAGACCTTGGTGGTTAATTTTGTGGAGACTGCTCATGTGTCATGTTATGTATTTTCCATGAATTATGTTTTAAATTCAACATGTGGATCTAGTTGCAGTTGAGATTGGCAGGAAGTTGGACAACTGCTTAATAAGATTTTCACTCCAAATATCCAGAAGTCACATCAATTCATTTAACTCATGCAAAACATTTCAATTTATTTGGTGATTAAAATTCAAATAGAAGACAGATTTTGAAAGTTGAAATTTGTTCAAATTGATAGCATTAACAACTTTGGCTAAATGCAGAATGAGTCTAATTTTCAGATTTGGGAATAAGAAACTGTTCTATCATAAACTTAAAATCGTTGTGTAGACTTCTTAGACTTTGAAGTACTGATCTTCTACCCTGTTCCATTTCTTTGGTTTGTGAAGAATGCAAAGGCTATGTGTGTGTGTGTGTGTGTGTGTGTGTGTGTGTGTGTGTGTGTATAAATATACATATATATAATAATACATATCTCTTTCTTCCTTCTTCCTCTTTCTTCCTATTATATATATACATATATATAATAATACATATCTCTTTCTTCCTTCTTCTCTCTCTCTCTCTCCCTCCTCTCTCTCTCTCCTCTCTCTCTCTCTCTCTCTCTCTCTCTCTCCTCTCTCTCTCTCCTCTCTCTCTCTCCTCTCTCTCTCCTCTCTCTCTCTTTCTCTCTCCTCTCTCTCTCTCTCTCTCTCCTCTCTCTCTCTCTCTCTCTCTCTCTCTCTCTCTCTCTCTCTCTCTCTCTCTCTCTCTCTCTCTCTCTCTCTCTCTCTCTCTCTCCCCTGAGTTCCTTCTGTATTAAGCTCCACAGAGTTTCTTGTTCTGCCCTATAGAAGATGACCAAAAGTCTTAGATATGTATGATAGGCATAAATTTCCATTTCCCTGATCCTTTCCTTCGGTATATCTCTTGTCTTTTTATTCCTCTTTCTGGGGACACTTACGAGCAGCTCTCTTTTTTCACACCATAGGACTCTGTTATAATCAGAAATGGAGAGCCTGCATAAAAGTGGTGATTGAACCAAAGTTTAGAAATGTATCATCTGGTTAGAGATGACTCTAGCCTCAACTACCCTTTAAGTAAGCATAATTTGTCTCTGCCTTCTCTAATCCAGTCTTGGACACATAAGCAGGTATTATATACCCTATGTCATGAATTGGGACATCTAAATTTTGACATGTTAGCACTGTTAATCACAATATGCCACAATGACAGTGCAGCTCTAATATTCTATGATTCTTCATTTTTCAAGTCATTAGAATAAGTTTTAGTAATTCATTGTTCCACTGAATTAAGTGGTTCTCTAGTAACCTAGACGTTGTTTCCACCCTTAAACAATTTACTGGCCAATACTATTGTTACAAGGAAGAATAGCTCACCTGAATAGCTGGGTAGAACTCTGATTTTTAAAAGCCTTTTTTTTTAAAGACCAATTTAGAGAGAAAAGATCTGAAGGCTTGATTTCCTAGTCTTCCCCCATCTCCATATCTACCTGAAATTATATTAAGACTGAGCAACTGGTGATTGCTTATTATGCATCGTTATCTTTAAGAGGAACAAACAAACATACTAAAAAAATTTTAAGATCAGCATAGACTAGGATCAACTAATATAAATCACTAAAAGAAAGAAGAAAAGAACCACTTACACGAATTATGAAAATGGAAACCTCATATTGGTATTATTGGAAATCACCAGTGCTGAATAGATGGACTTTAAATTGACCAACAAGCCTGTATTAAGTGCCTACTACATATCAAGCACTATGCAAACTACTGGAAATACAAAAGGAAAAGACAGAATTCACAAAGCTGAAAAGCAATGCATTTATTGGTCCTGGAGTAATTACTTCCCTTTCCATAATAAATACCCTATTTTTAAAAAGTCTACAAAGATTACTTACAGATAGCCTATAAAAGTCCCTGAACAGCTTCCTTGACAATTAAGAGTAGAGCTTTTTAAATGCCTTTGCAATGTTTTGTCTGTTTGTCTGACAGATGTCTGAACTGTATTGGGAACTGAGTTAATGCTCAGAATATAAATATTACCACGGTTGCTTTCAACATTCCCTTTACATTTTATTTACCTAGCAATTTATGAAAATTATAGCAGGTGATGTTTTAATAAAAGCTTAATTATTACGAAGGCAGCTAGGTGGCGCAATGGATAGAGTGCCAGCCTAGAATTCAGATGACTCATCTTCCTGAGTTCAAATCTGTACCATTCTGGGCAAATCACTTAACCCTGTTTATGTCAATTTCCTCATCTGTAAAATGAGTTGGAGAGGAAAATGACAAATCACTCTAGTATCTGTGTCAAGAAAACCCTAATTGGGGTTATGGAGACTCAGATGCTACTTAAATGACTTAACAGAATAATTATGATAAAATCTAGTAAGTTAAAGAATACATTTTCAGTCCCCCAAAGTAGCTGATGAAACATATATAGAGAGAATTTTTAGTATGGTAATATAACCCCTTCTATGTCTTTTTTAATCTCCCTTTAATCAGTTATATTTTAAATTTCAGGAAAGCTCAGTTATGACTTTTGGTTTCTTAACTCTCCTCCAAAAACAAGATTTTAAAAAATCTAACAGAGTGGCATTCACTTAACCGTAGTGCTAAGACATTGGACAAAATATTGTTGTCTGACAGGGTCCTTCCCAGTCTCTGTACCCCAAGAGTTTGTCCTAGATTCTCTTTTTTTTTCCTCATTCAACTCTCTCAACTGTTATCATTGGTTCAGTTGCCTCTATCCAGATAATTTCCAAATTGAAAAATATGGGAGTGCCACATTACCAGTAATAATGCTTATGATACTTTAACTTATGAACTCAAAAGCGCATTCTATTCAATTCTGCATCATGAACATGTTTCCTTTGATCCATGTCAGGTTTAGAATTGGTTTAACCTATAGAGTAGAGCAAACAACTACATAAAGAAGAAATTCTGACAATAGAGATTAGGGTATGGAATGAAGATGCTAAAATCATAATTAACACAAGTTAAAAGGAATTTCTGCACATAACTCAGCACTGGTAGGTGAATGAGGTGGTTTTCTATATACGTGACTTTGGACAAATAACTTAAACCTACCTAGATCTGTTTCCTCAGTTTCAAAAGAGAATTCTGAACTAGATGGTTACTTACACCTTTGGAGTGATTATTCTTTTTTTTTGTTTGTTTTTTTGTTTTTTTGTTTTTTTTGGATGGATATTATTTATATATGCCTGTATTTTATGACACAGATCATACTCACAGTGAACTCTCTCTCTCTGCCTCCCCCACTCTTTCTGTCCCTTCCTCCCTCTCTCCCTCTCTCCCTCCCTTCCTCTCTCT
>CM053594.1:290678749-290705504 GCA_028646575.1 Pseudocheirus occidentalis | reverse complement strand
AATTCTAGATTCTTTTGATTCCTCCCTTGTCACCCACTCCCACTGGAAGGACACTCAATTCAATACAGGCTGTGGATGTGTGATTATACAGGACATCTTCATAGTGGACATATTGTGACAGTGATCATCTTTCTCTCCTTCCTATCCCTCCCCCTCCTTGTTCTGTTCTCTACCCTGTCCCTGTCCCTGTCCCTTTACTGAAGTGTGTGCTTCCAGCATCCCTCCCCTAGACCCTGCCCTCCCCTCCGTCATCCCCCCTCTCATCCCCATGCCCCCTACTCTTCTGTGTGGCATGATGCCCAGTTTAGAGTTTATGCCATGTCTTCCCTAAGCCAAATTCAATGATAGTAATTGAAAGTAAAACTGTAATAGTTTTCTCTTGCCTCGTCTCTATGGGGTGATTAATCCCATTTTGTCTCTCCCTGTCTCCACTCATTCTAGTCCTCTCTCATCTCAGAATTTTGCCTTTTAAAGTCTCCCTTCACATTCAATTCGTCCTATACCCTCTATATACACCTATACACACATGCTCAGATATATATTCATATGCATATATAGACTCCTATATGGACCTATGTGTAAGTATACATATATATATATATATATATTCATTTATATTCCCTTCACCTATCCCCATGCTAAGAAAAGTTTCATAAATTACTATTATCATTTTTCCATATTGGCATGTAAATAATTTAAATTTAACAAGTTCCTTATGATTTCTTTCCCATGTTTACCTTCTCATGCTTCTTGTGTTTGCTTGTCAAATTTTCTGTTCAGCTCTGGTTTTGCAAGAATGCTTGAAAGTCTTCGACCTCATTGAATGACCATATTTTCCCCTGGACATATCATACATTCTTAATAAATAATAAATTAGGACTAACTTCCTAAATTCACTAGTGATCTGCAAGAATGTGTCTTCTAATGACTCCTAATTTAAAATAAGGGTCCAATGATCTAAGACAAGGAAAACCTGGTACATAAGAGGGATTTGTAACCAGATGGGTTTTTTTTTTCTGGGTTCCCTGAGCATAACTCATACTTTCCTACCACTGTATAATTGTTCTTATAGATATTTCGACATATTTGAATCCTACTCATTTTTTCAAGACCCAGTCAAATACCACCTCTTTTGTGAAACTTGACCTGTTCATCCAGCTGCACTCTCTTCTGTATTCCTTTATCGTTAATTTGCTGTTTATATTTTGGTGGAAGGATCTAGGATTAGAAGTCAAGAAACTCAGACTCCGTCCTAACTAGATTTGGGGCAAATTGTGTAATCTCTCTGCAACATAGTTTACTAATTTCTAAAATCAAACATAGAAATTTGATAATCATTAATGTGCCATCTGCCTTTAACATTCTGTGGTTCCAAAATACACATTATGTTACTTTTAAAATATGTACGTGCCAGTCAACAGGTATTTATCAAGTATATCCTATGTGCCAGGAACTGTGTTGAGTTCTGGGAATACAAGCAAGGGCAACAGCAAGATCTGACTTCAGGGGACTTACATTTGATGGGTGAGATAAAGTATAAAAAACTAGGTATATATAAAATTTATATAGAGAAGATGGAAAGTAATTTGAGAGGAAATGGCACGAAAAGCTGGAAGGACTAGGAAATACCTCTTGAAGAACGTGAGCTATGAGCTGAGTGATGAAAGAAACCAAAGACACTGAAAACCAATGGTGAGAGGGTAGAGTGTGCCAGGCAAAGAGGATGGCCAGCCAGACTTATATAGGGATGGGAGTAGGTGGCTGCGTTTAAGGGAATGAAAATCGGACGGTGTGCCTGGATCAGGGAGTAACACATAAGAAAGCTGGACAGGTAGGATAAAGCTTTCTACCATGAAGAGCTTTAAATGCCAAATAGTTTATATGTAACCCTAGAGATAATTGAGAGCTACTGGAGTTTATGAAGTAAAGGCAGGTGGTTAAAGGACATTGTGTGTATATAAGTGTTTGTTATATATGGTCAGATCTACGTTTTAGAAAACCCACCTTGGCAACTGAGACAAAGAATGAAATAATCTCATACTAGTTGAGTCAAAAAATGAAGCTATTTCTACTTACAAGAAGCTTACTTTCTCTTACCTTCTAGAGGTAGCTGGTAGCACAGTGGATAGAATACTAGATTTGGAGTAAAAAAAAAAAAGACCTGAGCTCAAGTCTGATCTCAGATTATTAGCCTGGGCAGATCACTTGACTTTTGCCTTAGTTTTCTCATCTGTAAAATGGGAGTAATAGCAGCACCTACCTCCCAGGGTTGTTGTGAGGATTAAATAAGATAATAATTGGACAGATCTTAGCATGTACTATGTGTTATGTAAATGTTAGCTATTATCATTATTCTAATGAATGTATAAAGCAGATCTGTCTTGGACTCCGTTCACAACCATTTTAATGCTATAGTGCTGAGAAGACGTCATTACAGGATGGTCTCATCTGTAAGGTAAATCCCGAGGCAAATACATAAATTACTATTATATAGTGAGGATAAAATAGAATGTTGGCCTTACTTTAAATCATTATCCAATTTTACATCCCAAATCTTTGGGATCTGATGGTCATTTGACACTTGTGAATAAAAACAGTAGGATGTAAGCTCCTTGAGGGAATTGTTCAGTCTGTTTTTATATTCCCACCACCCAGTACCATACGTTGCATATAGTCAATACTTAGGAAATTTATTATCAACAAATGGATCTATTTAGAGCTGGAATAAACATTAGAACAATATTCAGTCCATGAGGAACTTAGGCTCAGGGATGTTAAACTATTGGCTCAAAGTCACAGAAGTAACATGTGACAGAGTCAGGATTTGAACCTAGCTCCTCTGAGTCCAAATATAGCATTTTTTACCAAATACCAATGTTTTTAGAATTGAAATGGAAAGGAACAAAAACCTTTCCATTTCTGTACTTGCTTTCCCTCTTTCTCCAAAAAATAAAACAAAACCAATCACCTATTAAAAATAAATTACCATCAGTAACGAAAAAATATTAAGCCCACAAAAGTCAATTACATCTTTTTGGGAGGTGAGGGGAAGGATGCAATCAGGGTTAAGTGACTTGCTTAGTGTCACACAGCTAGTGTCTGAGGGTGGGTTTAAGCTCAGGTCGTCCTGGCTCCAGGGTCAATGCTCCACCCGCTGTGCCACCTAGCTGCCCCTTCAACTAAGTCTTGAAATAAATGCTAAGATTTCAACCCTATCCTTGACTCTCAAATCTTTTGGATTTGATTATCATAAGAATGTAATTTTCTTGAGGGGAGGCAAGATTCATTTCATTTTTGTCTTCATATTTCCAGCACTCAACACAGTACCTGGTACAAAGGAGACCTTCAATAAGTGTTACTTGCTTGATTTTTGTGCTACTTAAAAGTTAAAACTTAATGTGATACTCCTTGAGGGCAGGCACTGTGTTTCTGTCTAAGTAGTTGTTGAATTGGGTAGTCTTCAGCTTGTGCCTGCCTTTCCCAAGCCCTAAAGAAGCCAAGAGAAACAAGTCACTTACTGAAAAAAACAAAACAAAACTTAGAGCCTAACTGTGCTCATAGGAAACATAGAACCTTTAATAAATGCCAAGGTGTTGTCTTCCTCAGAAACCCAGATTGCAAATGGACCATGATGGTAGGAGCACTGACAGGGATTTCCATGTTGGGTAGATTCCATAAGTATCACCGAATAAAGTGGTTCCCGCCCTAAGAAGCAAAGGCCTTTTTTTTTTTTATCTCTTTGATTCTGTCTTGAAATGACCTGACCAT
Organism: Pseudocheirus occidentalis; assembly: GCA_028646575.1. NCBI lineage: Eukaryota > Metazoa > Chordata > Mammalia > Diprotodontia > Pseudocheiridae > Pseudocheirus > Pseudocheirus occidentalis. Next base: position 290,701,736 of record CM053594.1, on the reverse strand, counting down.
TTCCCTCCCATTGGTGGAAAAATAAACATTTGAGAAAATCCTGGGTCTTCTCACTCTGACTCTGAGCCCTTCTGTATTTGGGGGAGGGAGGTGGGGCCTTCCAGAGAGGGATTTGGCAAGCAGCAAGCTTGGGGCGATGGGAATATGTGTTTACTGTTGATAACATAGACTGGAAAATCTCAGTATAAAAATATTCTAGTTAGCAATTTTATGGGATCTACATTCTCTTCCCCATCAGACCCCCCCATCCCACCCCCACCCTTTCCATCCTGGCAGCTGTGGGGATGTGAATGACTGCAGCAATTCAGTGCATGTGACAAACCCTTAATTTAAACATTTAAGCAAGAATGTAGTTGTTGTGGTTTGAACTTTGACTAATATTTCAGAGTTTAGTATGATTTCATGAAGCTTTATCCATTAGGATACCTGTGATGTAGGGATCTTTGGTTCAATGATAACATTTCCTCTTTAGGGACTGTTAACTCTGATGTTGTCTCCTTAGTAACCAGCAAAGTTCACTGGTAGTAGCATAGTTACCTGAACTCGAATCCCTGGAGGAAAAGAAGATAATCAAGAGTATTTTCCCAGGTCAGCCTCAGCTTAGATACCTCTCAAATCTCAAGTAATTTGCTTTATGGACTAATCAATACTGAAGTCACCATAAATACAGATTTTCTATGGTCCTTATACTTTCATAGATGTAACTTTTTCATTCTCCCACTTAGAGTATTTAGAAGAAGCAGCAACATAGTTCCATTTCAGATGCTTTAACCAGGAACTCGAAAGAATTGGGTGTCTTTTGAAGGCCTTCCATGGAATGAAATGTATTAGAAGTAAATCTATTTCTTCAACTTTACTGTGAACTTGATAATCCCATTGTGAGAGCTACTGAACTCACAAGAGAGTTCACTAAGCAAGAAGGAAGACTTCGGTTTTCATTTTTTTCCCTTATGTTGTTGAATCCTGATAGTGCTAGAAAAATGAAGCCCCCGGTTCAAGTACATTCTTGTTATTGAGACAGACTCAGGCAAGTCTGCTGAGTCCCAGCACATAGTCCTCACAGAGAGGTGCCTGCTTACTAACAAATTACCTTCTTGCTTTTCTCATCACTCCCACTCAGCAAAAGAGGTTCATGGCAGGTCCAGCCAAGACAGTAAACGTCAAGGGAAATGGGGAGAGGTCAAGGAGCTCTCTTGTTTGTACCTGTGGGTTTGTCTTAGATGGACCAAAGCACAGCAAACAATTCCTTCATTTATCTTCAGGGAAGAGAGAGGAGGAGGGTGACAAACAGCAAGAGCTTGTTAAAAATACCAGCCCTTGTCAAAATGTCTTTCTTTTATGAGTTTGGTTTGGAGATTGATGGCATTGGGGAAGCATTTGAAACTCCTTTTGTTTCACAAGGCCGGGTCATTTTTTTAAAGACAAACTTTTCATCCCTTACCTAACCTGACATAGTGATGTTGCTGTTTATGGATATAATTTTTACCCTCTGATACGATTCGTCCCTCAACAACTGATCTTTCTTATTTGGCTGCACTATCATTCCCTTTTCTTGGACTGTCACTAGCTTTTGGAATTATCGTTTAAGCATAGTTTAAAAAGATCCTTCCCTTTCCCCACCTAGGTACCATAAACCAGGGAATCATTCCCGGAGTGCCCTGCCTGCATTTGTTAGTAGTGTTTCAGTTTTTTAGTGATGTTGATAATTTACTTTTGATGCTAATTAATTACAAGTAATCATAAAAGCAAATTAAAAGCACTATGCTTATGGCAGATCTTCTTATGCTGCTGAAATAATGCATCTTTATGCATCTGTTTACTTGCTATGTTAAAAAAAAGTAATAATCTATATTCATAGAAAAACAACTTTAGTGCTCTGTACTGTTGCTGTAAACCATTGTTGGTTACTTGCTTTGTTGTTGTTTTTGATAGTGAAATGTGAGATTGGAAGGGAACCTCAGCAGGCAAAATGGACTAAGACATTTCAGAATGAACGTAGATGCTTAGGTTTAGGATTGTAGATTCTGTTTTGTTTATAAAGAGAATTAAATAAGAAAGGTTTTGAATCTTTTCTTAGACCCTTAAGTGTTTTAATAATGCTCTATCCCAGGTATGAAAAACCTCTCATACTCATCTGGTTATAGGGGAGATTGACTTTATGGGTTCCCTCTATAGCAAACAATCTGGTCCAAACCAGCAAACATTGACTCATTACCCATTATGTACCATGAACTATGCTAGGCCCTGCGGATACACAAACAAAATTAAAAAACCATCCCTGCCCTCAAGGAGCTTAAATTACCCTGGGAGAATGCAAGAATCATCAGAACATAGAATCATAGATTTGGAGTATGAAGGAGCTCTAGATATAATCTATTCCAACATGTTCATTTTACAAATGAAGAAACTGAGGCACAGAGTTTAATTGATTTAGCCAAAGCACACCATGTAGTAAGTAGAAGGATTCCAACTTAGGTCCTTTGACCCCCAAACCCAATATTCTTGCTGCTATGTTACTATTTAGCACAAAACATATAAATTTAATTGAAGGAATAAAGGGATCATTGACAGCTATGGAGGTCAGACAAATCTTCTCAAGGGCATAGTAGATGAAAGAAACCTTAAAAGAATTTAGGGATTCAAAAGGTCGGGTGAGGAAGAAGTGTATGTCTGTGAGGAATGGAGAAATAAAATGTTTAGGATGGGGAAACAGACCAGTTTGTCCAGCATGTACAACATATGAAGAAGGGGTAATGTGTAATGAGCCTGGAAAGGTAGACGGGAGCTGGATTATGAAAGTCTTTTCCTGACAAACTGAGGAGTCAATATTTTATCTTAGAAAGTTCTTGAGCAGGAGCTAATTATGAGACTTGCGCTCCAAGAATATTATTTTGGCAGCTCTGAGGAGGTTGGACTGGAAAGGAGGCTGACTGGTAAGCTTGAGATCCAATCATCAGACTTTAAAAGTCATCCAGAGGAGAAGTGAGGAAGATCTGAAGTAGGGAGAGGGCTGGATGAAGAAAAAAAAAACAGATACACAATGGGCAGTAGAAACAGAATCTGAATGATTTAGCAAATAATTGGGTAAGGGACAGGTAGTAATAGAGAAGGATGTGTTAAGGATTGCTCCAAAGCTGTTCCTGAGCAGAGAATCTCTCTAATGCAGCAGTTCTCAACCTTTGGGTTGTGTTCAATTTGAAACAATGAAAATACATCCTGCATATCAGTTATTTACATTACAATTCATAACAGCAGTAAAATTACAATTATGAAATAGCAACGAAAATAATTTTATGGTTGAGGGGTCACCACAACATGAGGAACTGTATTAAAGGGTTGTGGCATTAGGAAGGTTGAGAACCACTGCTCTATAGCCTACTCAGCATATAGTCTTCCTGCCTTTATTTAAAAGACTTACAGTGAAGGGAGAACTTGCTACATGCATGCTAAGACAACCCATTTCACTTTAGATAATTGTTTCAAATCTATGAGGGCCTCTCCAACTTTTGTGTTCAGCACTCAGTGACTCTAATTTCTCTACTTGCAGCTGTTTTAGCAACAGAAGCTAGTTAGGGGTAGGTTGGGTATGATAGTATGGGTGTGGGAATAGGGTATACTTTTGGTGATGAATAGAGAATGTCTTTTTTTTCCCCATTTATCCAAAGTCTAGGGAATGAGATATTTAGCAGTTATATACACTCCCCAACCCATTCCTGTAATGAGGCGGTTGGTCTGCCCCTGAATATGTTTGAGTAGGTTGAGTGTACTGACTTGACCCAACCATTAAATGTCAACTAAATGAGACAGTTCTTACTAGTTCTGGTCTCAGTAGAAGGAGATCCAGATCCTTATGATCTGTGCTTGGAGGTTAAATTCTGAGGTGATCCTGATAATCATAAGTTTCAAGATCTTTGATTTTAGCATTGCTTCAGTTTGTGAGCAATTGGTTGAATAGTTGGAGACCATGAAGAGGTTCACCTTGCTGAGTAACTAAAATTACTGCTGTCAGTTGTGTACACTCAGTCGTATGATTTCAGTGATGTAAGGAATTCCAGTTTCCAGTGAGCAAACCCCGACCACTCCAGATCAGAGAATCTTAGAGAGCTGCCTATGACACTGAGAGGTTAAGTTACTTATGCCGAGTCACAAAACTAGTGTGGAGCAGAAGTGAAACTTGAACTTGAGTCCTTCTGACTCTTAGGTTAGCTCTCTATCCACTATGCTGTATTGATGCTGTAAAGAGTCAGTATAGAAAAGCAAATCATTTTTTATTTAGTTACGATATTATTTTAATAGATTGATTTGCAGTTCTATATAATTCATTGCATACATATATACGTGGATGCATATACACATACACATATAAAATGCACACAACACACATATATCTGCATATATACATGCACATGTGAAAGTGCCATGTGTGCATATGCATGTGCACATTTATTAACATGTACATGTATACATCTGCATATGTGTGCGTATGACAAAAAGAGAAGGGGTGTGGCTAAACACTGGAGGCTGTCATTGATTTCAGATCTTTTGAGTTGCCCTCTTTGGCTAAGGCAGTAGTTTTCCTAGATGGATATTTTAGAGGATTTTCTCATCAACCAATCTTACTCTTGTTGAAGAATTGCTCAGTTACACATACTTACTAATATTCAAGGAGCAATACTTTAATGGGAAGGGTGTTGACCCTGGAGTAAGGAGAGATTTAGGTTTGGAATCCCATTTCCAACTCTAGTTGGCTACATGACCTTGGGGAGATTTCTTGGCCCCTTTCAACTATGAACAACATGTAACAAAACTATACATACTATACATAATAATAACCTTTTAGGCACGATCAGGAGCATCGAATGAGAGATTGTAGATGAGGAATTTTGTGAAACTTAAAACATTATATATATACCAGTAATTATTATGATAAATAATTTACCTCTTTTGCTTTACATATATGTTCTTTAATCTTTGAAAACCCAGAAGAACTAAGTATTTTTTATATGTAAAGACATATATTCAAAGTGGAAAGACATGACCCCAGTCCAATATGAAGACATACAATGGAAACTGCAGGTGTGGCTCCCAAGGTTAAAAGCATTTGACAAACCAGAAAATGGAATAATGAATAAAACTCTGGCCTTGAAGTCAGAAAGCTGAGTTCAAATCCCTTTTTCCATACTTTCTAGCTATATGGCTATAGGCACATAGCCCAGTTTCCTCAAAAGAGGTGTACCAATTTCTGTAGTACCTGCTTTGCAATGTTGACATCAGGTTCAAATGATACAGCACTTTGCCAGCTTTAAAGGAACAGAAACTGAATCTGTAATTGTATTCCTAAAGAGAACTTTGAGGTGAGGCAACTTCCTCTAGCAATGCAAATTGGTGCCTATTATACAGTTTAGAAACTCAAAGAATATCTAAAAGCACAGAGATGGTAAGTTATTTGCCCAGGATCATAGGGTCAGTATTTATCAACATTATGTTGAACCTAGGTCTTCCTGTCTTTAAGGAAGGTTCTCTAGCCATTATGCCAAACGACTTCTCTAAGAAAAATGTAAAGGACTGTGCAAATTGTGATTATTAATCTCTGTATCTGCTCTTCAATTATTATCATAAATACTATCTCTCAATTAATAAACTAAGATATTTTCTCCTCCCTAACCCCCCAAAGAAGGTCTTTGAGCCCGCCAGAACCTTCAGCCAGCAAACCCTCCTCTCCAGGCATGGATTTCCTGTGATCCTTGAGAAGGATTCTCTATTCCCTGCTCTTTATGCCAGCCTTAGCTTCTCCTCCTATTCCCATCCTCATCTGCCTGCTATTTCACTAGGTTTCAGCCATCAATTCCTTATCCTTTAAGCAAAGGAATAGAAGTCAGGGGAAGTATTTCATTCCCAGTCAGGTTCGGGTAGAAATGACATTCCCAGACCACATTGATCTCCAAAGCTGACAGACTGATTTCAATTTCCCCGGTTTGACATTTTGGAGGCTCCTGCTGCCTCCATCTTTAGGGTAGGAGGTGTGCTTAAAGACAGTTTGCAGCCGTGTGTAATGATCAAACCGCGTCTCATTTCAAGCCAAGGATGGATGAATGCAGAACACTTTGGATGCATTGAGCCTCTCTCTCAAACAATTTTTCACACATTTTAGATTTAATAATACCCCAAAGGCAATCTACCAAGTGCTTTTTCTCATAATCATCAAACATGTATTGTAAGGGATATTTAATCAACATAGCTTCTATTCATTGGTTGTTAACTCATTAAAGTGTTATTTTAAGAGTTCATTTGTGTTATTTAAAAAAATATCATATTGAGAGACTAAATGCTTCAAATGTCTCAGTGTCTAGAAAATGGACCAATGCCTAATGGCTGGGAAGGAAACCCCCAGACCCAGAGAAAACCACATAATAAGGGATAATAAACTATTCAATTTCACTCTCTCTCCTTGAGGCTCACAATAATGATTCTCTGCTCTTATCCCTGGCCCAATCCCCTTTCCACTCACCCTGAATAATCTGCCTTCAGTCTGAATGGAGAGGAGGAGTCTGGGAACCTTTATAGCACTCTGTAGGGATATAGACCACTTCTGATCATGACACAGAGAGGTAAGATTCTTCCTGCAGAATGGTAGAACTTCCTTTTCATTACCATTATGAGAGCTCTCCACTGAGGGTTTTGTGACCTAACTGGGTGAAACTCAGGCCTCTGCTTGAAGAAGCAATGGAGAAAATATATTCTTGCACTGAAGGTACAAGTCTGATGCAAAAAAAAATGTATAAGGCTTTGTTTTCAGAACCCTCAATTTCCTCTTTCCTGAGTAATGTACTTCCTCTCAGATAACCCCTTCCTGTCTCCTTTTAGGAAATTGGTAGTGTCGTGCCTACTTGGCTCCCTTTCATGTCAAAACATGCTCTCAGAAAAGAGTCTAATATCAGTCATTTACATTCATTCATTACAAATATTCCAGTGCTATTTCTATTTTAAGCCTCATATCTAATGTGAAATGATAAACTTTGTCCCTATAAGGAAATGCTAAATTTTAGTGTACGTGGAGGAGATGTATTTTAAAAGCGTAGCACACTACATGGTCTCTAGGACATCGTCACATATACCTGATAGACAGGTGTCCTTATCAAGGAAATAAAGAATGAATGAATGAAAAGTCAAATATTGTGCTTCTTTTGTGATACTAAGTCCTGTTCTTAGTGATAAGAACACAAAAAGAAAAGTAAAATACTGGTTCTCAAAGAGCCCACATTCTAATTTGGAGACAAAACATATAAGAGTTTCAACTGCTAAGGAATGGGAAAGCATGTTGGTCCTAAGGACAGCAATAGAGCAGATGGCAAGGTGCAGTGGGCTAGAGGGTGCCGAGGTAAGGAAGATGTTATGGCCTATCTTCCATGTATTGGAAGGATTGCGGTTAGTGACACATTGCTAATCCGAGCAGCATGAGTGGCCATGTCCACCCAACAGGAGGGAGTAGGCTTGGGGGCTCAGTTCAACAACCTTAGAAACAGCATGAAAGTCAGAGGGTTGAAGTAGAGCAGGGACTCAGATTCCTTTCCCATGCGAGGTGAGGTTGGGTGGGAGGAAAAAAGGAGAAAACAGAAAAGAATATTGGCAGAAAGGTATAGTAAAAGGATAGTCTGTAGTACCTGCTGCTGCTTAGTCCTCTACTGCCCACAAGGGATATAAGCAGGTCTATGGCTGTGCCCTACTAGGACACACCACCGTACCTGCTCCTGTTAGCTCTTTGAAAAAAATGCCCACACTTTTCACCCAAAATCAAATGGATATAAATTCCATAAGAATCATAAGGTAGATACTAAAAGAAAGAGTCAAGATCCAAAATCCTCTTGATAGGTTAAAAGACCAATTGATTAAATTTCATTAAATTTAATAGGACCAAATCTAAATTCTTATATTTCTAATAAGAAATAAAATAGCTCCGCAAGTATAAGTTGGCAGAATAATGCCTAGATAGCAATCCATCTGAAAATAGATCTGCAAATTTTATGTATCACAAGTTCATTTTGGGTCAAGGGTAGATATGGTGCTCAAGAAACCTAATCCTAGGTTTCCTTTTGTTTTGGGTCGAGCTTGTGAACTCTTTGCTATAGGAAACTCTGGGTGAATAAACTGCCCACTAATGCACAATGGCAATTACTCTTCTACTTAGGGTGGTGGGGAATTATCTGAGGGAATGGAGAGGTTAAATGATATGCTTAGGGTCACAGAGTTAGTTAAGGTCACAAACAAGACTGGAACCCAGGTCTTTCTGACTTTGAAGCCAGTTCTATATCTGTTACATTAGTTGTTCCTCCAAGGCTTTGCAGGCTGCATTCTGTGGTGTTCAGGACTAGCACCGCTGAAGTGAGGGTTTCTGTAATAGTAATGGGAATTTGAAGATCTTCCCTGATTTGAAGATCTTCCTTGCCCCCTAATAGGCTGAATATAATCACATGGAGCCTATGGTGGGAGGAGTTTGCTCAAGGGTGGAGCAGAGCCCACAGGAAACTGGGAATCAGAGTAGTTAGAGCTGGAGGGAGGAGAGGACATACCCAAGAAGACAGCTAGGTTTGTGAGTGTTTGTGGGAAGGCTAAAGCATGGTGTGATTCCCTGCTGTGCTACGGTGAATTAAGTTCTTTGTTGCTATGATGGATTCAGTTTCCTGGTATTGGGATTTAGCTTTCTGGTGTCTGAATAAATGCTTTGCTCCTGTCTTCTATATGGAGAGTCTGTTATGTTTTGTGATTGATAACTACACCAGCATGTTCATAGTTGCTGTCAGTGCTGTGAATATTGTGTTGGTGCTACAGCTTGCTGAATCCTTTTCAGGGCTGCTCATCCAACTTTAGTATTCACCTTATTCAGCTGATTCTCATCTGTGACTCCAAGAAGCTGTAGCATGCACAGTGGCCACAACCCAATAAACCATGTCATCAAACAGGTTAAACTAGGTTGAGGGTAACTGACACACCTCAAGCCTGTCAGTGAGTTAAGGAGCTCTCTATGCTAAGCATGTGAAAGCTTCCCCCCAGCAGAACAGGCAGATGAGAAAAATTCTTTCCAACAACCACAAAGGTGACTAAAGCAGATTCTATCAAGCACTTAGAGCTTAGTCAGAACTCAAAGACCCCAAGGTCATCCACTGCATCCCAGACCATGGCTAGTGTTTTCAACTTTTGTGCTGCTACTAGACTTTGATGACTCAGGAAGAAAGAATGAGGCTGATAGTTTTGTGCAACTCTGCCTCACTTAAATCCAATTCATATGCAAGTCAAGTTATCATCCTATGATGACATTGGTTCCCTTTAAAAACAAAGGACAAACAACTGTGGGCAGCATTCACATAGACAGAGCATCTCTCAGGACAAGGGATATAACTGTCCTTACTATAGTCTTGCCTGGTTGGACCTCATCTGCAGTATTGTTTTCAGTTCTGGGCATCCCATTTTAGGGAGGGTATTCGTATACTTGAGAGTATCCAGAGTAGAGCAACTGGGATGATGAACAGTTCCTAGTACATGTCATGTGAGAATCAATAGAACAAATGCACATATTTAACATGAGAAGAGACTTAAAGGGAACATGATAGTTTTCAATCAATTAAATAAGTATACAGTAAGTGCATGCTATTTCAGGCACTATGCTAGGTATTTTGAATACAAAGACAAAAGATGCTTACGTCGACTGGAGGAAACAGCTTGTGTACCAGTAAGTACATACACAGTATATTTAAAGTAAATTCAAGGTAGTTTGGCATAAGAAAAGAAAGCAGGAACTGGGAGTATCAGAAAAGCTTCCGTTTAGGAGGTAATGTTTGCACTGAGATTTGAAAGAATCTAGGACTTCTAAGGAGAGTGCATCTTAGGCATGGCCACAGCCTGTACAAAGGCTGAGAGGTGAAATATATGTCATGGAGGAGAAAATGTAAGAAAGTTAATTTTGCTGGCCTATAGGGAGCATGGAGGAGAGCAACGTGTACTAAATCTGGGAAAGTGAGCTTAAACTAGGTTGCGAAGAGCTTTAAATGCCAGAAGGAAATTTGCACTTGCTCCTTGAAGCAAAAAGAATCCACTGAGGCTCACAGAGCAGGGCAATAACATGATCAAATCTATGCTTTGAGATTGTCAATTTGTCAGCTGAATGGAGCTCTTTAAATCTCTGAAGGGCTGTTAGCTAGAAGAGAGATTAGATATACCTAGGAACATAGAATCAGAACTAGAAGCTTCCTTAGAGTTTATATACCCCAATACCTTCATTTAGAGATGAGGAGACTGAGGCTTAGTGGACTTGCTTGAGATCACACTGGAAGAGGCGAGGTGTCATAATCAATACAGCACTGGACATAGAACCAGCAAGTCCTGACTTCAAATCCTTACTCAGACAGTTACTAGCAGTTTGATCTTTGGAGCTCACTTTCTCAGTCTCATTTGTAAAATGGGGGTATTATTAGCACCTACCTCCCTAGGGTGTTGTGAAGAACATAAGATAATAATTATAAAGTACCATGAAAACCTTAAAGCACTATATAAAAGCTAGCTTTTATTATTATAGCCTTTAATTAAAAATTTGGTGTTCTTTCCTCTATATTCACTTGCTCTCTTAGCCCCTTCCATGAGTAGAAGCTGAAAAAAAGTCCATTTCAGTTTCTACTCATGGAAAAAAGTCCATTTCAGTTTCATGTCAGGAAAAGCATTCTAACAATCAGAGGTGGATAAAGTATGGAATGGGCTGCCTGAGTAGGAGGCTGTTTTCTCATCACTAGAAGTCTTAAAAAAAAAAAAAGGTCGAATGACTATTTGACAAGTTTGTTGTAGAAGGATTATTATCAGGTATGGTAAGTTAGCTGCCCCCAGGAAGTCCCTCTAATGCTGAGGTTCTGTGATTCTAATAATTCAATGTATTTATCTAGGGCTAAAAAGCATGTTATAGATACACATACCTGTGATTGTTTTTTAAACCCACCTTTAACAAGTAATTGTATTTTTATCTCACAAATACTATACAAGAGTCATAGTGGATTATTTTTGCTTTATTAAGTTTAAATTTTAACCTGAAGTACACTTCTAAGCTACAATGTACCCTGGTGTTCTTGGTGTACTCAAGGGATCTGGTTGCCAGACCAAACACAATTTTGAATTTACTAGTCCCTCTAACACCTGTAACATTACACATGGAGTAGTCTCCCTACCTAGAACATTCATTTCCTTCTGTTACAAGTCATGTATTGTAAAAATGGCGCACACGCACACACACACACTCACACACACACCTTTCAGTGGTGAGAAATGACAGGTTTTAAGTTTCTTCTGAGTTTTCCAGAATTTTGGTTTATGACCACAAAAAGAAAATTCAGAGATGAATGTCTCTCTCAACAAGAAGACATAGGAGATGAATATAATTGAAGAGTTTTCATTTAGATTTGAGTTTGGAAAGGGAGGTTTTGGAATTGGATCTGAAGGGATCTGAAGGCGTTGAGGGCATAAATGCTTTGTTTTTTATTGAGTAAAATATTAGCCTCAAAGATAAAGAAGAAAAAATGTTCCAATTCTTTGGCTATTACATGAAGGCTCCTTTGCTGTGGGAGAGGATGGGGGTGGGGGTGTCATTTTCTGAATGGCTACATACTAGTCATCATCTGGAGCTCTCTGACTATAAACACGAAACCAGAGACGTTGGAGGGAGGAGACATTAACCAATCCCCTGCCAGCCTGTAAGTAATACCACATCCTCCACCTGGCACCATTAATAATCCTATTCAATGGACTCTTTATTATTAATATTACTGGTATAAAAATGACCCCACACTTACAGGTGTAACTTAATGAGGCACATGTTGGGGCCAGATGTCTTACAAAGCAGACACCACCACCACCACAGTACATATCTTTGTACACATTTCAGGAAAGAAACCATCTGAAAACCTTCATTTCAAAAGGCATATTCATCACATAGCTTTGCTCGGTTTAGGAGTGACGCTTTTTGACTTAAGTTTAAACAGATGGAAAAAACCTGGGCAATAATTTAACATTCCTGTTGTGGTTTTTTTTAAAAAGTAATTATCTGATTAAAAGTGCCAGATTCACTCCCCCCCCCCTTCTTTTCACCATGCTGATGAAAATTTGGATGCATTGACAGTGCTACATAAACTCAGAGTTAGGAGAAATGCTTGTCATTCATCTCTACCTGCCATCAGTTACAGGCATTGCTGGATGATTATACGTCTTTTCACTTATTTGTCTATCACAAAGACTTTGAGAAAAAATGTAGAAAATCCCTGTGCAATTGTCTTTATGGAAATTAATTCTAACAAGAGTCAGTCGATTAATAAGCATTTAAGCCCTTACCACGTGCCATATGTGGCCGTAAACCCTGGAGATCTAAAGAAAGTAAAAAACGCAGTCTCTGCCCTCAAAGAGCTCACATTCTCATGGGGAAGGAAGAAATCAATTTTAACTATGTATATACAAGATATAAACAGTATAAATAGAAGGTCATCTCAGAGAGAAGGCACCAGAGGTCAGGAGCCAAAATGTGTAGGAAGGACCACCTGCACGAAGTGGGATTTCAGCCAAGACTTGAAGGAAGCCCAGGTAGTGAAAGTAATAAGGGAGAAGATTCCCTGCATAGGGAGAGTGAGGGTCAGCAGTCAGTGCACAGACACAGGGAGGGGAGAAAGAATTTAGAGGAACTCTAAATGGGGTACTGTAGCTGATCTGCAGGGTACATGAAAGGGAGTCAAGTATCACATAATGAGAAATGTAGGAAGCTTGTGGAAGGCTTTTAAATGGTGATCAGAGGATTTTATATTTGATTCTATAGATATTCAAGAGTGCCTGGAGTTTATTCAGGTAGAGGGAGGGGGATGGCATGGTCAGACCTGAATTTTAGGTGAAGCACTTTGGTAACGGAATTGAAGATAGATTGGAATGGGGAGAAACTTTAGGCAGACAGACAAGGCAAGAAGTGATGTGGGTCTACACTAGAATGGTATAAATGGAGAAATGGGTCATATAGGAGAAGTAAAGAAAAGATTGAAACCACCCCCACCCCATTTTAGCACTGATAACTAGACTCAGCATATCTCAATCAACCAATCAAAAGACCTTAGCCCAAATAAACCTTCAGACTAGAATAATTTTGCAGGATATTTATATTTGGATAGGCTGAGGAAGTTGGACCACCTCTCCAGATGCCATTAATAATTATGAAACATGCTGAGAAGGGAAGGAATTCCAGAAAATGATGTCAGTATGAATTTCTAGCAGAACCCCTTGAAGAAGAATCAACAGAAGTCAGGAAGAGGAGGTCCTATGTATTCCAACTTGGCCAGTATTACTTCCCTCTCCTTTCTCTGGCCTCCCCTATCTTTTAATTAGAGAAGAACCTACTGGCTTCAAGGATCTGGAAGATTTTAAATTTCTTGTCTTTTTATTGGTGCCCTAGAAGGCACTCTTAGTTTGACCAATGGCAGTGTCTGATTCATCAGAAGCCAAGGACAGAATGGACTGAAGATTCTATAAGCACCTCAGTAAAGGAGGTCTACAAGGACCAGCGTAAAGGAGAGCCCCTTGAGCACCCCAAGAATAAGGAAAAAGGACTTCTAGCAGCTGGGAGTTACCCCTTTGCTCCATCCACTTTCCAGGCTTAGCTCACTTTTCCTTGGACTCTTGTTCACTTGGGGGAGAGTATCATTGATATTTGTAGGGTAATATGCTTTGCAGCACTGTTCTTACTATACCAGCTTAATAAATACCATTTTCTAGAAGCTTTTTGGAATTGGCTGGCTAAGTTGATTCTCAATAGATAATCTTGGATGTATGAAGTGGGGTAAACATACCAGTGGGGTAGAGGACTTGAACTGATGATATCAGAGAATTACCCCGACCCTTAGAGTTACCCACAGAACCCAAGGAGGAGAAATAGCCTAGCTCTGGAAACCCAGTCTACTGGAAGAAGGATTCTCACAGCTTATATGAGAGAGAGAGATGCTGAAAAGGTAGAAACAACAAGATTTAATAGGAGATGGGGTATGTCACTGAGTGTGAGTCAGAAGTTGAGTATGACACAAAGGTTGGAAACGGTCACTGGGACCATAGTGGTACCTTCAACAGTAACAAGGAATTGTTCAATTGTTTCAGTTGTATCCAACTCTTCTTATTTAGGGTTTTCTTAGCAAAGATACTGGAGTGGTTTGCCATTTCCTTCTCCAGCTCATTTTACAAATGAGGGCACTGAGGCAAACAGGGTTAAATGACTTACTTAGGGTCACACAGCTAATATGTCACCGAGGCCAGATTTGAACTCAGGAAGATGAGGTTTCCTCACTTCAGCTCTGCCACTCTATCTAGACATCTAGCTGCCTCCAATAAGGAGTAGTGATCCCTTTTAGTTTTCTAGAATATTTTTATCTGTGATCTCAATCTGTTTGTTAGGTACTTAGTCTTAGTCTCAGTGTCAAGCCCCAAAAGGAAGTAAGGCAACACAGAGATGTACAAAGTGTCCTAGAACAAGAGACAGAATTATGCTTCAGTGGTAACACACAGGGAGAGATCACCTTAATAATGTAGCTCTTAAAAGGAGCAGGGCTAAGATGGAGATTTGGCAGCTTCTTGACTCTGACTGGCTCCTTAGCAGATAATGAAACTAGATGATTTTTCTAATAGTCAATTATTCTATGAGGTGATAAAATACTTGATTAGGTTGGTCCCAATGAAAAATGAAATGTAAAAGATATTATCAAAGAAATGGACCATCTACATAGAGATGACTAAGAGATAGAAGGAATTAAAATAACTGCAAAATTTGGAGACTATGTGATGGAGACCCTTCATGCTATGTATCATCAGCAGAAACAGGGAAATCTGAAAGGTGATCTGGCCTTAATGGGGCAAAATAAATTTTATTTTAGATATGTTGAATACTAGAGGTCAGGGGAAAGGTCAGATATAGAGATTTGCATTTGGGACATAGCATTATGCAGTGGAAAGTGAGCAGGATCTGGAGTCATAGGGTATGGGTTCAAATTCTGATTCTTTCACTACACAGTAAGTGTGACTTCAGGCAGGTCACTTAATCTTTATAGGTCTCATCAGTGAAGACAAGAGGGTGAGACTATATGACTTCTAACATCCCTTCCATCTCTAAATCTACAATCCAATTCACATTTCATCTGTTATATTACAAGCCTATCATCCTGTGAGGATGCTATGAGAGTAGATGGAACAGAAGATGGAGAATGAGACTGGAGGGATAGCAATATTGAGGGAACAGTTAGAGATTAGGCATATGTCACATGTTGTCTACCTATTTCAAGGAAGAAGAGGGAAAATCATGCTTTTAGATGGAACCATTAAATGGAAAAGTTAGCTGGAAGCCAAACCTAAACTGGAAGAAACCACAATCCATTTCCCTCATGATGAGAGACTCCAAGCCTTACTAAATGAAGGTTGGAAAGTCTTTGGTAAGTTCCTGTTTGAGGAGAAATTCCAGAAGCATTCTCATACAGAGATTTTGAAACCATTTGGTCAAAATACATTTTTATTAACCTTATGAACAAAGAACACTTCAAGACAAACCAAGTTCAGAAAAACCAGGTTGAATTTCAAAATCAAATTACAAAAAATGATCAAACTGCTTCTATTATTAAATATAGTCCTGGGTTCTTTTGGAATTAAGTTGAGGCAGGAACATTGGTAGGAAAAGAGAAAATAAAGGAGTGGGCTCTCTTTAATTTAAACCTTTTCAGTGAAAAAAAATCTAGTTTAAAAAAATTTTAAAAATTGATTTGTTCCCATTTTGTTGGTCTCAAATTGTTTTATAAATGTTTTCATCTTTTTTTCCTCTTGGGGGAGAGGGGTTGTAATTTATTTATTTATTCATTAATTTTCAATAAGGTTGACTTGTTCCCTTTCACCTTTCTGCTCTTTCCTTCCATTGTAACAATTTTCTCTTGCCTCTTTTATGTGAGATAATTTACTCTATTCCCTTCCTCCTCCCAACATATTCCTCTCTCACCTCTTAATTTTATTTTTTAAATATCATCCCTTCATATTCAACTCATCCTTTGCCCTATGCCTATGTAGACACATACATACACACATACATACACACACATACATATACCTTCCTATACTTACATATATATGTATATATACACATATATACATATATATTCCCTTCCACTATCCTAATTTCTTAGAAAAGTCTCATGAGTTACAATGACCATTTTTTCATGTAGGAATGTGAACTTAGAGAGAAACACAAGCAGAGAGAAGAGGAGGCCAGAAGGTCTTTTGGGGACCAGTATTGTGGAGGCAGAGAGAGAAGAGAATTGCCAGAGGCCAGAGTTGCTGAGAGAGATGGTTGAGGGCCAGTTGGAGCTGCCCAGGACTTTGGAAAACTGCCACCCAGGGCTGCTGAGGACTGAGGAGGCATGTCTATGATGCCGGTATTTTGTCTGTCTTTTTTGCCAGATTCGTCTGCTGGTGGAGGACAGTGCTGTTGTTGCAGAGGTCCTGGAACCTTGCTGTTGGTTCAGAAGCCCTAAAGGAGGATCTTCTTGTTGTATGTTTACAGAAATCCTGGAAGACGGCCTTGCTGATGTTTTCAGAGGTTCTGGGACTGTTCTGCAGGCAGAGAGTGAATTAATGAGGACACTGGAAATGTATATTGTGAATTTGTTAAGCTTTGTCTCCCCAGGAACAGAGATTGCTGAGAAATTGCCTCCTGTCAAGATGCAGGAAGGACCTCTCCTTGGATATTAAGTGCTGTTATGATATCTTAACCTTGTTGTAGTTTGAGGGTGGATGGCCTTTTGTGCTCTCCTGCCCCTTTGGAGAAAGTGCTTGGCATTAATATATGGTGTTGTAATTTGGTTGTGATCCAGGGGTGGGAAACCTTTGACTTTTTGTGCCCTGTGACTGACCAAATGAATGTACTTTATGATTGGAAACTAATCTTCATTTGAGAAGAGAGACTTTGTGACTGACTAAATGAATGTACTGTCCAGGGGTGGAGTAGTATTTGAACTGAATTGAGAACTTACTTGCTAAATGAATGAGTTACACTGTATTTTGATTTTCTCTGTTCTGTGAATGTTTTTTGCCTTAATTTGTCATAGAATAAAATAGAATTACTATGCTGGTATTCCGAACCTTGGAAGTTGCCTCTCTTTTTTTGGCATTACAATGGCCAACTCTGTACTTACAAATCCATTTTTCCTCTTTAAAATTTGCTTAAGTAAACCAATGAAATTCAAGACTGTGGCCATGTCAATTAAGGAAATAGTTATCTATTTGCTGATAAAGACCTTTCAATGTCCAGGCTTCAGGTCTCCTTATAAAGTTATGTTTAGAAGGCCTAAACATAAAACAAATCATTAATAGTTAGGCCTAAACATGCCACAACTGGTAGCTGGGTAAGAGATGAAGCAACTGCCTATGCAGTGTGTTTTAGCATTGAAGTTAAGAATTAAACCTCTGAGGGAGAAGGGGACAGAACGAGGGCTTCTTTGGGCCTCAGTTTGGTCATATAGAAAATGAGGTTGTTGGTTAAGATGTTCTCTAAAATCTTGTAGTCTTCCTTCATTGACAATTTCACAAAATGTCTTCCATAAGCCTTTTCTGTATTACTAGTAGCTGAGATTAACCACCGTTAACATAGTGACCAGCTATACTGAAACCATAAGGACTGGCAACTTGTCAGTGCAGGGGCTGACAGTCCATACCAATTTGCTTGTGACAAGGTTGGGAGGAGGAATAAGTGCCATAATTCTTACATTTCCCTACCATGATTACCTGAGGAAAATGGCTAATTATAGTAAATTCATTTTTAGTTCTAATCTAGAGTTTTCTCACAAAGGAGTAAAGTTTTTAAAAGGCACCCAATATACATATATGCATCACATATGGAATAGGTTTACCACCAAAATCAACTTCTAAAATATAAAATAATATGCTTCCATGTCTTGCAGAATGATTAACTTATCACTGCTAGTACTATCAGTTGAGAAGATAATAAAGGTTTATTAGGATATAAATCATAATTTTGGTTTGTGTTTGCAAGGCTGCTACTTAGTCTGATCAAACCAAAAGAGGAATCTTCTTTCTCTCTGCCTCTCTGTCTCTGTCTCTCTCTCTTTCTCTTTTGTCCCTTTCTCTTCTCCCTCCCCCTGGCTTCCTTGGGGTCAGTCACCAGCCCACCCTCCTCCTGTCATTTCTGCTACAATTTTACTAGTAACCCCTCATGCTTGTCACCAGCACTTGAAGCCTTCTAGGACTTTTTTATGGTTACAAGGTGGAAGCTAAATGAAAGAGCCACACAAAAGAGACTGAGATAGCTAGGGGTTCATCACAGACTTGCACGGGTAAGTGATCCACCATCCATTACCCTAGGAAAAGAAAGACCCTTGTCTCCACCCTTTCCTCACTTCTTATATTCTAGAGGACCAATGATAAAGTATGCTCCCCACCTCCTGACAAAGAGATGATGGATTCAGGATATAGAACAAGAAGTATATGTTTTAGACATGAGCAATGAGGGAATTTGTTTTTCCTGACTGCATATTTGTTATAAGGATTTTTTTTTCTTCCAATGGGGCAGGGGGTGGAAAAGAAAATTGAGCTCTGTTAATTAAAAAAAAATTAAAAAGAGAGCCACCAACAGAAAGACTCTTATTTTATCAAATACAGCATTCCAATCCCTTTCTGATAACAAAGGAGAGGATGTCAAGATCTAGCATGTTACTATGAAGTGTCCCCAAAATCTTTTAATTGGTGGCTACTCTTTTCTATTTTATTTGTTCTTCATCAGTTCATATAAACCTTCCTGTGTTTCTCTGAAGTCCTTGTATTCAGCATTTCTTGTGACACAATAATACTGCATTTGATTCAAGTGCCAGTTTGTTCACTTGCATCCTAATGAATGGGTATCTACTTTGCTTCCAGCTTTTTGCTCCCACAAAAAGCATTGCTATGAGTGGAACTATTGCCAAGAAATTTCTACCCCAAATGTTCAAGAAATGAGTCATCCTGCTCTTTGAGTCTCCAGAAGTTTCTAATGGAACTCCAGGCACATGCTTCCTCAGATGACACATATGAGATTATTCAGACTTTATCTTCCTGTGTTTAGAGGCATAATAATACATTGTATTTTGTACATTTTAAACTTAGCTTTATTTTGTATTTTGTCTAGTCTATGATAGTTAAATGTCACAGACCACAGAATAATCTTACCCACCCTCCCATCTCCCCTAGTTCTAAGGTAATTTAAAATATCATATTAGGATAAAAAAAACCCCAACAACTTGCTACGAGTATGTTTTCCATTACCAGACACATTTTTCTTAATGGTTGGGGGATGGGAGATAGAAATTGGGAAGCACCAATTATAATCATAATACAGGTATAATCTTGGCAAAAGTAGCCCTTTTGGCAAATTCCTGACTTACCAGAATCAGTTTCCTAAGAGGCATCCCTTTAATTGTATTAGAAGAAAAGGAACAGCACTATGATCTCCAAAGGACAGAATCCTTATAAAATTTATGTAGTTCTTTAATACAATATGCTTGGGTTTAAAGAGGTAGGGATTTACATGTGTTAAGTACTCCTACAAATCTACTTTACCCTTTCTTGGAAAAGGGCAACACAATAATAATAGTTAAATTTATGTGTAAGATGTCTGTATGGGAGAACTGCTTGAACTGGTAAGGCTTGCACAGTAGACTAACTGCTTCTGCTTTTAATCTTTGCTATCTACTCCAAAGGGCTCATCCACAGAATGGAGGGACGGCTGGCATGCACTCCTTAAAGGTGTCTTCTTCTGCTTATACATTATGCACACAAAAACCATAAAGTTCAACATCCTAGCTACTGGTTTTGTTTTGATTTTGATTTTGATTTCTGTCTCTGGGTTTTCAACATGCCTAATTAATCTGATAGATTTTTTTTTTTTGCTAAAATATCACTTTGGTTGTGACTGCTTTAAGTTTTGCTTAAGTATTTATGATGACTCCTAATAGACTCTTCTATCATATCTAAACTCTTCTCTTAGGCCTTCAAAACCCTGCACCACCTTCTCTAGGCACAAATGAGGCTTAATATTATAGATAATCACTACTGTTTTATGTCCAAATAATTTTAAGACACGGTCCCTACTTTAATTGAGATTACAATTAAATTGGAGTGAAATTAAATACACATATGAAAAAATAATTAACAATATGGGAAATAAATAAACGTCAGATGGGAGTCCAAACGAGATGGTGAAGTCCATATGATTTCATAGGAGGAAAAACATAATTTTGAGTTGGTGTATATGTCAAAGAAAAGGCTTTCTTGAAAAGGAGGAATCTAAGTGTGGAACAAAAAGAAGGGTCATATTTGGGTAGACTGAGAGAGTAAGTGGGAATAGAATGAGAAATGGTGTGGAAACAATAATAAGCATGGTGTATTCAGAACAGTCATCAAAAAGAAGGATTATTAACAATTTAAAAATCCTCTAAATCACTAATAATTGGAGAGGAGAAAAATTTTAAAACTCTTAGATTTTACCTTATAACCATCAAGTTGGCCAAAGTGAGAAAAGATGGAAAGAGTCTATGTGGAAACAACTATAGAAAGGCAGGCACACTACTGCTTTGTTGTTGAAGCGTTCATTGTTCAGAAACTCTGGAAGGTATTTTGGAATCATTGGGTAAAGGTCATGAAATTTTTTTTAACTCTTGACTTAGCTATCACTATCATTACTAAAATCAGTTGCTAAAATATCGCTTGATCATTGTCACTGCTCTAAGCTTTAAAACTCAAGCCTTTATGGTCACCCTTAATCAATTATTCTGTCACATCTAAACTCTTCTGCTAGGCCTTCAAATTGGGCCCCAAGGACGTCAAAGACTGAGACAATCATCCAAAGCATTCTTAGCAATGCTTTCTCTGGTAGCAAAAATCCAGAAGCAAAGTAGGCACCCAGACATTAGGATGTGAATGAATAAATGGCAATAGATGAATGACATGGAATATTATTGTGCTACAAGAAATGCTAAATATGTGGAGGGCAGGGAAACTGGAAGATTTCTATGAACTGATGAACAAATAGAGTACAAACAAGAAAACACTGAACAGAATTAGTATGATAATATTACCCTCTTTTTAGAGGTGTGGAATTATTGCACATTGGCATTAGAAATATTTGCTTTAAAAATGATTTGCTTGGTTTCTGGAGTTTTCAGGTGAGCAGATCACTGGCAGCTATAACAGTTTCCAGAATTATCAACCAATAAGAGCCAAGGACAAAGTGAAAGGTCGGTGGAAGTCGGCTAAATTTGGGGGAAAGGAGTGGGCTTGGATATCTACTCCCAGAGCAAGAAAGCGGCAGAAGTGGCCCCTGCAGCTGCCTCCACATGGTTACTTCAGAGTTCTTGTAGATTGTAGGGGGGCCAAGCAATCATTCAGAGGCTAAGTGCTCTTTCCTTAATCTGCTTGGATCAGGATCCTGGTCTTGGGTGATGATACTGACATACCTGACCACTGAGCCAAACTTGGAGGGGGCTACAGAGATGGTAGCCCCCTAATAGCTCTGGCAGTTGCAAAAACCCCAACAATTTGGGACAAAGGTCTCCTCTCTGAAAGGAGAGTTCTACTGAACCCAAAAGTCAAGTAATTGACAGACAACAAGAGCAGACAAAGGAAGAAAAGAAAGAACAGCAATCCAACTTTAGATTCCTGTTTTGGGGACAAAAAGGATGAAAGCATGGAACAGGAAGAAGACAACACAGTCAGAACTCCCACACCAAAAGCTTCCAAGAAAAATTTAAATTGATTATAGGCCATAGAGGAACTTAAGAAGGATTTTGTAAACCAAATAAGAGAAGTGGAGGAAAAATTGGGAAAATAAATGAGAATGATGCAAGAAAATCATAAAAAGAAAGTCAACAACCTGACTGAAGAAAATAACACCTTAAAAATAGACTAATTCAAATGGCAAAAGAGGCCCACGATGCCAATGAGGAGAAGAATGCCTTAAAAAGTCAAATTTGAAAAATGGAAAAAGAATCTTAAAAGTTGTCTGAAGAGAATAATTTCTTCAGAATTAGAGTGGAGCAAATAGAAGCAAATGACTTTATGAGAAATCAAGCTACTATTAAACAGATTCAAACAAATGAAAAAATAGAAGGCAATGTGAAATATCTCCTTGAAAAAACCATTTACCTGGAAAATAGATCCAGGAGAGATGATTTAAAAAGTATTGGACTACCTGAAAGCCATGATCAAAAAAAGAAACTAGAAAGCATCCTTCAAGAAATTCTGAAGGATATTTTGCCTGATGTTTTAGATATTTGCCCTGATATTTTAGAACCAGAGGGAAAAGTAGAACTTGAAAGAATTCACCAATTACCTCTTGAAAAAGATCCCTGAAAGAAAACTCCTATGAATGTTATAGCCAGATTCCAGAGTTCCCAGATCAAGGAGCAAATATTATAAGCTGCTAAGAAGAAGCAATTTGAATACTGTGGAAACAATCAGGCTAACCCAGGATCTAGCAGCTTCCACATCAAGGGATTCAAAGGCCTGGAATATGATATTCCAGAGATCAAGGGAGGTAGGATTAAAACAAAGAATCACCTACCCAGCAAAATTGAGTATAATGTTCCAGGGTAAAATATGGTCATTCAATAGAGGTGGAGGACTTTCAAGCATTCTTTTTTTTTTTAATTTTAATTTATTTTCTTGGTTACATCATTCATTTCCACAAGGTTTTGAGTTACAAATTTTCTCCCCTTTTTGTCCCTACCCCCCAGCCCAGAACATTGATCCCACTGTAAGACCCCTCCCACAATCTGTTCCCTTTTATGCCCTCCTCCAACACCTCTCTAGCTTTCTAGCAGGGCAGGGAGCTTCTCCTTGCCCCTGTCCCTGTATGTATTATTTCCCAGTTGCATTTAATTGTATAGCTTTAAATACTGGATTCTAGTTA
>CM053594.1:290635634-290660647 GCA_028646575.1 Pseudocheirus occidentalis | reverse complement strand
CAAGGTGCCAAGAAGAAACAATTTGAACACTGTGGAAACACAATCAGGATAACACAGGATCTAGCAGCTTCTACATTAAGGGACTGAAGAGCCTGGAATATGATATTCCAGAGATCTATGGAGCTAGGATTAAAACCAAGAATCACCTACCCAGAAAAACTGAGTATAATATTCCAGGGAAAATATGTTCATTCAATAAGGTGGAGGACTTTCAAGCATTCTTGCTGAAAAAACCAGAACTGAAAAGAAAATTTGACATTCAAACACAAGAAGCATGAGAAAGTAAACATGGAAAAGAAATCGTAAGGAACTTATCAAAGTTGAACTATTTACATGCCAACATGGAAAAATGAGAATTGTAAGTTGTGAAACTTTTCTCAGTATGAGGATAAGTGAAAGGAATACATACACACACATGTATACATATACATATGTCTATATAAGAGTGTATATATGCATATGAATACATATGTGAGTGTGAGTATGTATGTGAACATAGACAGAGGGCACAGGATCAATTGAAGCGATGATACTTTAAAAGGTGTAATTAAGAGGTGGGAGAAGAGTAGAATGAGAGGAGACAGGGAGAGACAGAATGGGGTTAATCATCTCATACAGAAGAAGCAAGGGATAACTGTTACAATGGAGGGGAAGAACAGGAAAGCAAAAGGGAATGGGTCAACCTTACTCTCATTGAATTTGGCTTAGGGAAGGAATAACATACAGTCTAAATTGGGTATCTTGGCCTACAGCAGAGTATCGGGGAAGAGGATGAGAGGGGGAATGACGGAGGGGAGGATGGGTTGGGGGGAAGGGTTGCTGGAAGCACACACTTCTGTAAAGGGACAAGGATAAAGTGGAGCATAGAATAAGGGGAGGGCAGGATAGAAAAGAGGGGAATATAGTCAGTCTTTCACAATATGTCCATTGCGGAGATGTTCTGCGTAACTACACATGTATGGCCTATATTGAATTACCTGTCTTTCCAGGGGGGTGGGTGACAAGGGAGGAAGGGAAAGAATATAGAATTTAAAGTTCTAAAATCAAATGTAAAAAAATACATATATGCATATATTATTATTATTTACATGCAACTGGGAAATAAGATATACAGGCACTGGGATAGGGAGACCCATCTTACCCTACCAGAAAGTCAGAGGGATGATGGGGGAGGACATAGGAGAGAACAGATTGGGGGAGGAGTATACAATGGGATAGCTATTTTGGGGTGGTGGGCAAGGGAAAGACAGGAGAAAAAATTTTTAACTCAAAATCTTGTGGAAATCAATGATGTAAACTAAAAAATAAACAAAAGTTAATATATAAACAAAAAAAACATAACTGCTCTAATCATTACAGCTGACATTTACTTAAGTCCAATCCACTTATTTTATAGAAAAGATTGAGCCTGAGAGTATTTAAATGAGTTTCCTGAGATCAAATGGGCTGTAATTATAAAATTAAGTATTTACGTATTAGATGAATGAATGATTATTTATTAAGTACTTACTATATAGGTCAATCATTGTAGTAAGTGTCAGGAATATAAATAGAAAAAAATCTAGAGTTCCTCACATCTTACCAGCTCACATTCTATTTGGAGAAGACAACATACAAAAGAAAATTTAGCTGGAAGACATACGGGGGGAAAAATGTTCAAGTAGCAGGGCAGATGACAAGGCCCGCTGTGATTTAAGTTAGGTCAGTAGGTCAAATACAGGTGCTGGAGACTGACAAGTCATAAACACACTTAGGTGGCCCAGTGGATAGTGTCAGACCTGTAGTCAGGAAGACCTGTGCTAAATCTGGTCTCAGACACTGAATAGCTGTGTGACCCTGAGGTCAGTTAACCTGTCTGCCTCAGTTTCCTCATTTGTAAGATGAGGGTAATAATCTTACCTTGCCTCCCAAAATTATTGTGAGGATCAAATGAGGTATCTGTAAAGTACTTTGCAAACCATAAAGAACTATAAAAATGGTGGCTACCACTATTATCAGACAGCACAAATGATAAGGCCTGATGGCTTTCTACCTATTTTATCAAAAAGGAGAGAGTCGGTGTCTTCATTCTCATCTAAACCTTTGTGAATAGTCAAGTATCCCAGATGGGCTCTTGGATCGTCAACCCTGAGGAAAAAGTGGGGAGAAGACAAAGAGGAAGGGTACCCTTAGTGGTAGCGCACCTTCTTGCTATCCAGGATTCTAAGATATAATTAAAAACATTTTTCAGTACTTCATTTTCCTCTTCAAATTAGATATTTAAGCAATGAGATGAAGCAACTACTGTATTCATTACCACTGCCACCCCCCAGCTTAGAATAATAATTTTCACATTAATTTGAATGGAGCATGTCAATTCTTTGCCTTCCCCCTCTCCATACCTCACCTCACTAGCCTTCTTATTCCTCCAAAGTAGGCTGCCAATCTAATAATACTTCTGTTCTCCACAGGGGAGTCTGCCTGCAAAATGGCAGACATGCCCAAATATCTGTCAGTGTTTAGTTCAGATAATGCAAACCCAGCATTTTACCCCAACCTCAGTGGATGTGTTGCAATATTGTTTATGGTTTTCCCATTTGTGGCATGCTGCTTGGTTTCCTGTGAGTTGCTAGGAGAGCTCCCTGATAACAACTATGAGCCATCGAAACCTATGAGACTTCATTTATTATGGCATGATATACACATTACCTCACTTGTGTTAGACCATATGGAGAGCTCTCTGTTGAATTTGGCATAGTTACTGGGGTGAAACAGGGATGGATTCTGTTCCTCATCCTCTTCAATTATGTTGTATATTGGATCAGGCCGCCAACTTCAGCAGATCATGTGGGCATAGCAATCAGTCCTCAGGACAACAGTTCTGCTTTACCCAATGCCAATAAAGAGTGATAGATGAGCTGAAGAAAGGATACTGAGTGGCAGGGAATAGCATTGATCCCAAGAGCAAATCAATAGGGCTCAACACGGACATAAAGCTAGGGAGTAGGAGGCAAATGGAAGGCAGGACACCCATTTGTCACTCATCGTGGGAGAAAAAACAGGAACTTGAGAGAACTTGAAATGCTCATCCAACTCTAAGCACAAATGAGAATCCAGCAATGAGTTCTAAATGGAGACAAATCAACATTCTATGCTTGGATCAACACCACAGGGGAAAAGACGCGTCCTGGGGACAAAACTCAGTCTGCCATGCAGATCTGCTTCTTGCTTAAAGAGGGAAAAAATGAATGCTTGGAAAACGCAGGTGCAAGAGTAGGGATTTTAATCCCTGTATGTAGATGCAGAGGAAAATATGGAGAACATGTATGCTTCCAAATATGTTTACAAAAAGGTGGGAAAAGACGCTTATGGTGCCTGCTCATACACTTATCTATAACATACCAGGGTAAGGAAGTCTATTTTCTTGTAAATGTAAACTCATAGCACACATAAAAGGGAGTGGCAAACAGTACCATCTACCTGGTATTCATTTGACTCAATAATAAGAGAAATTCACCCCACATCCCAAAGCTACCATGATAGTGATCAGGCTGAAAATGACCATGATCACCAGAGACTAAGCATAATATCTACAGTCCACTTCATGTGCAGTTGCAGTCTTCTGTTCTGTTCTTAATAGACTCTTTCTCTCCTAGTTGTAAGAATGTCCCTAAACTTACCATGTTTTCAAAGCAGTATTACTATGCCTGTGTGAAGCATGAAAGCTTCTCTGAAAAACATGCATGAACCCACATAAGTGTACGTGCATGCACAAATACACAAAGCCACCAGTCTTTTCCCACACACACATGTACATGTGTGGATACATATGCATATGTATACATGCATACATATATGTATGTGTGTGTGTATATATACACACACATATATATATACATACACACATATATTTGTAAGCATGCTGTAAGAAATTAACAAGTGACTTGAGACAGAAACTCATAGGTTGCAGCATAGTATAGAGGAAAGAGCCCACAGACCTGGGTTCAAGTCCCGACTCTACAACTTAATAGCTGTGTGATGGAAGCCAAATCTCTGTTTAAAGTCTCAGCTTTGTCTCAAAACTAGGGCTAATATTGCCTGTGCTATTTAATGCATGGGGCTTTGTAAGAAAGGCACTTTGTATATATAAAAGAACTTGTATAAATGTGAGTTATTGGTATATTAAAAGAACATAAATGCATTATTCACACCTTTCCTCCCTCTTTTCTCTCCCTTCTCTCTTTCTCTGTCTGGCTCCGCTTCTCTATCTCTGTCTCTCTCTGTCTCTCTTTCTCTGTCTCCATCTCTTTTTCCCCCTTCCTCCCTCCTTCCCTCTCATATGTGCCTCGTCTTTATCAAAATGGAATATAAATAATCTAAGAGTTCCCTTTGCAAGCAAGGCATCATCACTAATAATGAGCTATGGGTAAAGCAAACCCGTCCCTTCCAAAGGACAAGCTATAGCTATGCTTATGGCTGATTATTAGAGGATAAAATCAAAAGATTGATGCCCCCCAAAAAAGTCTAATTAGTGTTAGTCTATTGGAGAGGAAGCTGAGCATGCTGCTCCACCACTGCCAAATGAAATTAAGGCCCAATTATTGATAAATGAAGAGTGGTTTGTGCTGGAGCCTGGCCTGGAGTCGAGGAAATACATCTGTCATTTGGCCTGCACAGGAGTCATTCATGTGTGACATAGCATCCTGTGCATTTATCATGCATCTGTAGATTTTTGTTTTAATTCAGTTAGCTGTCTAACTAGATTCAGTGCTGGATGCCTCGTACAGAGTCAGGATTTGGACTGACAGATGCAATTCTAGTTTGAAATGGTGTGTGACATGACTAGCTAGCCTGCATATTAATTATTATTGAAACCATTATAGGCTCTGCTCATGCACTAATGGCCGATTGTGTTATCTGTTTTGTGGTTTCCACAGTTAACAATTGCCCAGTTGCTCTAGGGCAGGTAGGAGACAAACTGGATCAATGGACCATTGTTGCCGGAGTGCACTTACTATTACGGGCAAATTAGAATGGAAGTGTTTGAAAGACCATGATGAGAATGGCCCTGTCTTTCCATCATGCAAATTGCAAATTTTCCAAATGAGATAAGTCGGGGGAGAAACACTTTTCATACATCTTAAGGTGGCAAAATAATTTATTAATTCCATTGTCAACTCTGAATGAAAAACAAACATTTGTTAAAATGATAAAATTGTAACATCTTCACAATGGCTTTTTTCAATAATTCCAGTTCAGAGTAGGCAGCCCTAAGACTTCTTCCATCTGGAGGCTTGTGGAAGTTTAATTTAAAGTTCATACAATTTTATCATCAGGGTGTATGAGAAATTGAAAATTACTGTCACCTTCAGACTGAAACTGCTAATGGAGTTTTTGTCCAAAGTTCTGAGAGAAGACTTTGAACACTAATGAGAACATCAGGGCAGCTAAAACGGTTCAAATTTTTTCCTATTTTTTTCTACCCCATGCATGCACATTTCATTTTATGCTGATCACAGATTTAATTTGTAGATATATATGTGTGTATGTATATACAATTGAATGCATTTCTACAAACTTCTGTGACAAACATTTTCAGTCCAGTGTGTGTAAAATAAGGTGATGTGACAGATTCCTCAAGTTTCCTGCCATCAGTACACCAACTTTCTGGGAGAAGTACAGGATTGGAAATCCTGTGCGTTCCATGTGACTGGAATTAGAAATGTTCATTTTCTAAAGAAATTTCAAAGTCAGAGATAGTTCTTTTGAAGTTGCTAATCACTTTAATAAGGCAAAATGTAAAAAGGCTATAACATTGAAGATGACATCTTTTGTATTAAATATAGACCATTTGGGGTAGCTTGCATTGAGCCAGTTGAATTTACCACTTTCCTGGATACTTCTTATTTATTGGAGAGCTCCCTTTTTTGTATTAGTGGTTAATGAAAGCTTGTACTTTCCTAAACAATTAAAAATGTGCACCTCAGAATGAATGCTTTTGTACTCTTGAAGGGTTTTTTAAAAAATGTTATTTCTTTAAAAGGAGGTGTTTAAAGGGAAGCTGCTCTCTTCTATTAAAAATGCAGTCATTTGATGATGATATTGGGTTACGAGATTTTAGTTGTTCAAGATCATTTTGAATAAAAGAGCAAATTAGAAGGTAAAAAAAATCTCAGAACAAATAGATCTTAAAATATCAACAGTCATAATATTCAGGAAATATAAGTGAATTTTGACTTTACAGTTTGGAAGCTATTATCATTTTTTTGTGATTAGCTGCTCCAATTTACAGTGTTTGCCTCACTGCTTTATTTCTCTCAAAAGGTTTTTTTATAAGACTCCTAAAACTTAATTATGGCTTATGCAAATATCATTTGAGGGAAAAGAGGGTAATATTTAATCTTTAAAAGGCATTGTTAGGTTAAATGCTAGGAAAGTAGTTGTATGTATTAAATGGTGTTCGGAGGAACAAATGGTCTGAGGGAGGGGAAGCTTCCTTGCCTAGGGGCTGCTAATAACTTTCTTAAAACCACTCCTCTGGGAATAATGTTTTCCAAACTTTCTATCAAAAGTGAATGTCTTAGAAAGTTGAAGAAAAAATCCACTTTGCTGTTTCTGAATTAGGCAAAGATCAGAAGGAAAACACTGCTTACAAAACACTGAGCTAAATCTGATCAACTGATGAAAAAGCTGACCAAGAAGTGAAAAATGTGGTCAGTCAGCCAATGGTTTCATATGCAATATCCAAAATAGTGCACTTGTCTGGTTTTTTAATTTTTCCTTTTTATTGAAATGATTTTTTTAAACTTCTTAACTGGAAGCTTTGGAGATACCTTACTCCCCAAATAAGTTTAATGCTAACATGATTCCCATAATAATAATATTTGTTTTGTCAGTTGTAAAGAACTTAGTAAGCACCTACTAAATGTGAGATACCACGCTTAAGGTTTTAGGTAAGTCCTACTAAGTGTTAAATACCATGCTAGGTATTAGATGGAACAAAGACAGAAATGAAGTGGTCCCTATCTCCATGGAGTTTACAAGCTATTGAAAGGGAAGCAACATGTATGTAAGTGAATACAAAATAGACACACTAAGACATAGGGACTGAGCCTGGCATTTCATAGGTACAGGGCATTCCCAGATGATGGCACTGCCTCCCCCTATTGTTTTCAAGTCAGTGCATTCTCTGCAATTTATGATTTTAGAGAGTTGTCTGGGAGAACAGATACTCCAAGGATCTTGCCCAGGGTCATACAGCCCACATGCATCTAAGACATGTCTTGAACCTGCGTCTTCCTATCTTCAAGGTCCTCTATTTCTTCATTATGCTATGATCCCTCTCTGTAATAGTTAAATACAAATAACTTGTGTGTGCACCCCAAAACTGTGTGCAACAGAAATCCTTACCCAAATAATACTCAGAGGTTTCTCAAGGTAGGAAGCAGAAAAGAATGGTTTATTACAACCTCAAGAAAGGGCCACCCTCCTGACAAATGGTCAGAACGGAGATGCAATTTACAAAAGGAAATAGCAAAGTTAAGTAATAAAGCCCTAATGCAGAATTCTTCCCCAAATCCCCTCCTGACTCTTTTCTTCCATTGGCTGGAAATTAAGTGTACAGTCTAAGCGCAGCATTCTATCTCAAGTACTAGAACAAGGAAACGGTAAACCACCCAATTTACATTTGAGAAAGCACTTCTCTCCTTATTTGGCATATCTTATGCTGAGGTGTCACTGAGGAGAGGGGTGACTCCCTACCACTCTGAATTTTGAGTCCTTGTCAATCATCTGATTTCCAGTGAAGGGGAACTTGGGCTTCTTTCCCATGAAAAAAGCCTTACTAGATTTTAGAGTATAGTCTGAGAAGTTTTCACTTCTCTCACTGACTTGGTTGATGGAAGGACAACACTACAGGGAATCAGCAAAGGCCTATAAAAGGCTTAAAAACTTTGCTGTATGTAGCAGACACTTGACAAAACAACAAAACTGAGCAATTCATGAATAAACAAGAGTTTATAAGCATGAGCAAAGTCAGGTATGAAATAGATAATTTTGATTACAATAAATTATAAAGGTTTTGTACAAATAAAACAATAGCCAAGATCATTTTATAGAAAGTTTATCAGATAAAGGTCTCATATCTAAAATATATAAAGAACTTTGTCAAATCTATAAAAATATGAGTCATTTCCCAGTTGATGGAAATAATTAAAGTTATAGGATATGCACATTTTCCAACGAAGAAAACAAAACAATTTATAGTCCTATGAAAATGCTCTAAATCATTATTGATTAGAATTAAGGTAAATTTGAAATAATCATGGAAGATATATTTTTTTTCCAACGTTCCACTTGAAATTAGTCCATTGGGGATGGGGGAAGGGTACAGTTTAGCCTGGAAAGACCCTCCATCAATGCAGATTAGTAACTCAGTGGTATCTTTCAATCTCAAAGACTCAAGGAACTGGGGAGGCAAAGGATTGAAGTGACTTGCTCTTTAGGTCCACTTCTAATACGTATCAGAGGTAGGATTTGAACTCAGTTCTTCCCAACCTAAAAACTGGTAATCTAGCGACCATTTCTAAGTTGAAAGGTTGCAGTAGAGAATATGTAATACTATGAAGGTGTAATAGGCTAGACCTGAGAATAATGTTAAGGATATGTTTGAAGTTTGGTGATAGAGGGAGAAGAGATTTTAATAAGACTTCTTCAGAGCAAAGTTTAGAAAAAGCTCCTGCCTTATGAGGGAAGTCTTAGGGAGGACAGGTTCAAACACTAAATAATAGCTCACTCAGTAATATTAGGGAAGTTTTCTTTTAATGTATGCAGCCTCAGTTTGACATTATTGTTAAAAGTGTCTGCTTAGATATAAGTTTCCCTGGATGACCATTATATCTCTTCTGGTGGTATAAAGGGGATAGGGTTCAAGTCTATATAGGAAATGTTGGCTTTTAGCCTACTGTAACATGTTGGGGCCGATTCTCTCTTCATTTGTAGAGAGTAAATCACTCATTTTGTGAAGGTGAATTAAATTATCATTTTAGCTGGTTACCACTAAAATGTCTTCTCCTTGAGGTCAGGGACAGTCTTCATTTGGTTCTTGGTATATCTAGTCCTTATTGTATAGTACGCACCTAATAAATCCATGCTGTACTGAACTGGTTTGGGCTATATAGTCTACACAGCACCAAGACAGGGTCTGGATTCACTTAGGGAGTGTTGAACCAACCAAAGATATGTACTGGATCCAATTCACTCCTTTAGTTATTGTTAGAACTAGTTCTGCCAAGGTGGTATCCACCAAGCTTATGTGAAATGGAGGATTAACCATTTCTTTAAGACATATAGACTGTGGGATTAGTCAGCTTCTGCCCAAATGACTTCTTTCATTTCTGTCTGGGGAAATGAGGTGACACTTGAGCTTTCAGACCAAAGTACAGACTTAGCTATGGTTATATTGCATGGTCCTGTCAAATGAAGATAGTTTCATTTGAGATTTATTTATAAAATCATGTCTGCCCAATATTGGACTGAATGGAACTCTAAACTTAAATGTTGACTTTCACTTTTCCACCTGCACTATGACCTGCAACTTACAATTTTGTAAAGAGAAAAGGATTTTTCTCTGCCAGAAATTGTTTTTTGTTTACCAAAGAATATGCAAAATAGCACCAGGTGAAGAACGACTTTTTCACCCTGTCTTGAAACCATCACAAAGAGGCAAATTTTGCTGCTTTTGCTTCGTGTGTGAACTTTTTTTCCACACAGCTCTATTCATTGCATCAAACAATGGGGCTAGTGTTGCCCAGAGAAGAATGGAGCCATTCACATGTCCCTTGCCCTGCACAGTGCCTACCCTTGTTAGTCTTGGCTGTCCTTCTGCAGGAATGAAAGTTGGGTATATGTTGGTGCATGTGGCATAGCAGACCAGCAAATTCTGGACAAAAGTTTCCAGATAACCTGACCTCATATCAGCTTCTAAAGAAATTGCTTGCTTATTTGAGCCTGTGTTCAGAGGAGTGTCCTGAATTTCAGGAACATGAGATGGTATTAACTGAAATGTGAGGGCAGGTGGTGACCTACCATTTCTAAGACATCTTCACACTATTAGACTGAACTCTCTGAGTATGTCAGGAAACAGAATGAAAGCCAGAGACTGGAGGTGACACTAATCTTGTGTCCAACTTCTCTTGCTTAAAATTAAGTGGATCTGAAATCAAAAGAGGCAACACTGTGGTGATGTGGGTAGAAAACACACTCAAATACTGTGTTCAGACTACAGAAGCAGGAAAATGCTTTCCAAGGGGAAGAAAATGTACTTTAGCAAAAACAATTCCATCCATCCATCTCACGGACAAAACCAACAGCCTACTATTTTCCTTTTATGTTATCCTGGAAAGGAAAGCTCCACAAATATGCTGTATGGGGGGGGGGTCACACATCATCTTCACCACTTCCTCTTCTCTTTTAGCATATTAGATGTGTAACTTATCTTTTGCTACTTAAGCCCAAATTTTCCTCTTAACAAATGAGATAGGAGAGGATTAGTTTGTTACCTACCACCTTTAGGGTATCCAGTGCTGGCTTCCATCGTCTCAAATGTCTCCCTGCCACTGAAGCCCACCTTTTTAGCCACTGATATTTTCTTGGTGATGCTACTGGGCTGCAAATCATGAAATAGAAAGAACTAAGAAGAAAGAAAAATGCAGTTGAGTCAAAGGTTAATATAGAGCTAGATGAGAAGACATAGAGAAGTTATGATATTTGACAGTGGATAGAGTTCCTACATCAAAAAGATCGTGAACCACTGAAATGTCAAAGAAAAAAGCATAGTCAAATTATGCCAGACCTGAATAGCTGGCAAAGACAAGTAAAATGGTAAACTCATGTGTGTAAGATTTAAGGAGAATTGACTATACCATTGAAGCATTAGAGATTGAGGAAGAGATTTATCATGAAGATGTGATTTTTTTTTAATGGACCTGTGTTTCCAATGTAGGGAGCTCCTTGTGAGGAATTCTTTCTACCAATGTAGACTCACGCCTACTTCACAACTTAGTGTTTTAGGGAAGGGGCCACCTAGGACACCAAGGAGTTTAATAACTCGCCCAGACTCGCATAGTCAAAGCATATTAAAGACAGAGTTGAACCCAGGTCTTTTCCCTAATCTAGGCCTAGCCTAGATCCACTCTGCCACTTAGCCTCTCAGTTAGAGTGGTATCAGATACATCTATCACAAAGTGAGCTATGTAAGGAATGTAGTTAGCTAAACTGGATAATTCATGACCACCTTTTCTCTTTCCTCACTGCCCTTTGCTTGAAATATATTTCTTTCATTATTCTAGATAATTTAGCCCAACATAAACTCTTTGTTAATTGTTTGGATTCTTCAAACATTTATCATCATCCTGGTACCTCCATTAATCATAGTGATACAAACTCAAAAATGGGTCATTTTTAAAATAGAGTTCTTTGTGTGCTGATTCTTTTAAGCAAATCTCCTTAGATGATAAGTTTCAAGCTACTTGAGATCCTTTCTAGGCCATCATGGATCAATTCTCAGTTACTACAGAAAGCTTAGGTCGTAGTAAAAGCCAGGAGATGGAATGTTGGGAATATCAGTCATAGGTCCATCTAATTCTGAAAAATACCTCCGAAGTCCTTCTGAGTATAGCTCTGACTACTCACTTAATCAAATGATGGCAATATTGGTGAAAGAAGACAATGTTTTCTCTGCTGATTGATGGTTCTTGGCAATTATGTAATCAAACAGCTCTCCTCCAGGGTATTACTCCAAAACTATGAATATTTTGTTGACTGTCCTTATCATGTGATAAATAGAAAAACATGTTAATGACTTAGGTTCTTCGCAGCATTTGCCTCTCTTTTTTTATAAAAGGCAAATAATTCCTACACAAAACTGTATGCTAGCTGTTTGATAATGAGGATAGATTAGGAGGTGTGTACAAGGTAGAAAAATAGGAGAAGTTGATACATAAAATGCTGGGCACCTTGTTTTAATCATCCCTTTGCTTTTAATTTTCTATTCAAGTCTCAAATATGAAGAATAAATTTGATTTTCCTGATTTCCCAATCATCTATGAGA
The DNA here is from genome assembly GCA_028646575.1 of Pseudocheirus occidentalis. Classification (NCBI taxonomy): domain Eukaryota; kingdom Metazoa; phylum Chordata; class Mammalia; order Diprotodontia; family Pseudocheiridae; genus Pseudocheirus; species Pseudocheirus occidentalis. The sequence continues at coordinate 290,648,559 of CM053594.1, read as the reverse complement.
CTATCTTCTTCCCCTTATGTTTCCCAAAAAAGCATTAGTCATTAGAATCCATGGTTCCTGTGAGGTAGTAGTAAGTAGTATAAGGACTGTGAGATTGAGAGGAAGGGCATGAGTTAATCTAGCTGCTCCATTCATTCATTCATTTTTTTTTTCTGACCTTCAGTCTCTACCTTTGTAAAATGAGGAGAGTGGATTAAGTGGTATCCTAGGTCTCTCCCCGTTTTACAAATATTTCTTGGAATGTAATCTAAGTTGAACTCTTACTTCTGTTGGATTTCTGACTATTTCTTGATCAGGAAGAACAAAAGTCTTGATGCAATTATTGAGAGAGCATTTTTTTCTCCTAATTTCCCAACTTCTTGTATCCTCTCTAAAGCCTCTAACCTCTACCCTACATTCTTCTTTTCTAATGTTGCTATTTATGACATCTTGCCAAATCTATCATGTTCACAGTGTGGAGACTTAGAGCATCTTGCCAAATCCATCTATCTCCAGTGGGCTTGTAGATGGCTTAAATCTCATGAGTCAAAGAATGAGGATGTTAGTGGATAACATTAAAATTAAGTTAATAAAAGTGGAGTTAACTTTTTAAAAATCTAAATGCCTATATACCTTTATTTAAGACATTTGCCTTTGTCACCTTATAGATATATCAATTTCACTGACATCTGTTAATATTATTAAAGATGCGTCTGTTAAATTTTTAATCTGGCTGTCATTTTAGAGGCAATGTGGAACAGTGTAGAAATATCACCCCCTTTAGTCAAAATACCTGTGTTCCAGTTGGACCTCTGACACTTATTACTTCAGTGATTTATATCCCATATTCTTTCTAGGTCTCAGTTGTTCATCTTTAAGAAGAAGGGATTGGATTAGATACCCTAAGTTTCCTTCCAGCGCTAAATCTACATTCTATTTTGATTTTCAACCAATGATCTGATCCATACTAAGTAGCTATGTGACAGGGTGTATGGGGTGTTCAGGGAGGACTAGCACCTCTGGTCTGAGGGCTTTCTGAGCCCTTTTTGAAGCTGCTCATTTACCCTTGGTGTGTCCTTTCACCTACCTCTTGCCTGTGGCTCCAAGAAGATGCAAGCAGCTACACCTTTGTAAAGTTGTTTCAGCAGATGGGCTCAACCAGGTTGAGGGTAACTGACAGGCTTCAAATCCATCAATGAATTAGGGGGATGTCTGTCTTAATCACATGAAAACTTCCTTTGGCAGAATGGGCAAATGACATCAGTTTGTTTCAGTGGTCATGGGAGCAGCTGAAGCAGGTTCTGTGGAGCGCCCAGAACTTGGTTAAACATCAAAGACACCAAGGTCATTCACTGCATCCTAGGCCATTGTATTAACAAGCACCCTAACACACCCAGGATGGCCTGCTAGCATAGGTTGTTTGATCTGCTTTACTAAAGGAAAGACAGCTTTTAAAGGAATCAACACTCTTACTTTAATTTCAGATAAGTAGAAAATACAAGCAGAGAAATTAGCACAGTGATTCAGCACACAGGTATCCTATTGTCTGAACGAAGTAATAAAACCACCAACATATACCACCAGACTGGGCGAGCACAAACCTCTGAGTAGTGGGGGAAGGGAGTGGCTCCAGTATGCTCCCATTCAAATGATATATATGTAGAAAATCTGCTACTCTGCCCTTGATTTCTTCCTGTGAGAAAATAAGTATTGCCCAGTGATAATGATGCCATAGAGGCAGCCAGGTAGTACAGTACATGGACTGCCAGGTCTGGAGTTAGGAAAACTCATCTTCCCAAGTTCAAATCTAGCCTCAGACACTTACTAGCTGTGTGGCCCTGGGCAAGTCATTTAATCCTGTTTGCCTCATTTTCCTCATCTGTAAGATGAGCTGGAGAAGGAAATGGCAAACTACTCCAGTCTCTTTGCCAAGAGAATTACAACTGGGGTCATGAAAAGTCAGGCATAATTGAAAAATTGCTGAACGACAGTAACAGTGGTGCCACAGAAGGGAAAGCTCTCTGAAAGTTAATGTGGTAATGGTGATAATGGTGGTGGTGTGGTGGTGGTAGTAGTGGTGGTGAAGGTGGTGGTGGTAGTGGTGGTGGGGGTAGTGGTGGTGGTGGTGGCAGTGGTGGGGGTATTCTCTCACAAAAGCAGACGAGCATACAGTTGTAGGAACATTTGGTGTGAAAACCAAGAGAAGGAGAGTCTCACAGTGGCAGGTTTTCAGAGCTGGAAGGAAAGGGTAAAACAGTGACAAAGACCCAAAATGAAAGAGACCCACTTGCTCTGCAAGGTGCCACCTCAGATTATACTTTCCTCAAAGCTGAGAAGCACCAGGGTAAGACAAAGGGAGCAGAGTTGTTGAGTTCCGGACACAGCAATACTCTTTACAATCACTTCCAATCTGGATAATCTTGGAAATACTAAGAAATCTGGTTTTTGCAGGTTTGTTTTCATTGCTCTTAAGTAACAGAGAATGATGTCCTGTCATTCTGATGTCTCCCTCCACTCATATGGCAGAAACCAACCAGGTGAGTTGTCATAATTTAGATGAGGCTGGGATATAAATACACCTTGGAGAGCTTCCTTCATGACGACAGACGGAGAGTACCACCTTTTGATTTGAGTGATTTGGGACTTAAATGTCATGCCAGCCAATATGAGGAACTCAGGATGCTAAACTACAAAAGAGATTATGCTGAGTATGGGGACCTTCATTTTCCTTAAGGTATATTTTATTGTGCTTTGCTTTGACCTCCCAGTTAAGCAGAACTATCCTAAATGGATCCATGACCTTACATACTCCTTTTCACTTATCCCAGAAAGGAACAGATAGCTAAAATTTAGTTAACTTCTTATTCCACATTACCTCCAAGCTTCACCCACAAACATAGATTTACCTGTGTTGAGCTAAACCTTTTCATTCATTATATATTCCAAGAATGTGATAATATTCCCTGTGTCATCCTTAAGCTTTTCATTCTGCCAAATTACTTCACAAAAACAGTCCTCCCCAGTTTCTGGAGTTCTCCCTAAGCAGTCACAAAACATACCGAATTTATCTAATCACCATAAAACTGGGACTAGGGGTTGGGGACCCCTAGTATGGTTTTGTGGTTATGAAGTTACCTTTGCAAGTAGAAAATTTCCTTTGCAGTTAATTCCATGCTTCATCTGAGACAGAGCCAATCTGTCTTGTTTTACCCAATTTTCTTATCTTAATTGCTAATTGGAATCTTCTGCACAGTGTTAAGCATAATCCATTAAAGGGTTAGCAATGGTTTCTATCAATTAACCACTAGCCACTTTCTTCTCCAGGATGGTACCTTACAGTGGATCCATCCATCTTAAACAATTTGCTATGGAGCAAAAATTGATCTGAGTCAAGTCCACTTTATACATGGCTTGCACGTGGTCTAGATGGGAAAGCTATTAAAGTACTTCAAATGAACCTACTAGAAGTCCATGTAACTTATAATGTGATCCTACAGCAAGGACTCGAGTACCAACAGATAGAGGATCCCAGTACACTAGGAAACAACATGAACCAATAAACCCTCCCATCCAATCAAATTCCGCTACTCACTGCCCCTTGAAAGTTCCCTTCACTTGCCCACCTCCCTTGCCTTTTATTGAATTCTTCTTGGGATACACTGGCACACCTCTCTGACTATCCAAACCCTATTCGTCCTTCAAGATTCAGCTGCACTTCACAGATAGCCTTTTCTGGTACCACTGATCTTACCTTCAGAGAAGCAAGAAAGCAACACACATTTATTAAGAATTCACCATGTGCCACAGTCTCTATCTTGGAAAAGAATGGCACAAATCTATTAGCTGTTACTAAAGCTTACCTCTTTCAGTTACTTCTTAACACTCCATTCACAGGGTCATAAATTCAGTGTTAGAATGGACTTCAGAGGCCACCTGGTCCAACCCCCTCATCTGACAGATGAAGAAAATAAGGCCCAGAGGGGTTAAGTGATTATCAAGTTAAAATAGACAGTAAATATCAAAGGTGGGGAATGAACGCAAATGGTCTGACTCTTAACTCCAGTACATTTCCCACTATAAAATCCTGCTTCTGTAATAGTTCAGTGAATAATCAGTCACAAATAAAGCTTCACATGTTTTCTACCAGCAGATTAGAGTTTGCTAAATTTTCCATTCTTTCCAGTGACCCCATATGCTGCTTGTATTCTTTAAACAGCTAGACCAAGCAGTAATAATGTATATGGTACTATTATTTCTTATATTTGAATAGTAATTTTAAATTTTATATTAAAGAAACATGTTCACAGTCATTTTCTCATTTGAGGTGCACAAAGAGGGATGATTCCAATTTAAAAGTAAGGAGACTGACACCTAGAGAGAGAGAGCGATTTATCCAAAATCACACAGCAAATTAATGGCATAACTGGAACCAGAACCAAGTCTTTGACCCTTAGCCTATGACCACTCCTTCTCTTCTACCACAATGACTATGCCCTGTGTTCCTTTCTAGGGAAGGTAGATGGAATGAGGGACAAGCAGGTTGACTCTCCCCAGAAAGCCCAGATGATCACAGGCCCTCTTCAAGCTTTAAACACTATGTATTTTTAGGATTTTTCCAGTAGTGGGGAAAAAAGCAAGCAATGACTTGCAGATTCTGCAAAATCTTTCTAAGCCTTACTTGAAAAGGGATGTGAAGCATCACAATGAAAATTCTTCCCTCTTCTCTACTCTTCTTTCCCTTTTCCTTGAAGTAACATTATCAATAAGGAAGTACAATTTTCATTTTGCCCAAACTTTAGACCCAAATGAAGCAAAATGTTATCCCTAAAAAAGAGGTAAAATTTTCACATTAGCAAATTATCTTACAAAAATATTGCACTCAATTATTATTATATTTCTAATTTTATCAGTAAAAAAATTTGTATAAATTTGTTTTATCTCTTGTTATTAAGTACCATTATAATGTCCTTGATTTTGTTTCTTGGTCTACAAAGACTAAAATATTTATTCTGTGGCCCTTTACCAAAAAAAAAAAAGTTTGTCAAGTTTTAATTTATTAAGTTTCACCTACCAAGATGGTCTATGTCAAGATCAAAAGATATTTGGGGTTAGAAGACTTCTATTCTGACAAAAAATTAGAGCAAAGAGTTTCAGTTATAATATCTTTTCTCCTGATCTTTCCAAAGTGGGCTACTTGTGAATTAGAATGTAAATCCAGAAAAATACAATTCAATTCATACACAGTTTAGCACATAGTAGATTCTCAACAAATATTTGATTTTCTAACCCCCTCAAAAAATCTTCCTAGTCCTGACTGTGGAAAGATTAGGGCCTGATAGATCACAGATTACTCTGAAATGGTTTGTGAAGGGTGTCAAGATAGGGAAAGCAGGAGATCATAGTGAAAGCCCAATAGTCTTCAAAAGAACTGACAATTGGAGGGAACAGAGCGAAGATGGAGAAAAGGATGGTGGTATTCTGCCCTTTGCTACTATTACCTATTGCCACTGACCAGATCACATGCTAGAAGGATAGGCCTACAAAGATTATTCTGTTTGGAAGAGGGAGTAGAAAATCAAATATTTATTGAGAGGCTACTTTAATGTGACAAACTGTGCACGTGAATTGAATTATACCTCTCAGGATTCTCAATCCAATTCATAAGTAGCCCACTTTAGAAAGGCCAAGAAAGGCTAGATATTGTTGCTGAAACTCTTTGCTCTAATTTTTCAGCAGAACAGAGTCTCGTCAGTTTGAGAATATTTATACACATGCACACGTGTATATATATTTAAACATGTACGTATATGCAAATATGATGTTATGGTATGTTATTAAAGTGTATATGTATGCAATGTTTCAATACGTACACACATATATTCAGGTATAACATCTCCCCTTTTTTTTAGCCATAAAGCAGCTACCTGCCTAGCACGGACTCTCTATGTCTCTTATACGGACTATTTTAATAGTGTATTCATTGGTCTGCCTGTCTAGTGTCTCCAATCCATCTTTCACTGAACTACCAAAGTGATTTTTCCCGTCATCTTCTTCTTGATAAACTCCAAAGTCTCCCTTCTAGGATAAGATCAAATCTTCTGTTTGGCATCTAAGTGAATTTAGAACATTTGGGTTTTATTCTGGGTTTTCCATTTACTACCTAGGTGACCTTGGGCAAATCATATATCCTCTCTGAACCCCAGTTTCTTCATATTTAAAATGAAAGGATTAAAGAAGATGAATTCAAAGTTCCCTCATAGCTCTTAGACTCTGATGATGGTAATGCATGGCCAATAGGCTTTTCTTGTGTAAATATTATGTGCTATAAAGACAATTAGCACAAATGAGAGTCCCCTGACACTCATCTCTTATTCTCCAGAGTTAACTGAATCTGCTTCTTTCTGTCCACCTGTGTGCTCAATGTCGTATTTGCTGTTAAGTAATGTTTAAATATCATAATTAAAGAGAATTTAGTGCAAATGTAATCTTACTGTATAAATTAAGAGTGAAACTGTTGCCTGAAAAATGCAGGAAAAAATCTCTTAATTAATTAAAAGGGGAATTCTTGAAATGGTCACGCTGTATGTTGATATACTTTGGAGATAATTACTCATATCATAGAATCACAGAATGCTAGAGCTGGATGAGACGTGACAGACCACTTAATCCCAGTATCCCACTACAGATGTGCAAACAAACTCAAAGGGATAGCATGACCTGTCTCACCTTTCAAAGCTTGTCTCTTCAACTTACCTTTGTTGACAAGGACTCAGAGAAGAGATCTCAGATTTCACAGAAATATTACTTGACATTCAACTGCATTCAACTTTAAAAAGTTTCCTTTTTGAATACGTCTATGGATTTTAAAAAAAAGGTAGACAGGTGTATGAAAATATACTTTTGTGAAGCATCTAATCTGGCAGAAAATTCATAGAATATGCAGAGAGAATACAGTTCAGTCAGACTTTCATGAACACTTTTGAAATGGACATGTGATTATTGTTATTATTAGCCACCAAACTCTACAACTTTGGCTGGCATATGTAGAAAATTAAAAGCATAAATTAAGCCAAACCAAATGATTAAGTACAGTTTTATGCAAAGGAAATACATTAGGAATTAAACATTCACAAAAAATTTGTTTATTTAAATCTCTACCCATAAAGTATCTGAATATCAGATTCTAACTATTCTATTTTTTGTTTTGTTTTGTTTGTTTTTTGCTTCAGTCAGAAGGAGCTGTCTCCCTTTGAGGGAATAAATGAAGTTAGTACTAAGTGACTGGGAAATCTGCAGCCTCTACAGACCTATGAATGTGAAGAGTTTGGAACCATTATTAAGAAAAACCTACCTCCTCTGAGCTTCAGGGAGAAGATGTACACATAGACTCCTGACTGCAAAGGTGCCATGGATGCAAGAGATGAAAAAACAAAGCAAAACAAAAACCAGTCACTATATCTCCCATTAGATTGAAAACATCTTCCCAGTAGGAATTTTTTCATTCTGTACTATATAGGGATCTGCAGGGCCTAGCACAGTGCCCAATACATGACAAAAAGCTCTTAATAATTATTTATTGATTTACTGATTGACTGCACCTTACTTGAGAGACAAGCATTTATTGAGCATCTTCTCAAAACAAAAGATTGTACAAAATGTTATTGTGCGACATACTCCAAATTAAACACAAGAAGTCCCAGGCTGTGGATTAATTTTGAGAGAGAGCAACTTGGGAACAAGCATTAGTGATATATTACTAAATCAAAACACATTTGTTCAGGTTAAGTACATGATTGATCTGGGGGGGTACAAAGTGAAAAACCTTTAGAATATGGTGGGGACAAGCAGGAAAGTCTTTCTAAAGGTGAGAGATTTTGAAGCTGGACTTAAAGGAGTTGATGTGTATGGATGGGTAGAGAAAAGGAAGGTGATCATTCTAAGTCGGGTAGCTAGCGAGTCATCGCCCAAACCACATGTAAGAATGGTAACACAATTCTTTGAAATGGAGGGATATGCCTGGCACATAGTTGGTTCTCGGTGAATACTTCTTAATTATTGATTGCCAGTTGATTTATTGAACATGTCCTGCATGCCCACAATGAGAACTTCCTGATTCCAGAATAGAAATATCTGGCTCAATACTTATCAGATTTGAATAATGGAATAGTGCTTATTTATGTCTATAATAAGTTTGTTTGTCTCTATAAATTGGTTGGTAATGGAAAAAACAGTAAGAAGAGCAAATTTAACGTTTTCCCCTTTTTCATCTCAGGGTCTTGAAGTTCTGAATATGTGTCTATGGCATGTATGGTCTGATAAACCATAAACCAAAAATGCACTGACTTTAGAGTTAGAAGACCAGGGTTTGAATCCCAGTTTTGCTACCTACTAATTCTAAGTCATTAGGGAAATTATTTTGCCATCCCTTTGGGTCTCTGTTTCCTCATTTTTAAAATATAAGAGTTGTTCTAGGTGACATAGAGGGAGCTTTAGACACCATGAAGCCCAAGGCCTTCATTTACTTTACCCCCCTCTAGCTCTAAATGTTATCCTCAATGTCTAATTGAAAACACTGTCTTAGAAAAGATAGAGAATATTTTTTTTAAGTGTATGAGCTGGTTGCTGCCATTTCTATCTCTACAGCATGTCTTTACATTTGATCCCTTCTTTCTGCTCACACAGGTACCCTGCTGAATGCCCGCCCACATCATCTCTTGCTTAAATTGGTGGAAATCTCCCAATTGGTCTCCCAGCCTCAGGTTTCTCCCCTCTCACCACACCACCATTCACACAGCTGCCAAAGTGATTTTTCTAAAATAGAAGTCTGACCATTTCATTACACTGCTCAGTAAGTTCAGCAACTCCCCATTGCTATGGGGCAGGTATTTGATCTGCGAAGTTTGGAATCAGTCAAAGGGCCACAGTTGAGGACCTAGACACGTGACCTCAAGGCTGAAGGTTTCCTACCCTTACTCTATTATCAAATATGAACCATCCATTTTGCTTTTAAAACCCTCTATTACTTTTGTTTCCAGATTGATCATACATTAGCCCCTTTCCCACATTCTACACTGGTCTTTTCCCTGTTCTTCAAACATGGCATTCTGTGTCTCATTTCCATGTCTTTGCACTGGCCAAACTCCATGCCTCAGATGCCCTCCCTCCTTATCTCCACCTCAAAAATTCATCTAATCTTTCATGATGAAATTTAAACACCATTCCCTATGAAAAGTCTTTTCTAATCCCCCTTCCCAAATGCTAGCATTCTCTCTCATTGGCTACTTTGCTTTTATATTCCTTGTATTTATTTTGTATTTATTCTGTATATTTTTACTCAGCATAGACTAATGTATGTAAATGTCACTTTCCCAAGGACTCAAGCTGCCTGAGAACAGTGTGGTGAATAGAGTGCTAGTTTAGGAATTAGAAAGACTTTTAACCAAATTCTGCCCCAAATACTTACTAGCTGCATGACCCTAGGTAAGTCACTTAATCTAACTAAGCCTCACTTTTCTCATATGCAAAATGATGAAGTTGAACTCAACAACCTTCAAGGTCCCTTTCAGTCCTAAATCTAGGTTCTTATGGCTTTTTGTTTGTTTGTTTTTGTTTTATGGTTCTTCTATTTCAAGTGTCCAGCACAGTATCTGGCAAGTAATAGATGCTTAGTAAATGTTTGTTGATTGATTGCTTGTGTCAAAGTATGTACTGACATTGATGTGACAAGATATAAAACAGAAAGCAATTTTAGACAAGATGTCTCCAATGCCAAAATGTGAAAAAAGTGCATGCTACCAGAGGTCAAACTGCAGAAGAATACGTTTCGCAGTGCAAGGTCTATAGAATTGGGAAGATAGAGAAGAGAGGAGACATATTAGGTGAGTAAAGTAGCTCACTATTTTGAATAGAGGCAGGAAGATGGCAATGACCTATGTGGATATGCACATTAGTAAGAAGATTGGCCTGAGGATTAGCATGTTCATATCCCCAGCTATTTAATTACCATGTGTATACAGTGGAGACAAATACACTAGTTCATGTTTACTCTAGAGTTACAGAACAGTTTTTCTAGTCCTCTTGAAGTTGACATCCCAGACTCAACTCAAATTAAGCATGGAGGAGATAGAGGTTTCCTTAAGATTAGATGGCAATTTGGATTTGAGGGAATTTGTTAGACAGACTGTGTGCTCCTTTAGCTTTATACTATTAAGGAAAGGGTTTTGAATATTACTGCTAAAGGGGGCAGCTAGGTGGCGCAGTGAATAGGGCACCGACTCTGAAGTCAGGAGGACGTGAGTTCAAATCCAGCCTCAGACACTTGACACAAAAACTAGCTGTGTGACTTTGGGCAAGTCACTTAACCCCAACTGCCCTCCAAAAAAAAAAAAAAGCAAAAAAAAATATTACTGCTAAGGGAAAACCTTGGTAACTGTATGAGACTAAGGCAAATTGCATGGGTTCTATAGATACTTTGGTTATTTTGAGGGGGAAATATGTCTCAGATTGGGAGAGGGATAGTTCTGGAGGCATGAATAAAAGGACATACATGGCAGTGGGATATGGTGGAGGGAAATGCTGTATCTGGATTTAGAGAATCTGCATTCACACTGTGGTTCCATTTCTTATTACCTGTGTGGCATGATGCAAGTAACTTCTCTGAGTCCCAATTTTTTCATATGTAAAACGACTAATTAACCTCTAAGCCCTTTGCCAGTTCTGGTCTCTTCCCATACTTTAGATCACTATCGTAACTCCTAATTTTATATAATCAAGAGGACCGTGGCATGAGGGAAATGATGACATGACTTGCAGTTGAGTTTGATTTGAATAAGGGCTGTGCAAGATCTCCAGTCTCTCTTTCTTCTCCAAAGCCATCTGGATCCCAATGACTAGATATTCTTCTGGATGACTGGAGATGACCCAGGATGCTATGGGAAACCCTGGCCCTTTTAGATTAAGACCTTTTCAGGTACTCACTTAGAGTAAGGTAAAGCCCATTAAGTGAACAGATCTCTTTAAGAAGCAAGAGACTTCCTTCCCAGCTTGATTTTTTTTTCCCTAATTAAAGGGGTCATCTCTTGACTCGATTCTAAAAGGGCCAGGGTCTCCCACTGCATCCTGGGCAATCTCCAGTCATCCTGATGAAAATCTGGTCACTGGACCCAGATGGCTCTGGAGGAGAAAGTGAGGCTGGTGACCCTGCACAACCTCCCTCACTCAAATAAAAGTTACCTGCAAGTCATGTCATCATTTCCCTTTGAAAACAAAGGACAAACACAACAAAAACACCACCCTAAAGAGTCTGCCCTGCCCTAGAGTTTGGATTTTGCAGACCTGGAGAATATCTTTCAAACTAGCACTTCTATTTTCATCCTAATACCCATATATGTGAAAAATAGGCAAACGTAAAAAACAAAACGAAATAAACAGCCCGATATCCCTTAATATGCCTTTCCTCTTATGGTTCTGCCTCCCCACCCCCATTTGTATTTCTTTTATGGCCAAATCTTAAGTGGAAAAAAAAAATCAAGCCAGAAACAATGTTATGTAGCTTATTTACAAATTCCTTTAAAGTGCCAAGTATAGTTTTGACATTGTTCTTTGTACAACGTAAATAAAAAATAAAATAAAATTAAAAAGGGATGTGAAGGGTGTTGGAGGCCCCAGCCCCACTCAGGTACTTCCAAGTCCTACTTCTGAGCATCTCATTAGGAGAGGCAAAGCAGCCGCTGGTGGACTGGTAGGCAGGAGCAGAAGCCTTAGCTGCTTTACAGCAGCCAGCCGTGTGGCCGCTCGATTATTGATCATGTACTTACATGGTTGGCAGCTTTTTATGTAAGAGGAATAAATGATATAGTTGTTTCTATCCATTAAACCGTAGTGTTATCCAGGGATTGAAAAACTGCCCCGAACATGGCAATTATTTTTGGAGGTTCTGTAATGCTTAAATATAATTGCCTAGTAATCTGGTATTTACTATGCGACTACAAAATCGAATTACGTGTGTATTTGTACCTTGTAAAGGAAAAAGGCATTAAACATGTTTGATACTCGGCAGTCTTCTTTCACCTCCCTGGCTTTTTTCTTCTCCCCCCCCCCTTCCTCGACCCCATCCCCGGGTAATTCTCCTGTAATATTTGGGGATGTGACTTTGCAAACACCTCCCCCTCCTAAGTAATGGAGACAAATTGAAGTAAATCCCTTTCCGCTGTTGTTTTGAGGGTTTTTCTTTTTTCCTCTACTTTTTTTTCACTTTTTACTTTAAAGCTTGACCTGTACTCATGGTCGTGGAACTCAGCAACTTGCCATTTACTAGGATGCCCGTGGCTTCCAGGCTCCGGACCCTTTGGAAAAGAGAGTCAGCGCAGCCTCCAAAACACAAAAGAATTTGCATTATTAGTGGAGCTGCGAGCGCCGGGGGAACGTGCCTAGAGAGTAAAGGGCCGAGCCTGGCCAGAGCCTAATGCAAGTCAATGGAGATATCAGCCTTCTCCATGCTGTCAGCGGCTGCCACTCCTGAAAATTAAGAACACGAAACACCGAAGCCAAACCCGCAATCTCCGTCACCACTTACTCTGCTTTGGAGGCTCAATTTTGATCCCCTTCCCTCTCCCGACCTCTCACCGGACTTTCTGGACCCTGATTGCCCTGTCAGGACTAAAACGTTTCAAAGCACCTTTTTCCTAACTCACAGAAAGGATTAGGCAGCCCTGTTGCGATTGCTGCTTTTTTTTCTTTTCCTTCCCCCTCCCTCCCCCCCACCCCCAACTTCCCAAAGCTTTAGGTGGGTGGATGAAAAACTTGTCCCTTTCAGGAGTGCGGCCACAAACCTGAAATGGACGGGAAACAGGGAGTAGAAGAATTTGAACCCCTCCAAAGGCAAGGGAGAGTATAAGAAGAAGAGAGGAGGAAACTGAAGAAAAATAGGACATAGAAGAGGAAAAGG
>CM053594.1:290615768-290635134 GCA_028646575.1 Pseudocheirus occidentalis | reverse complement strand
AAACTGCAACCCTGTGTGATGGTGTCTGTGTGTCTCTGTGACATCATTCTATTTGTTTTATCCTGGGACTCATATTTAGCTCTTAACCATTGCATCCTGTCCTCTCTATATGTCACAGTGCAATATGAGTGCCACCTCCAAATTGGTGTAGCAGAACACAATTGAGATTTCAGCCTTTCATGTGAATCCATTGCTACAAGTCACATAGTCACATAACTGGAGACTTCTAGTTAAACTGCATTGCTAAATTTAAGGTTTCATCCCCTATTCAAAAGCTCATTTGTACACTCCAGGGTTCTGCTGAAAAAGCACTTAGAGCAGTTAGGAGAATGGATATGAAGCAAGTTTTAGAAACCACAACCAGACAAATGCTTTGCCTTTGGTCCATGAATGAGTCCATTGCTAGCTCTAGCAGGATGCTTTTGGTACCTCTAAGTAGCAACCCAACCAAACACCTGGTCCGGTCCACAGTGACAGTTCAGTGTCTCTACAGTGGTAACAATTTAGAAGCAGGATGCTAAACAAGATATATACATGATGTCAAATATTGGCTGCACACATCCAAGCCAATCACTTCTAAATAAATTAACCATGGCACTACCTAATATGATCCACCTGCTTTCTTCTTTGCGATGTTCCAGACCCTACCTGAACCCCCCTTTGATTAAATGTCCAAAGCTTGCCTTGTGCCTGCAGATTTCACTGAAGGCGGATAACAGAAAGGTTCCTCCTGTGACTCCATAAAACTGAAATAAATTCCACTGGCATCTTGTAAATTTTTATTTTCTACAATGACTGCAGGCCCCATCTGCGGCCCAGCTGTTATTAGAACGGAAAGCGTTGGCCCTTCTGCATTACAAAACAGCATAGAACAGTAATTGCCAGTGGAAGAGATTAAGTGTAGACACTAAAAATGTTTACTCGCAATGAATATGCATAACGATGGGTAGGAAACAGCACTGGAAGATTAAAAAGAGAGAAGGGTTTGTTTACAAGGCTGGGAAAAAAAAAAAGAGTGGAATGTCAGTTGGCCCCGAGCCTGAAATAGGAACGAAAAACCTTTGGGCAAGGCATTAGGGAGAAAAACAGATGGTTTGTGAACCTTTTATTAGATAGAAAAATCATTAATCAAGCCCGGGCTGAAAATGGCAGGGTTTTTGGTAGTTCATATTTTAGTTTATTTTTTCTTAAAGTGACAGTAGGCTTCTCTCCCCTCCCCTTTTTTGAGGACAGTCAATGAGATGGATATCCTGTCAATAGACAATGTTGTGGTTCGACATTCACCATCAAACCATGCTTAACTTTAAGTTTGTGTTAACAACGAGCTGTTCTGCCGGGAAAATTCCTCCAAAGAGTTTCACATTTCAGCACCTGCTTTTGTCTGCATAGCAAAGCAATTAAAAAAAAATTGCAGCACAGAACATTTTTTGTTTTCATTAATGTGTCATTCCAATGCTTTTGAAAATTGAGAAGGAACATATAGAGCAGATAACTTCTGCAAATGGCCTCCTGCATGCAAAACTTACATGAATGTATTGAATCAAAGCAGGTTATTTTCCTCCCATCTCCTTACATGGGGCATAAATATAGTCAGTTATAAGAAGTATGCTCTGAATCACCCACTGAGAGAGAATCTATGTCATCTCATTGGTTAAGAAATACAGGCCATGAATAAGATAGAAGTACCCCGACAGTTTCACCAGAAACCACATTACTCATAAAACTAACCAGTACCATTAGAATTTGGGGCTGGTTGTTTTAAAATTTGGTTTCTAATGGCAATGACAACCCCAGCCCAGGGCATTTCCTGTAGATGAACAAAATCCTGAAATTAATGGACCAAAGTACAGCACCTATACCAGCCAATCATTAAACCCTAGGAAAGGCCCTCTACTGGAAGAATCATTGTTTAAGTGACACGTGTACACACACAGATAAATAGTATGCCCATTCCCTATTCTTTCTTCAAGATGTGAAACAGAGCTGTGGAGTTCATACAACTGAGACACTGGTTTGGGGACAGAGTTAGAGGAGGGGGCTAAGGGAAGAGGGAGGGGAACAGTGGGGCTTGAGGTTGTGAAGAAATGTCAACATAAAACTGACTGCCAGGCCTACTATTAATCATGGCTACATCAGAACTGGGGTTGTGCCTTCCGTCTGACATGCGGTTGGAGCTGCTAGCTAATTTTTGCCCTGAGAGGGCACCCACATGCTTAATTGTAAAATGTTCCTGGCAAAGCTTACTTAACACAGCGACTCTGAAGCCATGGGAATGGGGATTGACTGCAGCTGGGTTATCACTCCTAGAAGCCCAGCTTTTTTGATGCAAAACTTCCGTGAGTAACATTAGAACACAGTAGGACAATGTTTTCATAAGAAATCATAAGGAATTTGGAAGGCATCTATTTTGTCCCTGTTTTGTGCTTGTAGGGAAGGATGATTGTCTATTCTTTTATAATCTGTAATTTATTTACTGGTAAATTGTAGCAATGCAGGTCATTAACTATATTTTGTGACCTGCCTCCAATTGGGCTGCTTATTCCTTGGCACAAAATGCTCATAGATAATCCATCTGTTTCCTTTTCTTTACTTCCCGTGAAAGGAATCATGGAAGTTGGAGCTGGAAAACACTCCATTATGTCATCTAATTTTTCTCACTGGTCATCATATCCATTCCTGATTTTTTTTTGAGGAAATGAGATCTCTTAAAATGTAAAATAAAGATTTTCTAATTGAAAGTCTATGATCTAATCTCATTTCCTTCTCCATACCTTTTAATGATAATCACTCTTTGGAAAGCCCTCATCTATCTGTTCTGTCCTTTCCTATGCAGCAGCTCTTCTCAGACCTATACTTTGTGAAATTTATGTCTGGAATTATGTCACTGTCAATAAAGAATGCCAAAGAGAAGGGTTGCCAATAGTGACCTCTTTCTCAGATTCCAAAACCTCTCTTAAGCTATCCAGCTATTTCAGCCTGCCGTACAATGGGAACAGAAGTTCAGTAATACAGGGTGAAATGACTGTCAATGACTACTTTAAAAATACTTTCACAACAGAGTTAATGTTTTCTTTTTTTTTTGACATTTTTTTTCTAAAGGAATGTTTAAAAGAGGGGAGAAAACAAATTTCCTTGCCATGGGAATGATATTAATATTACATAAATCAAGAGCTAAGATAATGTTACGTCTGCTATAAAGAAGTTTACCTTATGTCATTTATCTAAATGGTTTTTGATTAAAACATGACACAATTTTTGGACAGGTTTTTCCGGAAAAAACAATTCCAGGAACTTTCCTATTTCATAGGCTAGAATTCTTTAGCGAGTTCCTCACCAGTATTCACTGTGGAATATGCAACCTTTCAGCTCATTTGGAAAAAAAAAAAACAGCTCATCCCTCAAAAGAGTAAACCTCTTCCAATGATCATTTGTGTGCACTAAGCCAAATAGTTTACTGAAATTCAAGAAGAGCCCTTCAAATGAATACCAGATAACTATATCTGGAACCTTCCTATATGTCTGAAATACCAACTGCTCTGTTCCCAAAGGTAAAATGCCATTGTATATTGACCTATTAAAGAACTTGATCTGTTAAAAGAACAGATTTTTCTGGGTAACAAAAGGAAAAAAAAGTACTTCATCATTTGAGGAAGCCCTCTTGAAAGAGCATCTGCTAAAGAAGAAGGCATTGTGAAGGAAGGTATGTTATGCAAAAGTGATAATGAATCTGAAAGGTTTTTACCTATTTGCAAAAAAAAAAAAGAAACAACTAGAAAAAAACAAATGATGGTGATTGTTTTATTTAAACAAAATAACAACTGCCTTTCTTCATTGTTCTATGTGGACAGGCTATATTTTTATGATAATTTATATCAGTGGTTCTCAACCTTCCTAATGCTGCAACTCTTTAATACAATTCCTCATGTTGTGGTGACCCCCAACCATGAAATTATTTTTGTTGCTACTACATAACTGTAATTTTACTACTGTTATGAATCGTAATGTAAATATCTGATAGGCAGGATGTATTTTCATTGTTACAAATTGAACATAACCCACAGTTTGCGAACTGCTGCTTTATATACTTAAGATTTTGTTTTTACTCTCTCATGACTCGATTTCATTATAAAGTTATTTTTTCTCCTTTAGAATCCTGAGAATTTTATTTTTTAAAATTTTTGGTTAAACAGCTTTGGAGAAGAAAATGCATGAACAGAGCAGTTATTTCCAAAAAATGAGGGAAATAACAGTTAAAAAGAATGACATTACAATTCAGCCATAAACTATTCAACAACAAACTGAGGGCTAAAATGAAGGCCAACTTGCTTCTTTGGGGAATAGAGAGGAACAGTTTCTTTTCTGAGTCTGTATACCACAGAGGAACTGCCCACATAGTTCCTAACTCAGACTAACAACTCTGCAATGAACTTCCTGAAGCATATGAGCTTCATCAGAGGTTGTGAGGGGCTGAAGTTGGCTAGGGTCTGGGGAAGTGGGGGAAAGAAGGAGGGGGTGGAAAGAGTACACAGTGATCTTTGTAAGAAATGGTAGTTAGAATTGCTGGCTTTGCATATGTTACAGCACATCATTAATAAGAATGATCAAAAGAAAAAGAACGTCTTACCAGCTGCATTAAATTATTATGGAAATTGGCATTTTTAAATGAATTCAGGGTGAAATTTCAAAAAAAGCAGCAACATATAGTATGGGTCATATTACATGCTATAGCATTATGCTCAGAGTTACAATGGTCATGATCAATGAGAAATTCTTCCTGTCTTTTATTTTTTGGATTTGTAGAATCATGACCATCACCAGGATAAATGAATCCAATGAAGAGCTTTAATGAGATTGTCTTCTCTGGAAAACTGTTGGTAAAACTTAAAATGGTGAATTTCCTTACAAGGAGAATTGGGTGAAAGATTTGGTTAGTCACTCGTTTCAATTGAAGTGTCTGTATACTCAATAATACTCATTTTGAAGTGGGAATTCTCCAATTACAACATAGGTTTGAAATATCTTGGAGGACAATTGATTTCATCTTAAAACAATTAAGATTTCCTTAAGCTGACAACAAAGGAAAGATTATTCTTCCTTGACAGGAAAAAACAAACAGCCTTAAATGTATTTTGGAATATATATATCACCTGCTACCTCTGATTCTCAAAATATTTTGTAAGAATTATGTCTGTCAGAAAACATTAATCCTCTTTTGCAGATGAGGAAACTAAGGTTAAGTGACTTTCTTCAAGTTATATAATGATGGTTTTTACACAGGACCAAAACAGCTGGACAAAATGAAAAATTTCAGTCAGTTGTCCAGATGTTTGGCATGATGTAGACCAAACATCTGGATGATTGACTGAGTTTTTCACTTTTTATCCAGATGTTTTGGTGTTCTGTGTAGACATTATGTAGCAAGAATCAAATATTCTAATTTCTATGCCATTAAGGTAGTCAATCTACATATAATTTGAATAGCTTCTTAAAGTAATATACCCCTAAAACTTACTTTATTGTCATTTCATTGTAAAGAAGTACCTCATATACCTCTATTAGTGAATAAATGGAATATATATAGGTGATGCATAATTGTGTATACACATATACATGTCTATGTGTGCATATACATATGTGTATATTCCTATATATAAATTTATACATATATGAATACATGAATACATATATAAATATAATATTAAATATGGATATGGTATAACATTATCTCAGTATATAAGTATATGTATGTATATATATATATATATATGTATGTATTTGTGTATGTGTGTATGTATCTTTATCTCCATATAAATAGTTTAAACATTACACCCTCAGCCTCCTAGGAGGTTTGAAGGACAAATTATTGCATTTTATCACATAATTGTTGAAGATTTTATGACAAAACTTTGGCTTTTGCAAAAAAAAAATATGGGGTGTGACCATTATGTGAAACTTTTAAAATTGTGCTGGTATTGCTTAAAAGTCAT
The DNA here is from genome assembly GCA_028646575.1 of Pseudocheirus occidentalis. NCBI lineage: Eukaryota > Metazoa > Chordata > Mammalia > Diprotodontia > Pseudocheiridae > Pseudocheirus > Pseudocheirus occidentalis. The sequence goes on along the minus strand of CM053594.1, from coordinate 290,629,147 downwards.
TTATTACTAAACCATCTTGGGTGCAAGATTAGGATGCATGGAATACTCATGAATATGTGTTAAAATTGAATATTGACAATATGCACGTCCTGAGAATTCTAGGCTCATGACTCACAATACATGAGAGATAAATGCATGTCCATATACCACTTATAAATATACTGCTGTATTTATAAATTATTATATTATAAATTATATATTATAAAATCACTGGTGTGATGAACAGAAATATACCATGAGACAATTATGTGATAAAAGACTACAAACCAATTTTTGTACTGGGGAAAAACAACAACAACTGTGCAACAATTATGTGGTGAAATACAGCATATGTAATACGCAAATATGGACTGGATGCAATTTCATTGACAGAGGGAACTAATGAATGAGCCTCAGCCATACCCTCTCTGCCATACAGTCTTAGGGAGTTTCTCAGAGCACTCTGAAATTTTGGGACTTTCCTAATGTTCCCCAACAAGAATGTCAGAGGTGGTACTTGAGTCCAGGTCTTCTTGATTTCAAGGCCAATCCTTTAACTACTCTACCATTCCTGCCTCCCTATATGTATTATATGTGTAGTTAATTATTTAATTGAAAATATTGTAGTAATTATCTATATCTACATTAAGTAACATATATTTTAAGTATTTTAGGAAATTTATTTTTTGCTTCTTGGGTGACATTTTGTATAAATGGAGATAAGTACTTAGCTGTGATAGTTTGGTTATGATATTAAATGACTCCTCTGTTTAAATGCCCTTGAATTTTACTCTCTTATTTGGTTCTTTTTTTTTTTGAAGAGTAACTTTAAATGTCCCCAAAATTTGCCCACCAGCTACTACTATTTTTTAAGTACTCATCTCTTCAACATTATTTATGTCTCCCATTGGTTTGTGGGGCTTGTAGCATGCCATTTTAAGCATAGAAAGAATTTCTTTTGAGACCTTTTCTGTGATGAACCAGATGCCACCAAAGTTGTTCTTCATGGCAGTAACAGGCCAATGATGTACACTGCGTGTGTGTGTGTGTGGGGGGGGATGGGCATTGACTTCCAGTGTGGCACAATTTAAATGAAAAGTCCCAAGTTGTTCCTCCTCATCACTGCTTGGTGCCTTAGATTGCTAGAGATCTTCAGATATAGGGAGATGAAATATTCAATCAACCAAATCTTTCCTATGCTAGCTTCTTCTGCCTTTATATCCCCAGGTATCTTGAAAAGAGTTGATGTTTTATAACATTTGTTGGATTTAATTAAATTTGCAGATATCCTTGTCCTAAAGAAGACCTTCTCTAGACCCTTAAATCTTTATCCTTTATCTCTCCTCCCCTTCACCACTAAACTTCTAGAAATTAGAGCAGTCATAAGGACGATGATGTATGTAGATACGACTCTTTATTTCTGGGCTCTCTCAGTGAAGTAGATCTCCCTCCTCTCAACAGAGGTGGTAGATTATAAGTGCAGAATCAAGAGTATGTTGTCAGACACAGCCAGTGTATTGGTTTCTTTTGTTTAACTATATTTCTTTGTTATAAGGAAGGGTTATATATGTGGAATGGGGATGGGGATATGGGGAAGGAGCCTACTGGGAAGAGATAGCTCTCTTTTAAAAATATATCACAAACATTTTTCTGTCACATCTACTTTCTCATCCTTCACTTACTCCTCAATCCCTCCAATGTGGTTGGTATCCCACAATTTTATGGAACCTTCACTCCAAGAGCACTAATGACTGCTTAAATTAAGTGGCATTTTTTCCAGTATTTATTCTCTTTAACCTTTTTGTCACTCTTCCTCCTCCTCCTTCCTTTCATCTTCCTCTTCCTCCTTCTTCTCAAAGTAAGTCAAGCAAACAAGCATTTATCAAACATGATGTGCTAAGCTTGGTAAAGGGGAAAGATACCAAATAGGGCAAAAATAATTCATTCCTGCCCTCGAGGAGCTACAGTCTAATGGGAGAGACAACATGCAAACAATGATATGCAGACAGGGTAAATTGGAGATAATCACAGAAGGACGTCACTAACATTCATGAGGGCATGGAAAGGGGGGAGTTTAGAGGAGATTTGAAGGAAGCAAGGGGAGTTAGGAGACAGAGATAAAGAGGGAGAAAATGACAGCAATAGAGGGTAGTCAGTGAGAATGCGCAGGGTAGGGAGATGCGTGATCTTATGTAAAGAATAGCAAGAAGGTCAGTGTCACCAGATTGCTAAGTAGATGGAAGAGAGTAAATAAGAAGTCTAGAAAGGTAGGAAGGAATTGGAGTAGGAAGGATGTTAAAAGTCAAATAGAGATTTTCTATCTGATCCTGGAGGAAATAAAGAACCACTGGAGTTTACTGAATGGGGAGAAGACCACTTTGATAGCTCACTGGCCTACTGGAGTGGGGAGAGACTTGAAGCAGTGAGTCCAATCAGAAGGCTCTTGCCTTGTCTAGTTGTGAGGTGACAAGGGCCTGGAGCAGACTGATGTCAGTGTCAAAGAAGAGAAGAGTTATATTAGATTGATGGTGCAAAGGCAGAATTGAGAAGACTTGGCACCAGATTGGATGTGGAGGGTGACAGGAGTGAGGAGTGAGATGGCACCTAGTTTGTGAGTTCTGGGGAGGAAGAATATGGTGGTTCAAAAGGGGAGAGGGTTGAGGAATTTAACACTGTCAACTACCCCTCCATACTGCATACTTGCTTCCCTCAACTTCAGTTTTCTTTTTTAGTTAGCTTCCTCATTCTCTACTTTTGATGCAGATAAAATACCAAACTTTCTATCCCAGGCCCCTCGTATCCTTTGAGTTCCAGGCCAGAATTTTCTACTGTAGAGGGGCCATCTCCACTTGGATGTCCTGCCAATGGCTCAAATTTAACGTGCCCATCAACCCCATGACCCACCCCTTCATAGAAGTAGGAGATACACAGGTATCACACATATGTTTGGACTTTTGTAATGCTTTGATCTATTGTCCTGATTTTTTTCCCTCTTCTTTCCCCTTTTGTTTTTTTGAAAATACTATTTGAATGGTTCTCTAGGTGGGTAGAAGAAGAAGGATGTTGAGGGAAAAACAAACTATGATAACATAAGAAACAAAAAATGAACAAAACCTTACATTTAAAAATGTTAAACTGTTCACAACTAATGATATTCTCCAAAGTATCTGCTCTTCCTCTTAATTTTTCTATTTCTGTGATGATACCATTATCCTGTGAGTCACTGGGGCTTGAAATGTCAATTGAATTTGACTTTTCTTCCTCCATTTCTATCTTCTACAGTCAATCAGTTGACAAGATGTATGAATTCTTCCATTACAATATTTCTCATCCCCTCTTTCACTCAAAGTACTATCTAACACCTTAGTTCAGGTCCTTATCGCCTCTTTCTTTGGCTATTAATATGGACTTTTAATTGATTTTCAATCCCATACATCAGACAACTGCCAAAATAGTATTTCTGATGAGTAGTTCTGCCCACTTTACTTCTTTCCTCAAAATCACTATGAGGGCCCTATTGCCTATAAAAGTAAACATGAAACACTTTATCCTGGAATTTAAGGTCTTCCACAGTTTGTCTATAGCCTATCTATCTACTTGTATTTTTCTAAAGTCACCTTAACGTACCCTGCATTCTATTCAAGCTGAGTTGCTGAATGTTCCCTGATCTTATTCTTACAGTCCTTTGTATCTGAATACCCTTCCCTTTATAGCTCTTTTTATTGAAACCCTTTTTGTTCAAACCTAGCTTAAGTACAACACTCTCTGTGACACCTCTCTGACCTTTGCTCCCTTTAAAATGTTTAGAGCACTGTCTGGTTGTCTCCTTTGCTTTTATCCCATTCTATCATATCATACCTTTGGGGTACCAGGTATATTTCCCCATTATATTTACAGCAAATTCTGACCCCCAACATGTATAATGGAGGTGTCATTGTAATGGAGATGTCATTGTGTGACTCGAAGGGAATGAACATACATCTTAATCTCTAGTCTCTTTTCCTCCCTCCCCCCATAAATCTCCTTCCTTTCCAAAAGAGACTGATTCCTGCCGGGAGGAGAAGTAGGATGTTGAGGCCAAAAAATTGGGCACTCAGAGAGAAGAGGTACCAAGCTAGAATTCTCTCTATCTGCTCCCTTAAATATTCATCTAGAGCAATGGTTTTCAACCTTCCTAATGCCATAACTCTTTAATATAGTTCCTCATGTTGTGGTGACTCCCAACCATAAAATTATTTTTGTTGCTACTTCATAACTGTAATTTTGCTACTGTAATGAATAGTAATGTAAATATCTGATATGCAGGATGTATTTAAATTGATCATAACCCACAGGTTGAGAACTGCTGGTCTAAAGGATATAGTTTTCAATTTCAAGGTAAATTTTTGATCATTGTTCATTAATTAGGTGGAAATAGGACCCAAGTTTTATATACAGGATGTGACCCCTTCCCCCCCGCCCCATACCAGAACTACAAAAAAAAATACACAGAGCAGGTAGCAAAGAAACCCATTTATACATGTCAATGGCAAAACAGAAATCAGAGAAAGTATACGTAAGCCAAGATATATCAGACAATTCAGAGTACAGGAGTTCTCCCATTGAGCACAAGGTAACTCAGCTCAATCAGGACAGAAAGAGTTCTAGATCTCATCCAAAGGAAAAATCCTCAAAGTCCCTAGAGTAGCAAGTTGGAAATAAAGACATTGTGGAGAGTGCCAGCTCCTCTCATGTCAACTTCTTCTTGGAACCTTATTCTTCCTTCAGCAATCTGAATTGGGTTAAACATCATACATCTTCTCTCTTGAGCCTGAAAACCAGAAGTGCTTAAAGTGACTGTACAGACTGATGAGATTGAAGAGAATGAAAGATGCATTGTGCCCTCTTCTCTCTGGATCTCACCACCTCCACCCTACTCCTCATGCAGGTTGGAGCACTGATTTCCACCAATGAAAAGGGAGTTCCACAGTAATGGAAAAATGTTGATAAAGCTCCTTTAGGACAGGGACTGCTTTTTCTTCTTTTTTCATATTGTATCACCAATGCCTAGCTGAATGCCCTTAATGTAATTTAGGTATTTATAAAATATTTATCTTTGATTTGAAACCACTTTTTTAGTGAAGATTACCAAAAGGAAGTTGTTTTTTAAAAAAAAAAGACCAAAAAAAATTACTTAAACTCTTTGCCAAGCAGATATGACAATAAAAGGTCACACCAATTTAGAAGATTAATTTACTTAGTATTAGTAGTACTACTACTAATAATAACTATCATTTATATGCTGCTTTAAGGCTTGCAAAGCACTTTATAATTTTTTTTTATCATTACAACAACCATGGGAGATAGTTGCCGTTATTACCTCTGATTTTACAGATGAGGAAAGGCATAGGTTAAACCTTTCTGGAAACCAGTAGAGAAAATAAGCCTACTTATACATTAGCTTGAAAACCAGGTAAACACGATTATTCTGAGTCCCTTTGTGGCTGAAAGTAGATTGAAGACAAATCAATAGGAAATAAAATAGATTATTCCAACATTTTGATATTGTAACTTTGATAATAACAGAATCCTCACCTTTGTACTCTACTGTAGTACAATTCTTGATGTAGGATATGTGAAAGTTGTACTAGTGTTAAGGAAGGTAAAGTTGGAAATTCCAGCTTGACTTGGCCAGATGCAGAAGTCTATGCTACAAGATTCGATCTTTTAAAAGCACTAAGGAATCATTTTCTTAGATAGGAAGAATTCTAAAAGAATTGAAATAATAAGGCATAATAAAAAAAATGGTGACAGAGAATACATTGTCAATTACCAATCCACAGAATAGCTTGTCTTATTTATGAGAAAATTATCTGTATGCTTTGAGGACATTATTGATGAAGGTAAGAGAATGGGTCAACTTTAGCATGGGATTTCTTAAAGCAGAAGATATTTTTAAGATTGTCAATTTGAGAGGCTCTTTAGCAAAAATTACATAGTCCCGTGGCGCCACTGTTAATTAATCTCCAAAAAGCATTTGACTCCATGATATAAAAATCTAGTTTGGAAATTTCCACCCAAGCAAGGAGTCTCTCATGCATATGCTTGAATTATACAAGATTATGACAGATGTGAGTAGAGATAACTTTGTTCAATGATCTGCCAAGACTGACATAAAGTGACAAGTAAAACAGGGAGAAATATGCTCACCTGAGATGTCTGCTAGTGTCATGGAAGATGACCTGTGAAGAGTTCAAATGAAAAGTATTACATATTGATTATGTGTGTGGGGGGGGTGTCTCTAAATGTTCCTATTTTAGGTGGTTTTATATTGCTTTCAGCCTAGAAACTATTGCACTATATCCTCTTTGAAATCCATTACAATTGGCAAGATCCATAAACTACTTTTTGGAGGGACATTCTTCAACAAGATATTTGTGCTAATTTAATAGTTTTAGAGACTGAGAGCTAGAAGGGACCTGGGAAGCCACCCATCATGACCTGTGACACTTTTGTGCCCAACCAAATAGGCAAGTGATACGAATTTTCGAGGATGTAACAATAGTTGATCCTTTTCCACAGCCATCATCACATAGCTTTTTGGTATACGCTGTTTCTAAGATTTTAGGAAGCTTCCTACACAGCTCAATGAACAAAACTTTCCTAGGAACACAACTCAGGAGAACACAAGTATAGCCACACAGGGGAAAGGCACACAGGTGGTATACTTTGAGTTTACCCAACTTGGAAGGTAGAAGGTTTTGCAAGAGAGGTGATTGGTGCCTATAGTGATATTATGCAAAGAGTTCCTACCTCCTTGGATCACCTTAAAGAATTTAACTAAGGCTGTAGAAAACTTAGGAGAATCTGATTGGCAGAAATAACAAAATTAGAAAATTTAAGTCCTGTAGCATCTGTGTTCAGGCAGACACATCAATGTCCTGTCGGTGAAATTGTGAATTGCCACAATCATTTCAGTCACTAGACTCTAGAAGTATAGAGCAACACCTTTATTAGGCATATGACCCAAACAGCTCTAAGGCATGATTTATTTATGCAAAAGTATTTATAGTAGTACATGCTGCTGTAGTAAAAGAAAAAACAAGCCAAAAAACCAAATAAAAAAAACTGAATGGAAATTAAGTGCCTATCCATTGGAGAAAGGTTGAATAAATGGTGATATATGAAAGTAATGTAATACTAATTTGTTGTATGAAAATACAAATATTAAGAATTCAGAGAAACTTGGGAATATGTGTATGAATGTGTGGGTCCTCACAGAGCAGTGGTTAGGAAGAGCCCTGCATTTGGAGAGCTTGGGCTTGAATTTCAGTGTCACTTGCTACTTGTGTGACCTTGGGAAAATTACTTCCCTTCCCTTGACATAAGCTTAATCATTGGTAAAATGATGGGGTTAGACTCAGTGACCTCTAAGGTCTCTTTCAGCTTGAAATCTATAATCCTGTTATCTTGCAAACTAATACAGGGTAAAGTAAACTGTCAGATGAATGATGTACTTGATCATTACACTAATTTAAAAGAAAAAAAACATTGAAAGACTTCTGGATTCTGATCAATGCAGTGACCAATCATGGCTTCAGTAGACTAATAAGGAAGCATGCCATGTACTTCAGTAGAGAAGTGGAGAAGTAAAGGCACAGGATGAGACATTCATTCATTCATTCATTCATTCATTTAGCATGCATTGTCAAACATGCTGAAAGTCCAATGTGTTTATTTCTTTTCCCTAACTGTACTTCTTTATTAAAAGGATGGGCTTATTGGTGGGGATAGAAGGGTATTGGAGGAGGTTATTGAGAAGTGACCACAATGTGCAAAAAAAAGTTAAAAAGGACATCAATGAAACATTGCTTTTTAAAGGAAACTATACTTAGGGGATTGATTAGGTGAGATTTAAATGTTGATTGCTATAATCTTGCAGCAACAAAATTGCCTAGTTCAGATCATAGCAGCCTTGTTTCCCCATTTCCCATAGCTTGGCAGGAATCAGTCATTATCCTTGCCTCTAGTTCAGGTGATAAGGTCAGAAATTCTGACAGTTTGGGGGCATGCCACTTGATAATCACAATACAGACACACATGTTCATAACATAACAAGATTGATTTAAAAAAATCTTTCATTTGATTTTATTTTCCCGTTATGCAGCATTTTATCTTCCCTCAATTTAAAGTAAAAAATGAAAAAAAAACCCTTGAAATAAATATCTATATTCAAGTAAAACAATTTCTACATTGTTAATCATATTACATACTTACCTACCTACATACATACATATAGTTATTTAGTTAGTTAGCTAGCTAGCTAGTTTTTAAACTTCTGAAACTGTCAGAAAACGGATGGCATCTTCTGGAATTATAATTGGTCATTGCACTGGTTAAAGTTCATAAAACTATCAAAATTATTTGTCTTAACAGTGTTGTTATTGTATAACAATACAATACTTGTTCTGCTCACTTCACTCTGCATCAGTTCATACAAATCTTCCCAAGTTTCTCTGAAATCATAATTTTTGTTTTATGGCAAATAAGTTTTCGTCTTAGTCATACTATAATGTATTCAGCTATTTCTCAGTTACAGAGCATCCCCTTAGTTTCCAATTCTTTGCTACTTTGAAAAAGCTTCTATAAAAATGTTTGTACATATCATTCCCTTTCCTCTTTTAAAAAAATTCCTTTTAGGAATAGGCCTAATAGAGATATTGCTGGATCAAAGGGTATACAAATCATTGACTTCTAAGGCATAATTCCAAATTGCTCTTTAGATTGGCTGTATCAATTCATAGCTTTATCACTAGTTTGTTTATTTTCCCACAGCCCCTATAATATTTGTCATTTTATTTTTTATAATTTTTACCAATCTGATGAACATGAGGTAGAAACTCAGAATTGCTTTCATCTGAATTTATCTCCTTGTTAATTATTTGGAGCATTCTTTCATATGATTGTTGATGGCCTGAATGCCTTCCTTTGAGAAATGTAATTTCATATTCTTTGATTATTTATTAGCTGGAAAATAAATTTTATTCCCATAAATTTGAATCAATTGCTTATATATCTTGAAAATTAGACTTTTATTAGAATTGATGAGGTTTTTCCCCCAAGTTAACTTTTTTCCTTCTAATTTCAGTTTCATTGGCTGTGTTTGTGCAAATTTTAAAAATTTTATGTATAAAATTGTCCATTTTATCTTCCATTATCCCCTCTATACTTTGGTCACTAATTCTTCCCTTATCCATAAATCTGAAAGGTAATATACTTCTTTATTTTCTTTTTTCTTTTTGGAAAGGGGGAGGGCAGGGCAATTGGGGTTAAGTGACTTGCCCAAGGTCACATGGCTAGTGTTAAGTTTCTGTGGCTGGATTTGAACTTAGGTCCTCCTGACTCCACGGCTGGTGTTCTATTCACTGTGCCACCTAGCTGCCCTAGTATGCTTCTTTTTACTCTAATTCAGGAGTTCTTAACATTTTTTCCAGTCATGAACCCCGTTAGTATGCATATGAACCCCCTCTCAAAATACTGTTTGTTATTTACATCATAATTGAAAAAAATTATAAATTTCAGCTAGAGATTAGGTAAAGATAAAACAGACCCCCCAAGATTAATCCATAGACGACCCCAGGTTAGGAACCCTTAATTTAATTTGTCATATCTAAGCCATATGTCTATTTGGAGTTAATCTTGGTATATGGTGTGAAGTCTTGGTCTAAACTTATTTTCTGTCAGACTCCTGAATTTTCTCAGTAGTTTCTCTCAAATACTAAGTACTTAGCTTAGTAGCTTAGGTCTTTGGGTCTACTGAACACTGAATTATTAAGTTAATTTGTTTCTGTACATTGTGTACCTATAATCCATTCATTTCATTGTTCCATTAATTCACTTCATTTTCAATCAAATCATTATTATGATTGCTGTCTTGTAATACAGTTTTAGTTCTTGTACTTCTAGGACACCTTCCTTCCCAGTTTTTTCCCTGGTTTTCCCTTTATTCTTCACCTTTTGTCCCTTTAGATGAATTTTATTGTTCCTTTTTCTATCTCTATAATATTTTTCTATATTTTGTTAATATGGCACTAAATAAGCAAATTATTTTAGAAATATTGTCATTTTGGATGATTCACTTATAGGGAAAGTCAAGGGCACTACATAGCACTTGGTAGCACAATTATTAGAGGGATTCAGGCAATTATGGTAAAATTATTAACAAAATAGAATGAAATTCAGGGAAATGTTTTAGTGAACAAGTAGTATATGAGGAGCTGTTATTACAACGTTGAATATTAGACAAAGAGAAAGGCCACAATAAGGGAATTTGGGAATTTGAGAATCATTTGAGAATAAGAGAGCATGTTTGATTGAAATGTTGAAGTAAGATTTGAATGAGGAATTTCCGAATGGTCTGGAAGTATGAGTATCTAGGAGGGGAAAGTTCCTAGACAAAGAATCTATTCTGAAGCCTATGCCACTGGAGCTTAAAGCTGGGGAATAGGTAAACATCCTAGTAGGAGTAGGGATCACATAGGTCAGTGTTTTTGGTGTGGAATCCTGAGCCATATAAATCTCCAGTGTTTAGGAGGCTTTATTCTTGATAGCAATTGAAATTTATGGACAATGGAAGAGGTGGCCACTAGGATTAGTCACAAAATCACCAGGAGTTGGGTCTAGGGCTCCCTAGTGAATGTAATTGATGGTCCAGGGCATTGAGCCACTAGTGTAGACAGTCCTAGTCCAGATTTGTTGAAAGATACATGTGGTGCCCCTTCCCTAGACCAGGCTTGAAGAAGGATGAAATACTTCTTTTGATTCTTCTATAACAACAGAAGTACAAATGTTTCTTCCACATGCATAGTCATTAGAAAGGGGTATCTGCTAGTGTCCAAAATGTGGTTTTGGGGTAAAAAAGAGTAGCTTGATATTCTGCCAACCCAAAGTGAAGGTGGATCATGGAGGCTATTAACATGAACATAATCAAGAGGTGACCACATATAAACTTCACCAAAGGAAGTGAATTGAAGAAAGGCTAAAGATGATTTTAGTGGCTCCCCAAAATCAGTGTGGTAAAGGGTTCAAGTCTAAGCAAAAAGCTCATATCTGTTTGTAATTTTGATGTTATAATAGCATAACATTAGGTTCCTGTGTTTGTGACAGAATGTGGAAAAGTAAAGTATGATGTGTGACTCCTAAATTATCAAGAATGGAGTAGGAATGTAGTGTGAGTATCAGGCTTGGAGTAATTAGTGGGGTCAGAGAGCAAAGATTAAATAACATAGACTGCTGGGGAATAAGTGTGAGTAGTTTGGGAGTGTGCCTGGGGTGAATCTCTGGAAGTTGGTGGGTGATTTGTCTAATAAACTTGAGTCCGTCCTTAGGAAAAGTCTCTCTGTATCCCCAGCATCTAGTAAAGTTCCCTATATATAGTGGGTAGATAATAAACCCAGAATCAAGTAGTGAAAGAGTATTGAATTAAATTACATTTGAGAATCTATGGAGCTTCTCTCAGTAGTATCAAACTGCTTGTTGCCACAAGTACCCATCTCTTTAATATCCATATTATCCCAATGATACTATATGGTTGTGAATCACAGAACAATACAATCCCAGAAGAATAAAAATTACAAGTATATCGCTAGGTTGAGTCAAAAAAAGTATGTTTGGTGTGAGTATCCTAAGGCATATTATTAGGTAAAAAACAATATAAAAGATAAAAGGGAATACAGCCATGACAAAGAAAGAAGACTTATTAGCCATAGCACAAATGGAAAACAACAGGTGGACAACTCAAGTTTTACTTGATTCATTATTTCTGTTAGTCAGTCTTAACCATTCGTCAAGTACCCACAATGAGTCAGGCAGGGGCAGCTACAGTGGATAGAATGCTGGGTCTGGAGTCAGGAAACTTCTTTGTGAGTTAAAATATGGCTTCAGACACTTACTAGCTGGGCAACCCTGGCATATCTTCATCCTGTTTGCCTCAGTTTCCTCATCTGTAAAATAAACTGGAGAAGGAAATGGTAAACTATTCCAATATCTCTTCCAAGAAAACCCTAAATGGGGTCACGAAAAGTTGGACATGACTGAAAAAAAACGCTGAATAACATGTGCCAGGCACTGTGCTTAGTGCTGTGGATGCAAAGAAACTGACAAAGGGCTCTATCACACACACACACACACACACACACACACACACACACACACAACGAGATAAGTGAAAACATTCTTATAAAATAGAAAAGATTATGACCAAACTTGAGCTAGATCCTAGATCTCTTCAGGCCTAAGTTTCATGTTCCTGTAGATCACCTGATTTTGGGGAAATCAGATGGTGTGCCCCTACTCCCCTTCCCTTTTTCCTGTAAGGGACTTTTTGTAACAGCACCCCTTTTGATAAATATGGATAATCAAAGCTATACGTCTTTGTATATGGTAAGAGGGATTTTCCAGGTTTTTGTGTAGACTATGAAGCCATACAACCTCACCAATGGGCTGATGATCCAGCACTAGGGGAGGTGTGATCAGAGGGGACCTAAGAATTTTTGAGGTTTTTTCTTAGAACTGTTTGTGTAAGGGTATGTAACTGCTTGCTTGACTCTTGTTGTGTGCCTCCCTATACCAGGCTGTAAAGCCAAGCAACAGTAGATTCCCAAAAGAATGCTACTGTGAAGAGCTTTTAAGATTCAGATTACACAGTAATAGTGAACACTCTGTTTATTCCATTACAAGTCAAGGTTCAGTACAATAGTCACAATATAATATTCATAATATCGCATCTTATCACAGAAAGTCTTAACATTAGAATGACCACACAAGTTTCACTACAGTGGCCACAATATTTAGAACAACGAACAAAAGAAGAATCACCTGGTTTCCCTAAGGGGGAACTTAATGATTCAATCAATCAATTCACAATATACCAATCTTCCACTCATGGGGCAACCATTAACTTAATCAATCACTCATCTAGCAGTTAGTCACTAAGCTAAATTCCCAATGACTAAATATCATTAGTAACTAATAAAGTCATTTAGAAAACCACACAAACTTTCCACCCCTTGGTGTCCAGCAAACCTCAGTCTTGTTCAAGGGGAGGCCTTTTCTTCATCTTGACTCTGGGAAGTCTCTCTGATTCCCTGGATCCCCTTCCATGGTTCCAGATCCCTCCTGAATCTGCCAGTCACCTGGATTCAGAAGCAGACAGCTGCCAGGTTCTCATCCAGTCCTCAGAGGTAGACGGCTCCCAGGTCCTTGTCCAGTCCTCAGGGCAATCCCTGGCACACACTGAAGTTCACAGGATTCAACACATCTCAAACCCTTCACTACTTCTCTTTCCTAGAACACAATGATCAGCCAGGCCATGAATAAACAAAGTCTTATCCTGGTCATGCTTCTTCAGTCTTCTAGCAGTT
>CM053594.1:290511833-290615268 GCA_028646575.1 Pseudocheirus occidentalis | reverse complement strand
AAAGAAAGAAAGAAAGAAAGAAAGAAAGAAAGAAAGAAAGAAAGAAAGAAAGAAAGAAAGAAAGAAAGAAAGAAACTATATGAGGTAATGATGATGGGAAAGGATCTACAAAAAAATCACCCAAGGAAAAATGGCAATTAATTAAACAAATGAACCTACTATCTGAAACCCATGCCAAAGGTGCTTATGTTGTTACATTTGGGGCCCTCTTCTGCCACACACCTTCATCTGGTTGCCTGGCAACTCTGAGAGGACCACTGAGCATGCTCACTGAGCAGCCTAATTGCTATCACAATTTACTTTTGTCTTTTTTTTTAAACCCATTAACCAAAACAGGATGTTTTCCTTTTTGAAGGACAAGTAAGGTCTGTACGAATTTGAAAGGCAGTAGGGTATACTTCGATACCAAAATGATTCATAAAATTTCCTAACAGGCAAATATACAGATGCACATAACAAGGTTATAAAATTGGAGGGAACTCACTTTAAATAAAGTACAGATTTCTATTTATTCAGCTTTGAATAAGCTCATTTCTTTATGTATTCATATGATGGCTTTGTGTGTAAAAAAAAGAGTAGCTAGGTAAGGAAATACTAAACTTTTTTTTAATATTTTGCTCTCCTTTTATGTATGATTAAAAACTTTATTTAAAAACTGAAATTAATTAGATTTTAGATAGTATGGCCCTTTTGATCACAATCTTCTTCATTCTATTGTTTTAGTCATCCACTGGTGAGATTGAGAACCCTTAATAATTTTACAAAGAATCAGAAATAATTTTATGTTTCTTGGTGAAAACCAGCAACTCTCTCTACCTAAAATACAAATTATGGAAAAAGAAAAAACAAAAATGAAACTATGCAATTATTTATGATAGTTTATAGTTGTTTGATGTTTCCTAAAGCCTAGTTTATAAATAGAAAATAAAAAATTTTTCTTATTTTGGTACTTTCATTAGATAGATTATATTTTTGATATGAGTTGATACCTTTTATTTGGAATATTTAGAATGCTGAATATATTGCATTAAGTACCTGATGTGTGCTTCATAATTGAATTTCTAGTTTTCTTACAATTCATTCCAAATTTCCTAAATAATTTAAAAATTAACTTGTGGCATTTTGTTTCTCAATTTAGTGAAAATCCACTTGTTTCAATATACGGATTCAAAAATCGGAAAGGACTTTATAAATTCCTGACCCTGACTTGTCACAAGTTAGATCTAATTTTAAACTACACATGACATATTTACTTGTATGAAGTTGCTATTAAGATACCGATGATTCTCAAGAGAAACATAGCCTTTTTTTTCCCCCTTAAGAACTTCAGGAAAAACAGCAGGCAAGAGGGTGAAACCTAATAAAAGTCAAAAGGCAAGAGAATGTGCTTAAGATATACTGCGATTTTATTTCTCTCCTCACCCCTAGCCCCCCGCCCCCTGGGTTTTTCTCTTCTTTCCTGGCCATGAAACTGATTATAAGAAGTTGACCCCTTAATTCCATTGGGGAAGTTATTGGAGTTCTGGATTGTGTCATTTCCTAATCCAGTGGTTCCACTTCCTTGAGGGCAAAGTTTATGTGTGTATTTTCAAAACAATAGCCGGTCTTTATGTATGACCTAATGGTTTTATTGTTCCCTCAGAGACAACCAGCAGAGGGAGCAAAAATTAGCACACAAACCTTGCTCGCAATACTGTCCTAACATCTCTAAGAGTGCTGGAAGACATACTGTACAAGAAATTACCAATTTTTTTGTAAAGTCATGATAACCTCAGGTCTCTTATGTACACAGACAGAAAGTAATGGTGGTAAAAGGAGGTTTAGGAATCACCTGTGACTAGCATATCCTTTGGGCCAGTAGCTAATTAGTCAGATATATAGGTGGCAATGACCATATCTAGTGGCTAAACTATTTCCACCTTTTACCTTCTAAGTATTGCTAAAGTACAGACTAGGGAAAAAGCATGTTGGGTTTTTTTAAATCCACAACTCTAAAAATTCTTAAGATCCATTTATGTGGTTATACATATGTTCTTTAATATGTACATATGCATACACATTCCTTGGAGAATCATTCTACAATTTCATTCATGCTAACAATTTTCTATTTTTTCATCTTCCATCCCCCTCCCTCAACATGTGGGTACACAAGTGCACACACACACACATATGCACACATACACATATACACACACACACACACCCCTTGTTCTTAATACTTTATTTTTTTTCCAAAGTTTTAGCTCTCCATCCTTCAGAACTATTAAAATATTTGGAGAATAGTGTAATTTTCAACTTCTGTTTCATCCCAAATGTAACAGGTGACTGGCCTAGAGGAACTTATTTTTCTGAGTTTGATGTCTCTGGCTCTCCACCACCACTATAGAGTCTCAGAATTTAAATAGAGTATGAATATTTCACAGCAAAGTCAGGAGTGATGACTACTTTATAAAACGGGAGAATTGGTGCTATTGTTGCTCATTTTTCTGCAAAGAGGAAAAAATTAATTGTTTCCTTTCACTTGTGTTCATTTTCTTATGTCTTTGTATATTGATGATATTTGGACACATGTGGCTTTCAAGTTTATTCAAGCTTAATCCCTGGAAATCCAGTACTGTGTAACAAATTAGAACTCAATTTCACAAATATACACACACATACAAGTATACATACATATATATTAAATATATATACATATATATATATAATTTCAAGCAGTCAATTCTATGTTATTATTATAGGTCACAGCTTTTAAATACTGCCTTTGACACAACACCACTCCTTCCATCATCCTTCTCTTCTTCACTTAAACTCACTTTCTTTCTTCCATAATTTTAAATATTTATACTTTATTCATTAAAAAACATTTTATTAGTCACAACTTGATGTAAAAGTTTCTCTAACACAGTCACTTTCTGTCTCTTTGAAATCTTATACATTTGGCTTTTGAGCTAGGGAAAATCATACCCAGAACCCATACATAGAAATCTAAATAAAGTCCTAACTAGAAAAACAAAATAATAATTAAAAAAATCATTAGCCCCTATAAGGTATCCTATGCTGTTTTCTTTGGTAAAAAGAGAACATTTTAATTTTTTCACTTTTTGTCATATGAATAGCACAAAGGAGGCAAGTACATGTTAAATTACCAAATTATCTCTATTTTTAACTATTCTTAGGATATTTGAGAATTTTTTAAAAAGTAGTTCATAATATTAGATGATTTCCAAGTTCTCTTTGAATTACAAAAACATTTTCTCTAAAATGCATTTTTTCTGTATATGTTTCTTTGTAATGGACTAAACCCCTTCCAATAGTTAATCAAATAAACCAGAAATCTTGGAACAGTTAACAGAGTTTTTTTTTAAATTTCTGAAAGGACTGAAAATGTGTATGTATTAACACTGATCTTATTTAAAATTCTTTAGTAAGTACAGCGCATGTACATAATGTAGTCAAAAGTGAAGATACATAAACTTTTATGTACCTCCCACCCCCGTGTAATTTTATATGTGTGCCTCTCATACCGCTACCACCACCAATGAAGTGGTTAACACTGCATTACAAGAGACACAGGTAAGAATAATGTATATTTTTATTTTTTAAAAACACAAAACTTCTTAAATATATATCACAGGAAAAATGAATATTGGACTATTTAGACTAAGAGAATATGAGTCTGATATTTTCATTATGGGCTTGAATGCTGTAGAATTCGCTACTGCCTTTTTTTTTAATTTCCCAGAGAAATAAAAGTAAAAATATTTTAATAATGCATAGCTAATGTTTATTTTCTTATTAGTAATTGTTATGAAACTAGAATACTTTGCCAGCCTATCTGACTGCACCTGTTACTAGACATTTCCAAGAGATTCAAACAACAATTTTGCCTGAGTGCACTGGGTGTATTTCCCGTTGTTTTGATTGTACAGTCAGTGCACAGGCTGTTTGCATTCAAGAGAGAAGGCACATTTTATTCAAAGAGGGAAAGCTATGTCCTTGGAACTTCAACCTTAATGAAACACTTTAAAGGACAACACTGATTGGAATGGGAAAAGATCCAGGGACAGGCAGCCAGAGAGATGAGGGTGAATACGCATTGGGGAAGAAAGGGAAAATGGATTAGATCAGCAAACTAAGGCTATGGTATCCCAAGTGACTTTTAAAAATCTGTATGAAGTCATTACATCTACACAGTATATTATTGGGAGGCTGCTGCAAGCTCGGGAACATAAAGAAAGTTTGCTCTCACAGTACAGTGTCTATGGAATTAATTCAAAATAGTCCCCCAAACTCTAGAACTTTCAAACCCAAATTGTGAAAGTGGTGATTAGTCGAAATTCCTCTGACTGATTTTGGCAGAAGTAACATTTCTAGTTGGTTGATTTGGGCATCAAAATGAACCAGTGTCTCCGGACATCTGTACTCTATAGACACCCTTATGCTAAAACCCCATTCCAGCACCACCCTTACCAAAATAACACATTTCCGTTCACGCGGAACAGTGATTAGATTTTTCCCAACACAACTCATACTTTTTAAAAGGTGCGTCAGAATTTTAAAGGGCATAAAATAAAAAGGCATTGGCACGTTAATGCAACCATGTCTGAGAAAAGATGCTCTACAATTTCCACTGAGCCATACCACAATCCCTCACAAAGAGGAAGTTCACAAGGAAAACACACACACACACACACACACACACACACACACACACACACCCCTTTCTTTATGTTGAGAAAATTCTTTCTTAGAAAACGAATTGCTATCTGTATGGATAACACTTAAGATTTATGGTGCTTTATTTCGGGTATTTAAGGCTGGAGAAAGTTCCCTGGAGATCGTTGTTTTGCTAACTTATTTTAAATACTGTGCCTTCCCGCATCTGCCTCATTGCATTGCAGGGCTACATACAACAGTACGCTGGGTGATTTTTAAGATAGATGCTACTTCTCTCACATCTAAACAAGCATTTATAGGAAACAAATGGCATTCTGTAATAAGGGCTTTCAAAATGACCATGGTGCTGTAAACGTGCTGGAAGAGTTACAGAAACAGTTTGACAGGTGGATTCGTTCTCTCTTAGCTTTGGCTCTTGTGTTCACATCTCAGGCAGTGGTGCAGGCGGAGCTTATGCCATAAAAGATAAGGGTTATATGCATATAGAGTACCTGCATTACATTTGGCACCTAGTTTGCAGTTATTTGTCATGGCCTTCTTGCCTGTTAAAAGTGACATTGAAAATATAAAACGGGGTGGCCCATAAAACCTGATGCTAGTTTAGGCAGTTTTTCAAGTCTGGGAAAGACTCAACTGAAAAGCAATGAGGGAACAACTTACCAGAACATCATCTGAAGCAGCTGGAGGTACTTGTTCAGTGGAATTTGCTCCCTTGCAGAACATATTTCAAAGTTTAATTTTTTTTAACAAAAGGAAACCAAGAAGATAGGACATTCGCTTTTTATAAGAATATAGAGGCATCCAAACAGCCTATAGGTTTTTTACAGCCTGTTTTGATTTGAAAGAAATATAAATTTTCAGGATACATTTTTCTTCTATTACTAAGCTAGTGGCAATGATGCTTGGTGCCAGGTTGGAACCCTCTGATGAAACAAAAGAACTATAATGGGAGCAGTGATAATAAATGGCAAGGCCTCTTTACTTGATGTGCAGAGTGGTTTGGTGGCCATTTAATTCCAAGACTTATACAGGAAGAGGTACAGGGAAGTTAACCAATTTGGTAATGCCTTTCACCTGCAGACCACCAGCTAAACAATACAATTACACCAAGACAGGGCCACAGAAAGTACTTAATAATGAAGCCATCATAAACTGCCGTAATTTGACTTCATGGATATCCTTCTAAGCCAGGCGTCCCCTCTGATTTCTTGTTGCCTCTCAAAGAAGTCATGTCTTGGCTCTCCTTGGTTCATTCTCATTCAATTACTGTTCACTGCCTTAGATTTCCTACACTAGAAATGGGAAAACTGGGACAACATAGACAGGGAGAAAATAAGGACAAATAGGTCATCAAGATAATTAGTGGGCCACTAATTAATTATAGCCAATATTTGAAGGCAACAAAACCTTGAAATCATTATTGTAGGAAGTTGTCAGGAATGAATGACTGAAATGTCATTACATCCCTAGAAGTGGTTGCCTTCATGGTTAAGGCAACATAACTAAAGCACCATAAGAGAGTTTTATTGTTACTGAAGTATTGTGATATGAAGATAAATAAAAGATTTTAATGTCTAGGGTATTGAAGTGACATTCAATATTTTGCCAGCATTGAATTCACATAATTACAAAAGAAAGCATTTTGTCCTTTCAAGTGTATAATACTGAAATGGACATACTTTAAAAATAAAACATAAAACCAAAGCACTTATCACCAGAAAGAGATTCTTTTGCACAAGTCCTCTGAGATGTCAGAGACCAAGACTCAGTTTTCCTTCCATAAGAAAATGAATTATACAATTATCTCAAGAGACAGATTAAAGATTTTCTAATTCTGATAGAACAACTGTAGTACATCTCTAGCCTCCCACATATGTACATGTTGGTGTGCATATGAAAAAAAATGAGATGCACAAGTCCCATTAATAATAGCAGTTGCATGCTTAATTTCATGTGCACTGCACTGAAAAATTACTTCTTGCAATCTACAAGATTCAAGAAGAGCCTGGAAAATCAAGAAGTCTTTTAGTATGCCTAACAAATGAACAACTAGTACATGGCCCTCTAATATATCATTTAACAAGCAGGCAAATCCTTCTTATTTCTTCCTTCTTTTTTTTCCTTTCCTGCCAAAACCTTCATTAAGTTCCAAATGTATATAAGGTATCATGTTAACCAGTCGTGACTCTAAGGTTAATAAGATTCAGTCCCTGTCCTAAGGGAACTTAAAATCTAATGGGATAAAAAGACTTGTATGAATAGCTATGATAGAAGAGAGGAATTTGTTCAAAGGATAGGTCCAGGTAAAGCATTATTAAAAATCTGAGTAAGGTAAGATAATTTTCACCTAAAGGATGAGGTGAATATAGATTTCATGGAGAAGGTGGCAGCTGAATTGGGACTTGTAGAAAGGGCAGAACTTTAATATTAAGAGACAGGAGTGGTTTCCCTTTTAGGCAGAGTAGATGAAAAAGCAAAGTTGAGCACAGATTTTAAAGAACAGGACAAGAACCAAGAACCAAGGGTAGTCTGATTTGGCTATGATGTAGAGGATGTGAAAAGGAGCAATATGAGACAATTCCTGAAAGTTTGGTTGGACTAAAGTGTAGAGGGGCCATAAATTCCAGGATTAAGAGTTTGTTTTATTCAGTAGGTAACATGGAGCTACTGGAGGGTTTTCAATGGAGAAATGACATGAACAAGGCAAGGTATTCAGAGATTTTGGTACAGTAGTGTGAAGAACATATTGAAGAGAAAAGAAACTAGAAGTAGAATGGTGAGTTAGAAGACTGCTACCCAAGTCTAGGCAATAAGAGGTGAAAGCCAGACGAAGGTAATTGTGGTAAGAGCTGAAAGTAACAGCTATGTGAGAGATAGTGACAGAGAACGTACAGAACTAGGCCACTGATTAGCTCTCTCCAGGGTGAGAAGGCAAAATTAAGTTTACAAGTCTGTGTTAGATGAACCATGCTAGTACTATCAATTGAGAGAAATTAAGAAGAGGAAAATGTTTGGAGAACATTCTGACCAGATCGTATCAGGGATGACTTTGAAGTGAAAATCACTCAAAAACAAAGAAAGCAGTTTTCATTTTTAAAATCTTGCATTTACACAATTAAAACTCTTCAGGGGAGACGTGCAGACTAAATTAAGAAATAATGGAGACTATGGACAGGGGGATGCCTATGCTGAAAAGAGAGAGCATAGATTGCCTGCTAAATCATTGAACAAAGCAGATTCTCTGACACAAAATAGAAGGTATGTTTAAAGTTTCTCCATCTGGGGAAAAGTCATACAAGTTACCATTTACCACAAGCATTAATGACTCTATGAAGGGCAAGAAAGTTTCATTCAAGCCAACATTTGGTTAGAGCTGACCAAAGACATATAAACAGAACACTACTTAATAGGTATTAATTATGTCCTGTTTGAACACAAACCAAAAGAGAGAGTGTGGAAGAGTGGATAAAATCTGTACTCAAATTCTGCCTTTGAAACTTACTGGCTATCAGAGTACAGGCATGCCACTTTAACCACTCTGAGTCTCTCTTTCATCATCTATAAAGACAGTAAAATTATTCTTGAAAATTTCTTCACATTTTTCTATGATCCCATGAATTTAGTCTCTTTTCAGTCACAGTTATGCAAAAATTTTAGTCCATATTTTAAGGTAGTAAGTTACAGTCTATCCAAGTACTTCTTTCATAGTAAATTATATCTCTAAGAAGGTATATTATCTCCTTTGTGGAGAGACTCATAACAATATTTTAAGCATAGACCATGGAGTGTAGAATATAAATATGACATTATTTATACCAAATGTGACCTTTTTGCAACATAGATGCTCAGTGTGAACAGACCGCCAACACTAACTCTATCACTGCTGCCATCATTATCCTGAAATATTGAAAATAATATGCCAACATCCCTGTCAAATTTATTTTTTATTATAACTACTATATATCCTTTAGCTACATTAGTAGTATCATCACACTTTTAGAGCTTAAAGGAAAACCTCTTTACAGATGTGGAAACTGAGATCTTTTACTCTTGCTCTTTACTCAATGGATCATTATTTTTTGAGAAGCAATATGGCCTAATAGAATAGGTCAGAGTTAGGAATATTCAGATTCATATTTTTTCCTCTGTTATTTTTTCAGTAATATGACTATGGGTAAGTTACTTAGTACATCCCAATCTCAGTTTTTTAATCTACAGAATGAGAATATAATGTCTATAGTACGTGCCTCATGTAAGAGTTGTGAAGTTCAAATGACACAATATATACGTGTGGGTTTTTTTTTACTTTGAAACACTATATAAATGTCATTAATTATTATTATCACCACAATATTTCTCCTTAAAATTATTACTAAAGTACCTATAAGTAAAAATAGAAATTAAGTGAGGAACTATTTAAAGTATGTGAAATTGGCATCATTTCCAACCTAAAGCAGATAAAATGGAGTGGACAGAATTTTTTAAAAACACACAAAGGTAAGCAATGAAAAGAAATAAATCTATACAATATATAGGTATATAATATAAATATAAAAAATAAAATCTATAATTAAATCTATATGCCTTAGATTCAGTACTGTGTAGTGGAAAGAATCCTGGACTATGAATCAAAAAACATGATCTTCCTATAGCTATGAGACTAATTTGGGAAAGTTGCTTAATCTCTGAATCTCAGTTTCCTCATCTATAAAATGGGAATAGTAGGACCTGTCCATGTTACTTCACAGGAATGTTGTAAGGACAAAATCAGATACTGTATATGGCTTTTAGGCTAAGTAAAGTAAAAGTGTGAGGTATTACTATTATGAGTCTCTTAGTATATTGTACACTGACTGGTAGGACACTTACCAGGGAGCTGTGTACGTTATTTAATTTAAGTAGTATGTGACAAGGAAGGAGACATCTGGGGGGAGGAAGAACCAAGATGGAAGAGTGAAGGAAGCATTCAGTCTAGCTCTCACAACATTCCCCTCCAAACAACTTAAAAATAATGCCTCAGATCAAATTTATGGAACAGCAGAGCCATCAAAAGATCAAGGTGAGACATTCTTCCGTCCTAAGACAACTTAAGAGGTTAGACAGAAATATCTGAAATGTAGTGGGGGAGGGGGTGGGGAGGAGGAAGCTTGGGCTGGCCCCAAGCCCAGGTACATGCAATGCGAGGGTTAGAACTTAGGAGCAACAACAGCAGCAGCAGCAGCTTAGGGAGCTCCCATGCCAGAGATGCTAAGGGTATCTGGCAACTAATCAGAAAAAGATTGAAAGGGATCTATGCACTAGCAATGGATGTATGGAAGGGCACCACAGGCAATTCCACTGCCTATACCCACTTTTGGATCAGAGTTGAAGGGTGGAGAGGAGCACTTTTGGGCACGAGGGAGCAGGAACCTCAAGGAGCAGTAGCCTGTGTAGTTACAAGGGATAAGGAACCCTGAGGAGTAGGACCACTTTCTGTCCCAAGGAAGCAGGAGCTTTCCCTAGGTAAGGACAAACTCATGGATCAGGAGAACAGTAACTACTTCTGCCCCAGATCACATCATCTTAAAAGCACTGCAAACTTCCAAACCTCCAGAAATATCTCTGAAAACAGCAGGGCAAAAAAGTCTGAAATTTGAGAAAATATCCATTCTACTCCCAACATCAGACAAAGAAACCAACTATAATAGGCAGTTCAAAGCTGAGAAATAGGCTGGGAAAATGAACAAACAATGAACCTATTGAAAGCTACTATGGTGAAGGGGAAGATCAAGACACAATCTCAAAAGAAGAAAACGATGACAAAACACCTGCAAGGAGAGCCTCAAAGGAAAAAAAAAAGTGAATTGGACACAAGCCCAATTCCTGGAAGAGCTAAAAATTATATTCAAAATCAAGTGAGAATGGTAGAGGGGGAAAATTAGTAAAGAAATGAGAGAAATGTAAGCAAATTATGAAAAGACAATGAATAGTTTGGTAAAAGAGGCATATACAATACTGTACAATATAATACCTTAAAAATGGAATTGGTCAAATGGAAAAACAGATACATAAAAGTTCACTGAGGAAAATAACTCTTTAAAAAGCAGTAGACAAATGTTAAAAAAAATAAAAGAACTACAGAAACTCACGGAAGAAAATAATTCCTTAAAAATTAGATTTGGGCAACTAAAAGCTAATGACTCTATGAGGCATCAAGAAACAAAACAACAGTCAAAAGAATTGAAAAAATAGAAGAAAATATGAAATGTCTGGCTGGAAAAACAACTGACCTATAAAAAAATTTAGAATTAGACTACCTGAAAGCCATGTTCAGATAAGGAGGCTAGACATCATATTTCAAGAGTTTGTCAAGGAAAATTGCCCCAGTATCTTAGATCCAGAGAGCAAAATAGAAATAGAAAGAATCTACCAATCACCTCCTGAAAAACATGTCAAAATGAAAAATCCCAGGAATATTATAGCCAAATTCTAGAGTTCTCCAGTGAAATAGAAAAATTTCAAGCAGCCAGAGTAAAACCATGAAAATATTGTGAATCCACAGTCAAGATCATACAAGATTTAACAGCTACAGCAGTAAAAGAGCAGAGGGCATGGAATATGATATTCCAGAAGGCAAAAGAGCTAAGATTATGACCCAGAATAACCTACCAAGCAAAATTGAGTATAATCCTTTAGGGGGGTAATTAGATATTTAATGAAACAGATGCATTAAGCAT
The DNA here is from genome assembly GCA_028646575.1 of Pseudocheirus occidentalis. Classification (NCBI taxonomy): domain Eukaryota; kingdom Metazoa; phylum Chordata; class Mammalia; order Diprotodontia; family Pseudocheiridae; genus Pseudocheirus; species Pseudocheirus occidentalis. The sequence goes on along the minus strand of CM053594.1, from coordinate 290,603,872 downwards.
TCCTGATGAAAAGATCAAAAATGAATATAAAGTTTGACTTTCAAATACAATATTCAAGATGACCATATAAAGGAAACCATTAAAGAAAAACCATAAGGGACTAAATAAGATTAAACTGTTTACATTCCTATAAGGGAAGATAAAACATGTAACTCCTAAGAAATTTGTCATTATTAAAACAGCTAAACAGATTAGACAGAGACAGAGGGCATGAGAGAGAGTTGATTATGTTGAGATGATCTTAAAAAATGGATTGATAAGAAAAAGGGGTGCATTAAGGGAATGAGGAAGGGAGAGGAAGAAGGGGGAAACTGTCTCATAAAAATGGTGAGCAATGAAGAGTTTTTGCAGTGGATGGGGAAAATGATTGGGAGCATGGCAAAAAAAAATGCTTAAACCTCACTCATATCGAAATTGGTCCAAAGAAGGGAAAATTTATATGCATATTCAACTGGGCATAAAATCAGTCTTATCCAAAAGGACAGTAGGAGGAGGAGAAAAAGTGAGGGGTGGTACAAAGGAAGATAGGAAAGGAAAACATTGATCAGGAACAAAACAGATACCAAAGAAGGTTAAAAAGGTTAAAAAGAAAGAGAGAGGAAAGGATAAACAGAATAAAGCAGGATGGAAAGAAATACACAGTAATTGTAACTCTGAATGTACATGAGATTAATTCATCCATGAAGTGGAAGCAGATAATAGAATGGATTAGAAACCAAAATCCAACAATATGTTGTTTATAAGAAGGACACTGAAAACAGAGAAATACACACAGAATTAAAAAGTAAAGGGCTGGAACAGAATCTATTATGCTTCAGCTGAAGTAAAAAAAGACAGAGGTAACAAGCATGACCTCAAACAAAGCAAAAACAAAAATAAACATTTTAATTAAAATCAAAAAGAAAGGAAATTAAATCTTACTAAGAGGCACCATAGGCAACAAAGTAATATCAATATTAAACATGTATGTAGCAGACAGCATAGCATCCAGATTCTTAAAGGAAGAATTGAATAAATTAAAGAAGAAAATAGTAAAATTATACTAGTGGAGGTCTGCCACTTTCCCCTCTCAAACTAGATAAATCTAACCATAAAATAAATAGAAAAAAGTAAAGGAAATAAATAGAATTTCAGAAAAAAATATATTTAGTAGACCTCTGAAGAAAATGAAAGGTAATAGAAAGGAATATTTTTTTTCCTCAACTGTACATAACATGTTCACAAAAACTGACCATATATTAGGGCGTAAAACCTCACCACCAAATATTGAAAAGCAATTATATGTATCATCTTCAGACCAAATAAATAAGTAAAATAAAAATGAATAAATACAAAATAAAAATTACATTCAATGAAGAGCCAGGAAAGGATAAAGTAAAAATTAATTGGAAACTAAATGATCTTATTCTAAAGAATAAATTGGTCATAAAAGAAATCATAGGAACAATCATTTCACCAAAGAGAATGACAACAATAAGATGGCATATGAAAAATTTGTGTAATGCAATCAAAGCAGTGCTTAGGAGAAAATGTATGTTTCTAAAAGCATACATACATCAATAAAAGAGAAAAAATAGAACAATTAATTGTGCGTGAATTTTTAAAATAGGAAATTAAAATTTTCCAATTAATTGTCAAAATGGAAATCCTGAAAAATCAAAGGAGAGACAAATAAAATTGAAAGCTCAAAAACCCACTGAACTAATAAATTAAAAATAGCTGATTTTATGGGGAAAAAACAATAAAATGTATAAACCATTGGTTAATTTGATTTTTAAAAAAAGAAAATAAAATTATCAGTATCAAAAATGAAAAGGGTGAATAAGCCATCAATAAAGGCAAAATTAGAGAATTATCAGGAGTTATTTTGCCCAGTTATAGGCTAGTAAAACTGACAATTTAAATGAAATAGATGCATATTTACTAAATTTCCCAGATTAACAAAGGAGAAAAAAGAATACTTAAATAACCCTACCATAGAAAAAGAAATTAAACAAGCCATAAATGAGCTCCATAAGAAAAAGAAGCCCAGGATCAGATGAATTTAAAAGTGAATTCCACCAAAGATTTAATTAATAACTAACTCAAATACTATAGAAACTATTTGCAAAAATAAAGAAAGAGTCCTAACAAATTTATTTCATGATACAAATATGATTTTGATGCCTAAATAAGAAAGAATTTTTAAAAACTATAGATCAATTTATCTAATAAACATAGATGCAATTTTTTAAAAATAATATAGTAAGAGATTATAGCAACATATTACAGAAAATCATACATTATGACCAGGTAGGAATTATACCACAAAAGCAGGGCTAGTTCAATATTAGGAAAAATATAGGCAAAATTGACCATATCATTAACAAAAACAACAAAAGTATGTGATATTAACAACAGATACAGAAAAAGCTTTTAACATCATGCAATACTCATTATGATTAAGAATTCTAGAAAAAAATAGGAAAAATGGGGCCTTCTTAAAATGATAAGTAGTTTCTATTTACAATCAAGAGAAAGTATTATCTGTAACAGAGGATAAAGTAGAAACCTTCCCAAAAAGTTCAGGGCTAAAGCACAAATGTTCATCATCACCACTAGTATTCAGTATCATTCTAGAAATGCTACCTATAGCAATAAGAGAAGAATAAATTGAAGTAATAAAAACAATCAGACAGCCACAATATCACTCTTTTCAGATGACAAGATGAATCAATTAAAAAACTAGAGAGTCAATTTTAAAACTACTTTAAAAAATTAACAATTTTAGCAAAGTTGCCGGATTTAAATAAACATATAAATCATCAGCACTTCTAAACATTACCAACAGGACCCAAATAGAGAGAGAAAGAGATTCCATTTGAAATAACTGCAGACAGTATAAAATACTTGGAAGTCTACCTGCCAAGACAAACCTAGCGACTATATGAACATAATTATGAGATTATTTTCTTACAATTAAAAATAGCTATAAACAACTGAAGATACTTTAATTGCTCATGGTAGGCTGAACTGATATAATAAAAATGGCACTTCTACCTAAATTAATTTACTTATTTGGAGCCATATGAATCAAACTACTAAGGAATCATTTTATAGAAAACAATTACAAAACTCATCTGGAAGAACAAAAGGTCAAGGATATCCAGGGAATCATAGGGAAAAAATGTGAAGGAAGTTGGCCTAGCAACACTAGATTTCAAACTATATTGCAAAGTGGTAATCATGAAAACAATCTAGTACTGGCTAAGAAATAGAGTGGTGGATCAGAGAAATGGATTGGGTACACAAGACAAATTTGGTGGACAATACTAGGAGGGGGAAAAAGAAAAAAAAGGTAAAAATAAATTTATATGACAATTTTGCTAAATATTTGAAAGGCAAAGCAAGTTGTTAATAGTAGATTTTTCAGTATTGTGTGCAAGCAAATGCTTGTTTTATTCCATAAATTTAAAATAAAATAAATTATAAAAATAGACTGTAGTAAATGAGCATAGTAATCAAATGTTTGATAAAAACATCCAAGATTTGGGGACAAGAGCTGACTATTTGACAAAAACTGCTGTGAAAACCAAAAAGCAGTTTGGCAGAAACTAAGTATAGATCAACATCTCATTCCATATTCCAAAATAAGGTCAAAATGAACAATTTACATGTAAAGATGATATCAGAATTAAATTAGAGGACCATGGAAAAATTTACCTGTCAGATCTATGGATAAAAGGAGGGTGTGTGACCAAACATGAGATAGAGAAGATCCCAGGAAGTAAAGAGTACAATTTTGATAACATGAAATTTAAAAAAGTTCTTGGACAAATAAAACGGATGCAGTCAAAATTAGAAGAAAAGCATGAAACAATTTTTTTGCAGCAAGTTTCTTTAATAAAGACCTCATTTCTCAAATATGTTTGCAATTAAGCCATATTTATTTTTAAAAAATAAGCCATTGCCCAATTGATAAATCATCAAAGGGTAAGAACAGGTAGTTTTAGGAAATAGACATCAAGTCAATCAATAGTCACATTAAAAAAAGTTTCTAAATGACTACTGACGTGAAAAATGCAAATTCAAACAACTCTGACTTACTACCTCACATTTAGCATATTGGCTAACATTGTAGAAAAGGAAAACAACAAATACTGAAGGTGATATGGAAAAATCAGAACATTAAAGCACTCTTTAAAATTTTTAATCATATTTTATTGTCCCCAATTATATGTAAAATCGATTTTAACATTCTTTTAAAAACAATTGAATTACAAGTTATCTCCTTCTTTCTGTCCCTTCTTCCCCTTCCCTGAGATGGTAAGAAATTTGATATAGGTTTTACGTTGATAATCATAGAAAACGGATTTCCATATTAATTACTTTGGGAAAGAAAACAAACACACAAAAATAAAAACACACACAAAAAGTAAAGTGAAAAATAGTGAGCTTCAATCTGCATTCATACACAATTCTTTCTCTGGAAATGGAGAGCACCTTTCATTATGAGTCCTTCAGAATTTTCTTGAATCACTACATTGCCAAGAATAGCTAAGTCATTCACAATTGGTCATCATATGATATTGCTGTTACTACGTACAATGTTTGCCTGGTTCTGTTCACTCCATTCTGCATTGGTTCATGTAAATCTTTCAGTGTTTTTCTGAGATCTGCCTTCTTGTTATTTCTTATGGTACAATAGCATTCCATTAAAGTCACATACTGGTGGCAGTTAGGTGGTGCAGTGAATAGAGCACTGGCCCTAGCATTAACAGGACCTGGGTTCAAATCTAGCCTCAGATAAAATTCAGCCTCGGATACTTGACACTTAGCTAGTTGTGTACCCTTGGGAAAGTAATTTTCCTTCCTCAAAAAAAAATGATATACTACACCTTATTCAGCCATTCCTTAGTAGATGAAAACCCCTCATTTTCCTATTCTGTGCCACCACAAAAAGAATTGTTATAAATATTTTTGTACAAATAGGTGCTTTTCCATTTTTCAAAAAATATCTCTTTAGAACACAGATCTAGTAGTGATATTACTGGGTCAAAGAGTAAATAGTTTTATAATCCTTTGGGCTTAGCTCCAAATTGCTCTCCAGAATAATAAGATCAGTTCACAATTCTGTCAAGAGTGCATCAGGGTCCCAGTTTTGTCACGTCCCCTCCAACATTCATCTTTTCCCTTTTCTGTCATATTAGCCAATCTGACAGGTGTGAGGTAGTATGCCAGAGTTATTTTAATTTGTATCTCTCTAATCAATAGTGATTTAGAAAAAAATTTTTATAAAACTTTGATTTTTTTCATCTGAAAACTGCCTGTTTGTATCCTTTGAACATTTCTCAATGAGGGAATGACTTGCGCTCTTACAAATTTGACTCACTTCTCTTTATATTTGAGAAATGAGGCCTTCGTCATAGATACTTACTATACATTTTTTCTGCTTGCCTCATAATCTTGTCTGCATTGATTTCATTTGCGCAGAAACTATTTTTTATTTTAATATAATAAAATTATCCATTTTAGGTCTTGTAACACTCTTTATCTCTTTTTTAGTCATAAATTATTAATTTATCCGTAGATCCAAATTTTGGTTGTTTGATTGGTATGCACTGAATAAGTATATCAATTTAGATAGAATTGCCTTTTTTTATTTTATTGTCTCAGCCTACCTATAAGCAATTAATATTTTTATGATTGTTTAGACCTGACTTTGTGTGAAAAATATTTTGTAATTAAGCTCATGTGGTTCCTCATTAATGCACTGTTGATTGAGTTGTGAACTGATCCAACCATTCTGGAGAACAATTTGGAACTAAGACCAGAGGGCTATAAAACTGTGCATACCATTTGACTCAGCATAACCACTACTAGCTCGGTAGTCTAAAGAGATCAAAGAAAAGGAGAAAGGATCCAATTGTAATATATATATATATATATATATATATATATATATATTTATAGCAGCTCTTTTTGTGGTGGCAAAAATAGGGATGCCTATCTACAATTGAAGAATTGCTGAAGTAGTTGTATATAATTGTGATGAATGCTATTGTGCTATAAGAAAAGACAAGCATGATGATTTAAGAAAAACCAGAGAAGACATACATGTATTGGTCCAAAGTGAAGTGAACAGAGCAGGGAGATCATTGTTTATATTCCAATAGAGGAAGAAAGCACACATAACTAAAATGGAGAGAAGGGGGAAGCAAATTGTAGCCCAACTGGAACATAACATGAGGCATACTGGGCCTGAGACTAGGATTAGATTAGGCAAAAGACAGTGATGTGCTTCTAGTGGCTGAATAAGTTTATTTAAAACTGGGATGTTAATTCATAGACAGAGACATTACGGTTCATCCAATACAAGATTTTCATTTTGTAGATGGGGAAACTGAGTCTCAAAATCATGACTTGCCCAAAGACATGCAGATAGCCATTTGTAGAGCTCACACCAGAATCCTAGTCTCCCAAATTTAAATTCAGTGATTCCAAATAAGAAATCATAATCACTTACAATCCTGTCTCATTTTAAAGTTTACAAAACTCTTTATTCATAATAATCCCGTGACATAGGTATATAATCTCCATTTTGAGGGAGAGAAAGCTAATTTCAGAAAAGTTAGGCAACTTGTACAAGGTCATACAGCTGGTAAGTATCTGAGGTGGGATTCTAGGTCAGACCTTCTGACTCACATTCCAGGTTACATTCCATTATCTCATGCTGCCTTTTTGAATGCATCGCAGCTTTAAGGGAAAAGGAAGTTAAATCTTAGCTCAAGTGTGATAAGGCTGATGACTGGGAAAGCCTCTGGAGCTGTACATGCTAAGTTCTTTACTTTGAGAACTTAAGGACCAACATTCTTCTTGGTTACTTTGGTTTGTTCCCTTTACTTTCTCTGTAAATCACTGGGAAACCTAATTTTTTTCCATTTCTTTGATATTTCACCCAGCATCTAGCATGGCTTTCTATTTGCAGAGGGTGTTGGATATGTGGTAAGGTTGACTATGAATGTTAAACGTAACAAATAGATGAGCATTTAATTCCCTTTACCATCTGGTCTCTGCCTTCTTCTGTGTTACCTTCAACCCAATTCAACAAAGCTTCAGTACCTACAACGTTCAAGATTCTGTGCTAGACTCTAGGAAAAAAAAGATACAAGCAAGATGCTTCCATTCTCCTGGAATGTACCACTCTCCTATTTGAGCACTCAACTCCAGTCCAATTAGTCTGCTCACTTCATTCTCAGTTGGCCTTTCATTTTGCTGCTTCTGAACTTATTTGAAATGATATCCTTCTCCATATGTAATTATTAAAATATAACCTCTCCTTAAAGGTTTACTTAAGAGCTCTGAAGTCTTCCAAGACCCCCTCGGTAGAAATATCCCTTTCTATTTCTGAGCTACTAGAGAATCGAGTATTTGTGCCATTAATTTACCACTTAGAGTCCCTCACTGCCACTACTTAGTCTGCTTTAATAATTTCTTGACAGTCTTGACTTGTCTATACTTGCTCTCTCTCTATTCCATCTTCATAATCACTGACAAAGCAGATACACACATACACACATACACATGCACATACACACATATATACATGTGTATATGTGTCCTTTGCTTCAAATTGTCAAGAGTTCCCTATTGCTTACCCAGTAAAATCTGAACTGCTTTGTCCAGGCTTCAAGGCCTGTCACAATCTGGTACCACTGCCTTTCCTGTCTTGTCTCATATGCCTACCTTCCATACGCTATACATTCCAGCCAAAATGAACTATTATTATTCCTAAAACATGTCCTACATGTGAAGTGTCACACGTACTTTTGACTTTTACTCAACTATTTTACTTTGCAGTAAGAGACCTCTTACGAAGTAGTCATAATCTATAAATGTTTTTAATTTATAGAACCAAAACACATCAATAAAATTCTTAATTAACAAAACAGCTGCTTTTCAGCTCCCTTCATTCATTCACACTGAAATATTCTCTCCATTTTCACAGTCTTTAACACACAATGCAAATAATGCTTTCTACGAGAAGCTTTCCCTTAACCCGTTTGTAATGACAAGGAACATTCAAACCTTATTTTGTTCTATGTGTTACATGTTTTTACGTGTTATGGTGTGTTATAGTTGTCTAGTGTATCAGTGTTATCTCCCTACCTTTTCCACCTTACTAAGCCTAGTAGAATGCCTTTACTTAATAAATATCCAACAAGTATTTGTTCTTGTAGAGGTGTCAAGTAGTAGTGAAAATAAAGTTAATAAAATTGGGGAAATGCTACAATGGAAAAGCAAACTATTATTTATTCACTAAAACATATTATTTGCCTAAAACAAAGTATATTGAGTTATTTAAATATCAGCTGGGTTCAGTGGACTAAAATGTTTTCTGCTCTTAAAATATTTAATATGAAATACAATGAAAATGTAATTTAATAATAGGAAACATATTAGTAAATACATCTGTAAAGAAGCACAAACAAGAAAAAAAAAAGTAAGAAACCCCAAATAAATATTTTTGGCTTAGTCAGTGCCATCTGCCAACTCTGTCATTTTTTCAAGGTGCTATGAAACATTCCACCCCAATTAGCATTGTGATATTAAAGTAGAAGCAGCATATTAATTCAGAAAACGTGTGCTAAAAAGAAAGTTACTTAACATTTTTTTGACTGAACACTATCCCTAAGTAGAATCATGAACTATCTAACACTGCTTCCAAGTCTCTTTTCTTTCTGCTTTGTTTTTATCTTGTTTCTTCTTTTTATAGTAAACTCATGCACTTTTCCTGTTGATACCTTCTTTAAAGAGAAAAAACATGAAACTCAAAGAACAAAAGATTGATCATTTAAAATATTAAAAAAGAACACAACAGTTACTCAAAGGCTCTTCCCCATAAACTTATTCAATGAGCAACTATCAATTGACAACTATGTGACAAGCGCTAGGCAATCTGGGCTTATTTTCTTTTGGATGGCCTCTATAATAAGGCCAATGAAAAAGGTTATCCAACCTGGGAGCCCACCACCTCCTAAGTTCCCCATTCTACTTTGGAATAGCTCTCTTTTTAAAGTCCTCTACATCCACCCTCTTTGATATTTTGTTTTTCCTTTTTTTGCATTAAGTCTAAATCTGACTCTCTAGAACTTTCATTCAAAGGTCTTTCAGGGGAATCTGGACCTTTCCTCAGAGTTGTGGGAGAGAGATTCTAGCTAAGGTGTGCGTCAGAAGTGATAACTAGTGAGGCCTCTTCTAACTCTAAGAATCTGTCATTTTCTAATATAAAAACTATGGTTTTAACAAGCATCTAAAACCTTGGATTAAAGTAACAAAGGATTTATGAGAGAAATGTCAAGTAAAAAGTAGAAGAGGAGTTTGGGGTGGGGTGGAGAATATTCTTAAGTCCTTGAACTATTGCATAGGTATACACAGCTGTGTGTGTGTGTGTGTGTGTGTGTGTGTGTGTGGAGAGAGGGAAAGAGAGAGACAAAGACAGACAGAGAGAGAGGGAGAGAGCAAGGGAGAGGGAGGGAAGGAGGGAAGGAGAGAGAGAAAGAGAGAGAGAGAAAGAGAGAAAGAGAGAGATATCTTTTAGCAGAATCTACAGTTAGGATTCTGTGTGTATGTGTGTGTACATGTTGTGTTCTTTCTATAACATAAACTAACCTCTCTGAAACTTCTGTAAAGTTTCCCTGGTGCTACTCTCTTGGGTCAAAAAGAACAAGCCTAATCTGTCTTCCATATGACTGTTGTTTAAATACTTTAAATAGTATCATGTCTCCTATCATCTCCTCTCCAAGTTAAATGGAATCCTTCAAAGTAATCCTCATATAGTATGTTCTTACCGTCTTGGCTATCCTCTTTTAGACATATTTCAGCTTGTCTGTCTTTCTTTAGAATGTAGTGATCCAGAAATGAACAAAGTAATTCAGATGTGCTCTGAGTAGGGTAGAGTACAAATGAACTGCTATTAACTCGTTTATTCTGGAGTTGTGCTTCATTTAATATAGTCCAAGATAGCACTAGTTTGGGGATTTTTTTGTTATTTCGTTTTGTTTTTGGCTTCCATGTAATGCTATTGATTCATATGAATGAACTCACCAGAGAAAATCATCACCAGAAAACCCATCATCATAGGGACTTTCAGCTTTGGTACTCATACCCCATCTATACCCCTCAGCTGCTTCTACCTCTCTGACTAGAAAGCTAGATAGCTGAGCAAAAAACTTCTCCCATTACTTATCTTTATAGAAGGTTCAAAATGCCCATCACCTCTTCATTTGCCCCCAGCTACTTTGCTTTGGTTTCATCTCCACCATCATCTTCAACAATATAGCATGCCTGCTTCCCTCTGGCTCCCTATCTTATCTCAGCTCCCTTTTGTGTATTATCTTCCCTCGTTTGATTGTAACCTAGTTGAAAGCAGTGATTATCTTTCCTCTCATTTATTTGTATCCATAGCACATAGCACTGTACCTGGCACATAGTAGGTGCTTCACAAATATTTATTATACCATATATAGAGTTTGTAGCCCATTAAGAATTCCAGATTATTTCCTTAAGAGTTGTTAAGTTATGCTTCTCCAATGCCTGCACTTAGGAAGTGGATTTTTCAGCCCATGTAGAAATTTACATTTTTCTACATTAGTTTCATTTCATAATACACATGTGTGCATACTATGTGTACATATGTGCATATGTACGTGTACACCTACATGCATGTATATGTGTATATACTCACATACATAATACCATCATCTAGTAGGTTCTATTCTTGCAAGCTTTATGTTATTTGAAAATTTGGTAAGTATACTAACTTGCATTCATCCAAGTTGTCAGTAAAAATGTTAAATACTACAAGAATAAGGGCAGATGTCCCCAGGCATTCCACTGGAGTATCCTCCAAGATCATCTCCCTCACACTTGAAATTTGACCTCCAAATTATTATGCTTTGTCCTCATTCATTCAGATCCAAAACAGTACTACCATCTAATGCAAATTTCTCTATACTGTTTTGGGAATCATTTGAGAAACTTTGGTAAATGCTTTGCAAAACTTAAGCATGCTTAATCTGTTGCTTTCTCTTAATATTCTTGCCTAGTCATCATATTTTAAAAAAAGAATTAAACTTACTCTGGTACATTCTGTTCTTGACGAAGCTATGATGAATTTGGGATTATCATTTTTTTTTCAAATGTTCAAAAGCCATCCATTTAACAATATGTTCTAGAATTTTTCCCCAGGCTCATAGCCCTACAGTTTTAAGATTCTACTGAGCTCCATTTTTTTTAAAAATTGGGTCATTTGCCCTTTTATAGTTCTGCTGAACTTCTTCCATTCTCCAAGTTCTTTCAGAGATAATTGACAGTAGCTTAGCAATTACATCTGTCAGTCTTCTTACTACCCTAAATGTAATTCATTCCTACCTCATGATTTGAATTCACCAAGGGCGAATAGTGATCATCATCAGCTATCAGGCCATCTCCTCCTTTATCTTGGGTTTTCACTACCTAACAATGATGTTTATTTTATCTTTTCTGTCCAAATATCAATCTCCTTGAAAAAGAAAATAGAAATGAAGCATGAGTTAAGTAATTCACCCCCTCAATCTCATCCAGCAGCATCATCCCTTTCAACCCAAAAAGTGATACTATCCTTTCTTTGGTTCTTCCCCATAACAACAAAACCTAACCCAAAATGTTTGTTTCCCTTAGCATTCAGTGTAAAATTGTTCAATCTCTTTTTTTTCTTGCACTTTTATTGTGGGACTATGCTATTCACAGGACTGCATAAAGTTATGAGCTTCTTTACTTGAAACACTCAGTTCATGTTCTATGCAACTGTATGCTACTTTTATATATTCACTTCCTTGATCTTACTTCTATTCTCTCTTGTTTTTCAGTTATGTTTGACTCTTCATGACCCTTTTTTGGGTTTTCTTGGCAAAAGAAAAAGTAAGCCTCTGAGGACAGATTTTAACTCAGGTCTTCTTGACTCTAGGCCCCATGTTCTATTCACTGCACCAACTAGCTACTTTTCATCCTCTATATGTATTTTGTAAATCTGAGATGGTAGATGTATTCTCTCTGTTTCCATATTATTCTCTTCAGAAAACTAATTGTATCTAGCACAATATAAGTGTCCTGAGTAAGTGCCCTGCAATTGTAAGCAGTAAATGAGTATTTGTTTAAAAAATATGAATTGGGGCAGCTAGGTGGTGCAGTGAATAGAGCACCAGCCCTGGAGTCAGGAGGACCTGAGTTCAAATCCGGCCTCAGACACTTAACACAAAAACTAGCCTTGTGACCTTAGGCAAGTCACTTACCCCAACTGACCTCCAAAAAGCAAAAAAAAATGAATTAATGAATAAATGTATCAGAATATATTTGAATTATTTTAGTCAGTGTATATATCACATTGTGATTCTATGATAGAAAAACACTTTATTTCCTTTGTGCTAATTTTTGTACTGTCTTTTTATATGCTTTTCCAATACCCAGAACCATTTTTAACATAACAAGATATAGTTAAAATGACACTGGATTAGGAGAAAGAAAAATGAAGTGTTAGAATAGATCAAAGTCATGACTCATCGAAGCCAAATGGGGCTTTGCCTCAGTTTACCATATTAGAGAAGAGGAGATGGAGAAATTAAACTTCCTTCATGTGACAACCACCATTCCTGGGTCTTATCTTATGATACCATGATAGCCACTTCCAACAGTCCCATCACCATGATCCCCATCTTGAAGGGCCCTACCTTCTTCTGAACACCAAAGGGTTGGAGTTTTTCCCAGTCTTTCTATTGTTGCAACTTTATCTAAAATCAAGTCATTCTTTAGGCAACTACTTCCCATATTCATTGACTCTGCAATACCAGTTCGACACTTTTTGCCCCAGGTGAAAATGCCACAACTTATACCTTTGGAGTACATGGTGTCTAAGATTGTGTCCGTGTAGCAGCAAGCACCCTAGCATACCCAGGATGGATGTTAGCACAGGTTCTTTGATCTGCTTTTCTAAGGGAAAGCAATTCAAAAAGGATTAACAATATTAGTTTAATCAAACATATATATCATTTACTTGTTTAGTGGAAAAAGTCAACACCCTGGAATTCAGAGAAAATACAAATAGAAATTACCAGCAAGCAAAAAAAATATATGTATAGAGAAAATAACACAATTCAACAGACCAACAGACAGGGCTTATAGCTGTCTGACCATTACATACCTACATAGTTAATTACCAGAGAGAAAAGCACTGACATCTGGGTTTTCAAAGCTGGGGGGCTCAACAGTTATGCAGTGTCTCATCTGGCCAAATCACACAACTCTTCCCATATGTGATTTTTATTTACATACACATACACACACATACATACATGCGCGTATTTCTTCAGGGTGAGAGGACTTCATACTCTTCATGACTCACTGCCCAATTAAAAAGTAACAAAAGGTGTGGGCCTTCCTGAAAAACAAGCCTCCTCCAATCAAGCCCCTCCTGTTGGGTTCAAATTGAGACCCATTAAAGAGCAGGGAAGATCTTCAAATTCCCAGGATTCTTAAGGGTCAGAGAAGATCTTCAAATTCCCTTACCATTACAGTTCAACACTAAATTTCTACAAGATTATGACTTAGAATTATACACTAGAAATACCTTGTTTTCAGAGTACCCAATTATTCTTTGTATCAGTGTCTATTTTTGAGGTAACAAATGTTTGCTGAATGCCTAAGCAACAGTTTATTTGTGAAAATCTCTGCTGAACTAAAATTACAACCCTATTCTCCCCTTTTTGTTCTGCAGGACACAACAATATACCATCTGGATAAATTTCTCAAGAGATTCCAAAAGAAAGTTTGCAGCCCACAGAGTATAAAATTTTCCAAAAATATTTAAATTCTATCCCAAGATATACACCTGTGTGGTACACCTGGTACATAGGCATATGTGTCTAGAAACGAGACGGGACATTGAGATGGAATGCCCACAGATCCAAGATTTTCTAAAGCCAGCTGTCCAATTCCCTAAGCCTATACTTAGCATTTTCCCTGTCCTTACAAAGTGTTCGCATACTTATCCATTAGTTATCTATATCACCTTGTACCTCCTAGGAATAGATAGCTGATTCTACCTTTTATAAAAATAAACCTGTTTGACTCAGTTTCTCCATCTGTAAAATGAGCTGAGAAGGAAACAACTAACCAAACCAGTACCTTTGCCAAGAAAACCCTAAATGGAGTTGTGAAGAGTGGGGAACAGTTGAAACAACTGAACAACAACAAAAGAATATAGAAGCAGGAAAGAATTGTCTCTAGAATTGGCCTTTTAATGTAGGCAGATTATGCCATTACCTACACATTGTGATCTTTTTATTCAAAATATGTTTGTTGAGAACTGATTATACAATAGGTATTCAGGAAATCACACTCAGAGACACAAGTTAGACTATCCAGTCAAACCCCAAAAAGCATTTATTAAATGCTTACTGTGTTCAAGGAACTGTGTTGGACACCAAAGATACCAATAAAAAAATTAAAAATAATCCCTTACTTCTAAAATCCCTTAAATGCTAGTACAATAATTAGGGACAAGTAAATAAATATCTCCAATGCTTAAAGAATTCATGATTTCTTCAGTGTAGAGATTCCATTTCTAACACAAATTACAATCCTACTATCATTTAGTAGGTGGTCTTCAGAAGTTGCTTATGATCAAAACGTCGACACCCTGGTGATTAGCTTTCCTGAATTTAGTCTAGCTGATATTCAAATGTCAGGAATAGATTTTTTTTTCACTAAATACCTAAACTTTTTCATCTTCATAGATCCTATCACATTTTTTGCTCTTCTGTCTCTGAGATGACTTGCTAGTTACACTGAATCTATATTATTTGTACATAATTGTTTGAATGTTTGTCTCCTTCAATGGAATGTGAGCTTCTTGGGGGGAGGAGGGGAAGGTAGTGGGGAGACATGTTTTTGCCTTTCTTTGTATCTCCAGTATACACAGTTACACAGTAACTGTGATAAATGTTTGTTGACTGAGTCTTCTGGCATAGCACCATTGTCTCATAATGACACATTGGATAAGGATTTTGCAAGCTGGTCAGTTTAAGTTAACTATCATATGAATACTACATATTGTCATAGGAGTTCAGAGTACAAAGAGATCATTTCCAGTTGGAGTTCATACATAAGATAATATCTGAGATAGACCTAGAAGATGGATTAAATTTTGATAGCTAGAGGATGGGTAGAAGTTATGGGAACATTTCACCCATGCAACAACATTTATTAAGTATTTTTGAACTTAAAAAAATAAAAGTAAAACAAAGAAACAAATAGGATAAATGCATAAAAATAAATAAGGTTATTTTAAAAAGTACTATGTGCCAAATCCTGTGCTAAGCACTGGGATACAAATGCAAACAAAAATAAAGCTTACATTCTAATGGGGGGAAAACAACATATAAAAGGGATGTGAAAAGCAGGTGCTAAAAGTACCCACATGGGGGCATGGTGGTAAAGTCCATAGATTCAAGACAGCCAAGAGGACAATGAAACATAGCAGACCTGAGCCCATCCCTAAGTCAGAGATGCTTAAAAGGAATGCACCAAAGGGAGAAGGAATCTAGCATTGTAAAGGGATATTTGAGGGTGGGAAGACCTCAGGCACTGAGGAAATTTCCAGGAAAAGGCAATGGAATTATGGTGGTGAATATTGATGAGTCAGAACCTGAGCCATAAGGGGAATGGAGCAGAAGAGAACAATGTGGGAAATATAGAAAAACAAAAATTTTGTCTGGGGAATCATAGGCAGACCAGTTTGGATGATTCTGAATATCAAAAGAGTGAAAGAAACTCAAATGGAGACTACAGGGAGATCAGAGAGGATGCTAAGTGCTAGAGTCAGGCAGCCAATCAACAAGCATTTATTGAGTGCTTCCACTAAGTGATGGAGAAACAAAGAAAAGAAAACCGGGTATCTTCCCTCCAGGAATTCACATTCTGAAGGGGGAGACAACTTTCAAAAAATTATATGTGAATAAGACACATTTAGGGTAAATAGAAGTTACCCTCTAAGGGAAGACACTAGCAGTAATGGGGCAAGTGGGGGGGGGGGGAGAGGGGTGGCCAGGGGAAGAGGTAGAATTGGACTAGGAAAGGTCACCACCAAAACGTGGAATTCAACATGTCTTGAAAAAAACCGAGGGCAGCTAGGCGGCACAGTGGATACAATGTTGAGCCTGGAGTCAGGAAGACTCATCTTCATGAGTTCAATCTGGCCTAAGACACCTACTTGCTTTGTGACCCTGTAAGTCATTTAACCCTGTTTGCCTAAGTTTCCTGATCTGTAAAATGAACTAGAGAAAGAAATGACAAACAAGTCCAGTATCTTCGCCAAGAAAATTCCAAATGGGGTCATGAAGAATCAGACATGACTGAATCAATTCAACAACAACAATGAAGGAAAGCCAAAGTTAGAAAACACAGGAGGCAGAGGTAAGGCAAGAGAGCATTCCAGGAATAGGCAACATCCCATGCAAAAGGAGATAGGAGAGGGATTATCACATTCAAGAAATACCAAGTAGGTCAGGATATTTTGATCATAGGGTATGCAGACCAGAGAAAAGTATAAGAAGACTGGAAAGGTCGGGGTTAGGTTGTTAAGAGATTTAAATTCTAAAGAATACATGTTATATTTGATCCTAGAAGTAAGAGTGAAGTACTGGAGTTTATTGAGTAGAAGAATGGCATGGAGAGACTTAAACTTTAGGAAAATCCCTTCGTCAGCTAAGTAAAGGGTAAGTTGGAGATGGAGAGAGACTTGATACAGGAAGACAGGTACAATTTTACAGACAGGAGGTGAAGGCCTGTTCCAGGATCATGGCTATGTCAGAGGAGAGAGAGAGAGGCACATCTAAGACATGATACAAAAGCAGAAATGACAGAATTGGACAACAGATTAGATTCTGAGGGTTATGTGTAAGTGGAGGTTGTAAGCCTGGGGTAACTGGGAGGATGAGGATGCCATTGGACATAATAGGGAAGTCAGGAAGAGAGAGAAGAGTTGGATGGGATGTGGATGAAGATAAAAGCTTCCATTTTGGACATGTTGAGTTTGAGATACCTGTAGGATATCCGATTTAAGATTCTAACAAGCAGTTGGTGATACAAGACTAGATATCACAAGAGAGATTAGGGCCTGAAATGTAGATTTTTGGAATCATTTGTATAGAGATGAACATTGAACCTATGGGAGCTGATGAGATCACCAAATAAGATTAGTAGATAGTTAAAAGAGAAGAAGACTCAAGATAGAGCCTTGGGGAACTCTCATGGCAGGTAGGCCAGGCTAAGAACTTTGGGTTTCATTTAGTATTCAGTGGAGAATTGTTAAAGGTTTTACATTATGGGAATATTGTTATAAAAAAAGTGTTACTGAAAGATGATTTGAACCATTAGAATGAATGAAGAAGAAGAGGGTAGAGGCAGGGGAAATACGTTAATTGCCACTTTGTAGACATGAATTAATAAGGGTCTCAAATAAGATTCTGGCAGCGGGACAAGAAATCAACAAAAGAGGTTATATGTTAAAAAGTGGCTAGAATTTGATGACAAATCAGATTGAGTGGCAGTGGTAAAGATAATCCAGATATTTAAACCAAGATAACTAGATGAATGGCAAAGCTCAAAGTATAAGAGAAGCTATTTTGATATAATGTGGTGAACCTCAATAATGATACTTGTCTGATTCTAGCAATGCCAGCAAATCTCACATAGCTCACTTTCCAGTGCAATGAAGTAACTCGCAGAAGCTTAATTTTCTTGAATTTGGTTCACCCCCTCCAGATGACAACAATGGGATTGCCTTTGTCAATCTTAAGTACACATTAATTTATCAAATTATCCCTACCTCAGAGCAAACTCTGAGGAAACATGGGTTTTGAGGTAAAGAGACAGAAAAAAATGAGGCACATTCCACATTTGCAGAACTGTGTGAAATAAGGGGGAGGCATTAGGTATTTTAAACTTAAAGAAGGCTACAGAATGGAAGACATGCATGAAAAAATTAAAGGAGGAGATGCAGGCATAACAAACAAATTTCATTATTTTACCTATGGTTGTGAACACTGCTTCTCATTAATTCAGCCCAAAAAATGCCTTCTTCTTTTATAAAGGGAAGAGTTAAAGCTTTTTATATAAAGATGCACTTACTCACCTCTGTGCCAATGTGCTCACCATAAGTACATCAAAAAATCCATTATCCCAGTGATGAGGATCCTTGTCTTGTTGGTGCAAACCACAACCTTCACATTGTTTGACTGTAATTGTGGTTCATGTTTTTTCCTATAGCACTTTCACAGTGGATCTTATCCAATGTGCTAGAGCCCCTCTTCTGGGGTTTTCCATGTTTCTTGGTACCAAAGCAGCACTCAGGCTGTCTATCTGTAATCCTTCACTTTCATTTCATGACCAGCCTTTTTCATTCGGAGCTAGGGGCCTTTTTTCACTTATATTTAGGGCCTTCTCCTTTTGATTGGTGGGAAGGGAGCATTTCCCACTAGAGTTGTTTTCTCTCCCTCGTATTGTTCCACAAATGCAAATAAAATCTCCCCATATATAAACTAATATAAGAGATTTTTTGAAGATCTTTGAGAAACTAATTCTTCTAAAAAATAAACTCTGAACCTTGTGTCTCCCGCTAGTAACAGACACTTTGATGAAAGTCAATGAAGAAAATGTTGAGGATCTAGTGACTCCCTCTTCATTTTCTTGCATTTTACATGTTGGGGGAAAAATTTCTGTCAGCTGCACTGGGCCTAAAGCTCAACTGTGATTCTAGCTTTATGGAAATTATCTTCATGTCAGGATTCAGCTGTGGTGCTGAAGGCCTTGGGTCTTTGCCTGAAAATATCCTCTTTTCAGGATTCAACATGGTAATTTAGTGGCTGCCCATAGGATAAGTAAAAAGAACGATTATTTCTATATGTCTGAAAGTCTTAACCCTCTCAGGAAACTGAAATGTACAGGTTCTGGCTCCAAAGTGGAGCTTACACTGAGTCTTCAGTCCATTTGAAAGGCAAAGAGAAGGTTTTCCTGACTTCTGACAGGAATTTTTGGACCTAATACAAGTACTAAATTTTGGGTCGATGAATATAGAAAATTGACTCAATGGAAAAATACCAAACCACTTTTGCCAGTTCCAAAAATCTAAAGTGGGGCATCAGAACCTCTGGGCTGGCAATAATCACTCTGGCCGATCCTCTCTGCTGGCAACCCAAAGAGAGAAGATGCCATGATTTTAATGTTCAGCTACCAACCTGCAGGCAGCCCACTGGGCTGTGCACAAGCCTCAGCCTATGTCAACACAACTTTGTTCCAAACTTCCATATTACTGTCAATGGCACTAGTCTTACCTAACTCTCTAAGCCCATAACCTTGGAGTCATTGCCAGCTTCCTTCTCACCTTTGTCCCTTCTGTTCAATCTATCATCCTGTCCTGCCAATTCTTCTCATATTGGCTCTTTCCTCTCCATTCCCAGAGTCAATTCTCCATTCTCACCTGTTGGGACCACAACAAAAGGATAGTTGCTGCTTTTGGGCCAATGACTAGCAGAGTGCTTTGCACATAGTAGGCAGTTATGAAAAGTTTGTTGAATTGAATCCAACTTTCAAAACTGACTCCCTGGGATTTCAAAGATAGATTAAAGTCTCCTTTCACCAAAATACCACCTCCATTTGCTTGCTGGTGTATGAAATACCCTTAAGATTTGACAACACTGATTAGAAATCAGCCAGTTTTATTAGTTTGATTTACAGGTAGCATTGACTTGAAATCTCATTAAAGTTTAAAGTCCTAAAACTAGATCCCTTCCTGTAAAAAGGCTTTGATAGATGGGAACAGTTGAGAGAACATGAAGACTTGGGACACTTGAAGATAGACTACTTTACAAATGGTGGAAAAGGTTAGAGAAAGGGAAAGCTGGTCACACCCTTACTTGATTTCACAGTTTTGCCCAAGGCCAGTCCTGACCTCAGATCCTTCAAATCTAACCTACATCCAGTCTCCTTAAGGGTATTTCTAATCATGGTACCTTCTTCTCAGAATTTTGCCGTAACTCCTTAATTCTTTAATCAAATGAAAACTCCCTGATCTGGTACCAAATGGATCATCCTGTTACCTGTATCTGCACCCTCTCTGTGAAGCTTACTTAATTCTCTCTCCTGCATAAAATCCCCTGTAATCAATTAATGAGTATTTCTGATCACTTACAGTGTAGCCAGCCAGCACACTATACACATAAAGACTATGTTCATAATCCCTAAGTTATAAAAAAAAAGTGTAATCTTTATAGGCAATAAAAATAACTTAATATGATATTAACTTGTCCTCTAGATGTTTGGGGAGGATTAATTACATGATGTCTGCAAAGCATTTTGAGAACCTCTGAGAAAGGTGCTATATGAATACAAGGTATGATTATTTTTAGGTGCTTCTGCTGCTGACACATTCGGCATAGCATGAAAGAATGAAAAATTATCTCCATGTTCCCCGTCGTGGTAACAACCACAGTGAAGGGTTTAGAAAACCCATTTATAGAAGTGCTAAATTTATAAAATACATTTTCACATAAGATAGTATATGCAACTTAATCTGTGTCAGGGAAGACCCTTCTGAGTACAAATCTTTTCTTGGATACAGTGTCACTAGGCAAAGGGAAGAGAATTATAAAAGTAAAATGATATTGCTGAAGGACCTAGACCCCTGGCTCTAATCCAACCCTCTTCTTTCAAATGAGGCTATATTTTGGACAGATGTTGTCTATCTCACTCTCCAGGGGAGGATATTTTACAATCATCCTCCGCCACCTGTTTTTGTTTAGTGACTCTTTATTGTCAGGAAGTTCTTCCTTATACCTTACTTAAATCCTTCTACTGAAACATTATCCCATTTCCTCCTATTTATCCTCACTGGAGACAGATCACAGCTGGCCACCGGTCTTCCCATTCAATATTTATCTTTCTTATTATAAACCGTCATCAGCTTGCAGACATTTATTATGTCACCTTCTTGGCCTTTTTCAGATGAATAACTTAACTCCTGTAATCACAGAGTTTCATATTAACAAGAAGCACCTTGATGTAGAGAATAAAGACAAGGTCTGGAATCATTTCTTCAGTTTGAATCTCTGCCACTTGTGAGCTATAAGATCATGGGCACAAAATGTAAAAGTCCTCAGTTTCTTCATCTATAAAATGGGAATAATACTTGTGCTACCCACTTCTTAGAGCCATTGGTAGTGACACAATTCAAAATGTGAGTTCTTGTTCTCACATTGTATGCTCTGATTCCAATGTCTCTTTATATGACATTCCATATCCTGCTAATAATCTATATGTACTCAGATATTTGTGACCCTATAGATGAATCAACCAAATTGTTTAGGCTGACTTTTTCACTTTTTACCTGGATTATTTGGTACCAATTGTACATGGTCATGAAGTCACAGAAATGGAAGGAGAAAACATATAGTCTACCCTTCCAAGGAGTTCAAGAGTATATCTTAACAATACCAGACTGTAAAAAATTTAAACTAATTTAAAATTGTATCCTCATGACCAAAAAAATTTTACTTGGCACTCATGATCATGGTACAGTTTTCAATGATGTCAGCTTAAAGAAGATAGTTTTTACCCTAGAGAATTTAAGCATCTAAATTAAGATACAAAGATGATAGCACAAGCAGAAATCTTTATCCTCTCTGTCTCTCCACATGTATACATATGTGTGTGCATAAATATATTAATTAGACAGTGAATGAATGTGCATGAACAGATACCAAATCCTTGTGGAAGAGAAAGATATAATGTCATGATGCAATCAAGCAAAATCTAATTTAGAACAATTTCATACAGGAGAATAATTTTAAGGACTTTTTTTAAACTTAAGGATAGAGTGGGCTCTTGTCTGGCCATAGATAAATCCTCAGCAGGTATCTTTACTTGCATGACAGTTTTGAGCATAGATTAAAGCAGGGGTTCTTAATTTGGGATCCAATCTGTGAATAGATTTCAAGGGGTCTATGCACTTGAATAGGAAAATTTATCATCTCCTACATGAGCCTAGGCAACAAATATAATTCTGAAAAGGGGTCCATATGCTTCAGCAGATTTCTAGAGGGGTCCATCTCACACGCACACGCACACACACACACACACACACACACACACACACAAATTACAAACTCCTGGTCTAGAAGAAGAGATCCATATTCTAGTCTCAACTTTGTGACTATATACAGCTGGAGGTTAATCACTTTTTCATGCTTCAGCCTTCTACTCTTTAAAAATGGGGCTAGTGGGGAAGCTAGGTGGCACAGTGAATAGAGCACAGGCCCTGGAGTCAGGAGGACCTGAGTTCAAATCCAGCCTCAGACACTTAACACAAAAAACTAGCCATATGACCTTGGGCAAGTCACTTAACCCCAATTGCCCTACCCTCCAAAAAACAAAAATTCAAAAAACTAAAATAAAAAAGGGGGCTAGAAGTTATAGGATCATAGGTATAAAAGGAGAAGGGACCTTAGATACCTAGTCTAACCATCTGATTTCACAATGAAGAAATTGAAACCAAAAGAAGTTAGACAAGTTGAGTAGGGTGGCAAAGATAGTATCAGAAGCAGGATTCTAAAAGTTCTTCCTGATGCCAAGTCCAGCACTCCATCTAGTACTCCAAAGTACCTCCCTGCCTTCCTAGACATCTCACTTAGAATACTATAAGAATAAAAAGAAACTGTGAATTACAAAATGCCCCGATCACTTTTAAAGCTCTGAACAAATGTTTTATTGTAATAGATATGAACTCCATAGGTGTTCAATAATGAGCAGTGGAAAAATAACAGAGGACAAGAACAAGATACTTCTAAATGGAACAGAAGGGGTATACGAAACAGAAAAAAAAAACTTAGCTAGTGCTGGAACATCTGGGGAAGCCTGTGGTTAGGACTTTAGTCTTGATTCACTGGAAAATTGCGAACAAATGCTGAGATCCAAGCAGTAAGTTAGAGGATTGAGGTATGTTAAGGAAGGCTCCTAGCTCTGACAATCACATCAAATGTCAAACACTCAGTGTCGTTGTGGCCAAAATTTCTAAAATTGATATAAAAGTATGAGGCATGGCTTATGTAAGGTGTCCCAAAAGTTTTAGTTAACCTTTAAACTATTAAAGTTGTTATTATTGATTCTAATAAATTAAAGCTTAAAGTTACAATAAGACTTTTAGGACACCATATATAATACCTTACATTTTAAGTATTCATTTAAACTTTTAAAGTAATTTTAATCAATCAATGAATATTTATTAGTTTCCTACTACATGAAAGGCATTGTGTTAGGTACTAGAGAGGAGTAAGTAGGGCGGGGTGTTCAGCTAAGTGGTACAGTGAGTGGAGCACTGGGCCTGGGGTTAGGAAGACATGAGTTCAAATGCAGACTGGGACAGTTACTAGCTGGCAAGTCACCTTTGTTTGCCTCCATTTTCTCAACTATAAAATGTTGAAAATAGTAGCACTGACCACCCAGGATTTTTGTGAGAATCAAATTTTTGCCCAGTGCCTAACACATTATAGGAGCAACTTGGTGGATAGTGGATAGAGTGCCAGGCCTGGAGTCAGGAAGACTCATCTTTGTGTGTTCAAATCTAGCTTTCTAGCTGTGTGACCCTGGGCAAGTCATTTAACCCTCTTGGCCTCAGTTTTCTCATTTGTAAAATGAGGTGCACAAGGAAATGTCAAACCACTCCAGTATCTTTGTCAAGAAAACCCTAAAATGGAGTCACAAAGAGCTGGATACAGCCAAAATAACTTTTCAACAACATATTCTTAGTGTTACATAAATCTTTATTATTATTATTACAGCCATAATCATAGCTGACATTTATAGAGAAAGATTTACAAAGCATTTCTTCACAATAAACCTAGCATTTCATGGAAAAGAATAAGATTCCTCTCAGCAACTCACAGTTAAAAGACAAATCAACAAGTCTCAGGATGGAAGGAGTTGTCTACACTCAGAGAAAGATCTAGAAAGACCAGAGTCTAAATGAAGGCTGAAGCAATACATGCTATCGTTCTTTTCTATGTTTGGTTTTGTTTCTTTTTTCCCATTGTTCACTCCATTGGTTATAACACTTCTATACAACCAGACTATTGTACAATGTGAAAGAGTTTGCAGCTCCTATACATGATTATATGCCGGCATGGCGGGGGAGGTGGGGAAGGAAAGGGAGAAAATCTGAAACTCAAGTGATTCTGGAATTTAATCTTGTAAACTAAAAGTAAACAAACAAGTCAATAAATTAATTAATTAAAATTTAAAAAAGAATAAGATTCCTCTCCTCAAAGAGCTTATCACCTAATTACTGTAACAAGTTGTAAAAACATGAAAAGAACACTAAGCATTTCAAATAATCTATGACAATTGCCAACTCAATAATAAAACAATAAATTCTTGAGGAGTTTAGAAAAGGAAAGACCACTATGACCTTGGTGTAGTGAGCAAAAACTTCATGGAAGAGATGGAACTCAGGCTGTGTTTTCACATCTATTATTTCATTTTTGACTTCTGTATCTATGAAATTTCAAAGAAGTAAGGAATGACAGCTAAATGTAATGGACTAAATAGTTAAATTTAATATTGTGCCTATAACAATTAAGTTTTTTTTTTCAAGAAAGGGGGAAATAAATGGAAGACTAAAAAGAGAGTCAGTTCTAGGAACAATGATTGGAAGCTCCCACATCAAAACCATAGAGAATCATAGATAATTATGGGGGTTGTCAAGAGGAACAAAAATAAATACTATCTTTTACACTGCTAAGTTTAACTCATTTCCCCTTTTCTACACAAAATCTTTCAGAGAAAAGAAAAACCTCTAGAAAATGATTAATAGCAAAATAAGGTTGTGATCTGATGTATTGT
Organism: Pseudocheirus occidentalis; assembly: GCA_028646575.1. Taxonomy (NCBI): domain Eukaryota; kingdom Metazoa; phylum Chordata; class Mammalia; order Diprotodontia; family Pseudocheiridae; genus Pseudocheirus; species Pseudocheirus occidentalis. Next base: position 290,578,906 of record CM053594.1, on the reverse strand, counting down.
GACATATCAAGCTTGATTATTTCAATGGTTTGGGCATCAATCCCTTTCCAGTGCCCTCATGACATCTGTACTAAATTGGCATCCTTATGTTAACAACTTCTAATATCACACTATCTACTATCAGAACTGCTAATTTCCATTTGCTTATAGAATGACAAATTAAACTTCTCCTGGGCGTATTGATACTTTAAAAAATAAGTGTGGGGAAAGGATAGTGAGATAGAACATGCTCCAAGATGTTTTGTTGCCTAAAATATTATGGAACTTTTGGAAATGTATATTAGGGACTCATTAAGGGTATCTCAAGATCATATTTCAATACACCCATCTTCTCTGGAAAGGTCCAGACGGTCAAAGGAGACCCAAACTATTAATTATGGTAGTCCCACCCTCTCATTTTAATGTTATTCTCTATTCTTGGCATAATAATGCTCCTGATATACTCAGCTGGCATTACATCGTCCTTTTGATTGCAGTGTGAATTGAATACCACATGCCCTCCTCCTCCTCCTGTTCCTCTTCTTGTCTGCTACATCATTGGAGTTGATTGCTGTGGCCACTCATCAAGAAGATCTGGCAGCTGCAAGACCCAGATGCCAATTTCTTTTGACGGTGGTCTTGGCATGCAAGTTTATCTCCACGTTTGGTACCTCTTCTGACATCAAGACTTACGTGGAGTATGAAATGGTGGGAGGAGGGCAAAAGCATCAAACTCCATTAGTAAAACAAAGAGATTGGGGGAAAAATCACTGCGATGCTTATCCAAGAGACCAGAGCAGACCATTTTGCAAACCAAAGACAATTAGACGGTACCTACATGGAGAAGAAAATGGCAAACCACTCCAGTATCCTTGCCAAGAAAACACTAGACAGGGTCACAGAGGGTCGGACAAAACCGAAAACGACTCAGCAATAACAAGATGTGATTCTAAGTCATTCAGCTGATAAATTAAATTCAGTAGTGTACTAGTCATAACATAATTCAACCTAAGATACTTTGAATTTCTGAATTCTGTCGTAACTGCATTCTATATCTCCCAGTCTGGTGTTTGAGTCATATATTGTCCTGTATAATCCTAGTTCTTTCATGTAATACAGCAGTTCTCAACCTGTGGGTTGTGACCCTTTGGGGGTCAAACAACCCTTTCACAAGGGTTGCCTAAGACCATCAAAAAACATATTTCCGATGGTCTTAGGAACCAAGACACCACTCCTCTATCCACCTCCAGTTTGGTCCACCCACATGCATATTCACTCATATACGAGTATTAAAGGGTCATGGCATTAGGAAGGTTGAGAATCACTGATGTATTACATAATGTGAGAGTGGGGTGTACAGTAGATACAGAACTGGCCTTACATTCAGGAAGATCTCATTAGAAGTCCTGCCTCTAAAACATACCTGAAGAGGTGTGAATCTGGGCAAGTCACTTAACCTCTCAGTAGCCCAGGCAATTCTCTAAGAATGTAAGTGAAAGAACAAGCATCTTCTGCAGAGATAGGGGCAGTTTTGCTATTTGAGGTTCCTGATGCCAGATAAATCAACGGTCCTATCACAACAGCAGCAATGCCAACAATGTAGTCTCCCCCAGTTAGGGCCCTCCATAACAGTAAGGGACCCTATTTCTACTTTTTCATGATCCTCCACAGGGCCTAGCTTATCACTGGTCCCTCCAGAGGCAAATGTTAAATATTGTGTGTTTTGGGTTGATTAAGTGATTGCTCTGTTTTAGAATGTAGGAATAGTGTTTAAGTCTCCATATAATGCTTAAGACAACCAATCAACAAACACTTGTTAAGCCCTTACTTTGTGTCATACAGATTCTAAGTTCTGGAAATGCAATGATGATTCTGTGTGTAAGGAGCTAATGTTCTTGAAGATGATGTGCATACATCTAGGTATACATGTGACTTCTAAAAATCAAATACAAGCTCACTTTGGAGAAGACATTGGAAGATGTGGGGAAAGCAGGAAAGACACCTCCCCTTCCTGAATGTGCTGCTGGAATTGGGCCTTAAGGAAAGCTAAGGATCCCCCAAGGCTGAGATGAGGTAGGAAACCATGCTTGGCCGTCAGACAGCTAGTGCAATGGAGACAGGAGATGGGGTATCATGTGTGAGGTACAGCATGTAGAACAATATGGCTAGAGTGCAGACATCATGAGGGATGTGTAAGTATTGGAGAGATAGGAAAGGGTCAGGTTGTGGAGAGTTTTATATACCAAATAAAGGAGTTTCTAGTTGATCCTAGAGCTAATAGGAAGCTAGACAGTGGGGTTTATTCAGCAGGGAAAGGGATGATCTGGTCAAACTGGTGCTTTAGAAAAACCCCTTTGGTGATTATATGGATGATGGGTTGGAGTTGGGGGAGGTTTGAGGCAAAGAGACTAGTTAGAAGACTAAATTAGTCCCCAAAAATAATATCTGATGATATTTGATCATATTGTGGCTCTTCCTACACTCTCCTTCACTCTAAGGGATCCTACACTATCATAGCATTGAAATCACCTTAAATAATGTCTAACAGGGCTTATCAAGTTGCAAAGGCTTTGCAGGGTTTGGGAAGTGTGTGCTCAGTAACAAATAATGTGCTTATCATAGAAGTATCAACACAGTAAGGTTTAATACCAGGATGACCACAATTTTTTCACACTTTAATTTAAAATATCTCAAACGGTTTTTTTTTCTTTAAAAAGTCTTCATTAGTTCTTAATAACCTCTAGGGCAAAATGCAAGTTATAATCTAAGGCTTTCTATACTTTATCTCCTACCTACCTTTCCAGCTTTATTTAAAATTAATCCCCTTCACATACTGTATGTTCCATCTAAACTGGGTCACTGGTCGTTTCTGGAACTTGAAATTTCATCTGCTTCTATGTTTTCGCATGAGCATTCCCTCGTGCCTGGCATGAACTACTTCTTCTCCAACTCTTAGAATACTTCTTTTCCTTTAAGGCTCAGTCCTTTGCTAGCTGATCCCTGATCCCCAGCTCTCTCTTTCTTCTCACATCATCTTGTACTTTCGTATCTCTTACCTCCAACCTACCCTCTTAATAGAGAAGTTCCTTAAGCGTGGGAATTTTCTTATTTTTGTCTTAGTATCCCAAATACATAGAGTTAGTGCCATATATATAGCAGGCACTTAATAAATAAAAAGGGGATTGAATATATGATAAAATTATTCCTAAAGACTGACAGCTAATATACAAAGGGGGCTATAATCTGTCGGTAGAAGGCATACTTCCGCTGATAAACCATAGATGCTTGAAGCACTGAAATATAAGTGTCTACTCCATAGATCCTTCCCCCCCCCCAAAAAAAAACTGAGTAAATATTTAAAACGTTAGTCAATCATTCAGAAAAGATCTAACGAGTAGCAAAGTGGCACAGTAGATAGACCTCTAGGCCTGGAGTCAGGATCTGGCCTCAGACATTTACTAGCTATGTGACCCTAAGCAAGACCCTGTTTGCCTCAGTTTCCTCATCTTTAAAAAGATCTGGAGAAGAAAATGGCAAAGCACTACAATTTTTTTTGCCAAGAGAAACCCAAAAGAAGGTCATTAAGAGTCAGATACAATTGAAAGATTGAATAATAACAATAAAAAAACCTGATTCAAGTAATTTCAATTCACTTAAATTCAACAATTATTAGTTGCCTGGTGTGAGCAGCACATTATGCTAGGCACTGAGAAAAAATACAGAGTTTAAACAAGATGCATAGCCCATCCTTAAAACTGTATAGTTTATTGATAGGAGATGATATTTAAACAAGTAACTATAACCCATAATAATACATGATACACTTAGGCCCCTCATATTCTGCAGCATGAGATAGTGGAAAGAGTGCTGGATTCAGATTCTGAGGAATTAGGTTCAAATGCTGGCTTTGCCACTGGCTACCTTCATCTCTAGTTATTTCCCCCTTTTGGACTTCAGCTCTTCATCTATAAAAGTAGAAGGGTATGGACTAGATCCCAAAGAACATGAAAAATCTTAAATCCTTCCCTACTCTAAACCTATGACTCTACCTTGTATTATTATATCCTATTATGATCTACCTTGTATTATTTTGCTTATCTGTTTGCATGTCATTTTCCAATCCCCATTTCCAAGCAGGGGAATATAAGCTTCTTAGGAAAAGAGACAAGGTCATTTCAAATCTTTTTATCCCCAGTGACTTGCACATAAGAGGCATTTGATATGTCTCTTGATTGAATTGACAAGTATTAAAAAAGTGCAAACTGATATTTTTAAATAAATGTTTTAGTTATAAAACTAGACTATCATTCTTTTAAGGAGAAGCCTTTATTTTTTTCCCTTTTATGGGTTAGTCTGAAGTTGTGTAAAGAATGTAGCAGAATCTTTGCAGAATGAAGTATAATGTCCCATGAAAGGAAAATTGTTTCTCACACTTCCTTTCCAGAAATCGACATGGTTTCTAAGACTTGGGGGCACTTTTGTTGCCTGCCATGGAAGAGTTCTATATACCCAGGTGCACCATGAATATTATTTGATGATGATGAGCACTTGATGAATAATTTTCTGAGTGTTGTTGATAATTACTCTCGTATACTATTATAAATCCAAAAGCAAAAAGCTAATGAGCAGGTCTAAGAATAAAAGGTTAAAATCCAAAGAAAAGAAGTGATCATTTTTCTGGGTGTGGAGAAAAATTTTAAAGGATTAGATGAACATGTGGGAAACTGCCAGCCGACCAATTCAGCTGGTGTAGCTATTCAACTGCATCAATTGCAAATACTGAAATACTTTCAAGAAAGCCATGATTTCATCATACCTGTCAGTAAAGATACACTCTTCACCAATGCAGGTTGCAATCCCTCTGTGTCTTAGCAGATCAATTTCTACCTGCTTTGTTGCGGTCAGAAATAAAAAAATCATCGCTAGGGGACAAATCTAGTGGGAAATTTTCCAAAATTAGACTGGTTCTCAGATAACCCATATACAAGCCAGGCCCCTGCCCATAATGGTATCCTGGCAGGGCTTGTGCTCCACTGGTAAAACCTTATCACCACACTATAGAGAGAAATTAGTGACAAGCACAGTGCCTGTCTGGTACACAGTAGACACTTTAATGAATACTTGTTGATCGACTAGCTGAGTAGGAGTTGTGTTTTGTCATTTCTCATTCTATTACATTATTTGTTTGGGGTCTAGAATTCTCTTCAGTACAGGGAGCTCCTACTAAGGAAATTCCCACTATCAATGCAGACCAGCACCTGCTCTAGAAAGTCTGGTTTTAAAGAGATTCTTGGGCTCCTGAGAAGTTCAGTTTGTATCACAGAAACTACTTGAATGTAGATTTTATTGAATCAGTGATCAATTCCTTACCCACTGTTCCAGATAGTCTGAATTCAGTCACATTAAAAATGCACGTCTGCTTTTCTCAATTTCATTCTATTTATACCACAAGGACAATGTGACAGGGAGGCATGCACTTAGAGGTGATCTTTGTTTCCTTCCCCCTACCCCCACAAGTCCCTTTATGGAACATGGGACACCCTTACTTACATGTTTCCTTTCTAAGCCAGTTGTGGGAACCTCTCTAAAGACTATTCTGTTCCCTTCAAGTGGAAGTCATTAGAAAAAAAACAACCTAAGTTTAACTAGAAAACCCTTTTCCCAAGTAATGCTGACATCAGTGATGATGCCGGCTCACTGTCAGGAAAGCAAATGAGGAACAAGCTTTTTGATCCAGGAAAAACACCAGAATAAAAACGAATCTTTTTTTCTGCTAGAAATGGAAAAATGGGCTGTAAAACAGGCAAGGAAGAATGGTTTTGCAAGCTGAAGAAGAGCCTGGAATTAGAAGTAAAGGCTCAAAATTCACAAACTGAAAACAGTGAATGTACCCTTCAGAGTACCTGATGACATGCTTGAGAAAAAGGAGAAAAATGAGGCTAATTTCAAATTAAGGCAGAAGACTCATTTTCTTTAAAAAATTAAAATCATGTTTTTCTGTGCTTTAACCAACCACATTTAGTTGCACTAGACTTTGGAAGTAAATGCCTCAATGATGTCATATTCCATTTGAAAATTTAAAATTTCCAAAGGCACTTTCTGCATAAAAAATGCTGGAAGAAGAAAAATAATAGTACTAATACTTGACAGTAGTAGCACTTAAAGCTACAAAGCATTCTTGCTTGAGATTTCACTTGGTGCTCACAGAAATCTTTTATTATAAATATGATCAGTATTTTATAGATGAAGAAATTGAAATTGAGATAGATTAAGTAACCTTCTAAGCCAGGGATACAAATCTAGCATTAATCTGGGGGAAGGTTCAAACCTCTGTCTTTCTGATATCAATATTTATCAAATATTTCTAAAAGGTAATGTACATGCAAGTCACTGTGGAGGCATTTAGAGAAATACTAGATCTGACCCCTGTCATGTAATCTAGTTGGAAGACTAGGCATATATACATGTTTAAAAAGAGTAACTTAATGCTACAAGTAAATGAGTCATCAGAGCATAGATCCAGAGTTGGAAGGTGACTTTGGAGTCTGTCTAGCTCAATTCTTTTCTGAGGCAGCAAGGGAACATATCTGTTTCCAAGGTGGGCCTGGAGATAGGAGGACCGGAGTTCAAATACTGCCTTTGATACTTACTATTTGTGTGACTTTGGGCTAATCACTTAAACTCTATTTGCCTCAGTTTTTTAAACTGTAAAATGTAAATAATAAGAAGATCCAATTCACTTGGTTATTTTGGGAATCAAATGAGATGATGTATTTCAAGCATTAGCACAGGGTCTGGCACATAGTAGGCATTATGTAACGCTTATTCCCTCCCATTATCATCATTATAATTGTTATTATTATTTTTTAAAGGAGAGAAACCTATGGCCCAGGTTCATAGCAAGTTCATGATCAAGTTCAAGCAAGCTAAATTTCAGTTCATTGACTCAGAATCTAGAGCCAATGGTCTTTCCCACTGTACCCCACTGCACCCCACTGCCCTCTTCCATTTGATCAGAGTATTCAGCACCATCTATCTTCATAGTAATGCTAATGGAGCAATTACCCTCCTTTCCCTGCCCTTCCCACCACACCCTGCCCCAAATGTAGAAATTTTTTACCTAGTAGTAAGACTACTGTCCTGGGAAGCACAATATACCTTTACATTAATTATTTCTGAAAAGCATTTATACTGTCAAAAGATCTATATCTACATGAATCTCTTCATTAATGCAATGTACAGGCCCTCCACACCTTAAAATACAGTTTTGGGAAACTGGTATGGAAGACAAAAGCCCATTGCCTAGTGGCTAATTTACTTTTGAAGAGTTTTGCTGCATGTAACTAGGCTGTTCCTTGAACTATGAGAATAGAGTTTGTCTACACCTATACTCAAAACTTTTCCTGTTTGCTAAGATCTGCCAAAATTGCTATTTCACTGGTATTGAACTAATTTTAAAAGTAAGAAATAGCTCATAAACCTTCCAGTACATTTTAAGCTTAATCTTCAATCAGTTAGTTAAAAAGTATGCATTTATTGAGCATGTCTTACGTGCCCAAAATGGATAGGATAGATTTAAGTACATAAAGATTAAAGTAGAAACAATCCTGCCCTCCAGGATCTTGTCAAAGAGACATATGGATATATGAATTCATATGTATATAAGTAAATATAATATGTACACTCTAGTATATGAATGTATATACAATATATATATTCAAAATATGTGCAAAAATGATAAAAAGGCACTTGGGGGAAGACACCTTCAGGTGTTGGTGTGGGAGGAGGGGAATCAATAAATACCTTCTAGAGAAGGTACAAATTGAAGGTGAGGGTGGAGTATAGACAGCTAGGTAAAGCAGTACATAGAGCACTAGACCTGAAGTCAGCAATACCTGAATTCAAATTCAAATTCAACCTCAGACACTTATTGACTGTGTGGTCCTGGGCAAGTCATTTAACCTTGATTGCCTCAGTTCCTTATCTGTAAAATGAGCTGCAGAAGGAAATAGCAAACCACTCCAGTATCTTTGCCAAAGAAAAGCCCAAACAGGCTCACAAAGAGTCCAACACAACTGAAAAGATTGGACAACAACAATGGATAATAGACAGATTTCAGAGGGTCCATGAACTTGAATGGGAAAAAAGACATCTTTTTTCCCCATAATAATTGGTTTCCATTGTAATCCTAGGTATTTTATTTTATGCACTAAAACATGTTTGGGCTTTTTTTTTTCTGGGCTTTATAGACTTCTCCAATCTGCCAAAAGGGTCTGTTACACACATCAAAAAGTTAAGAACCCCTGCTTTAGTTCAATGCCCTCATTTTATAGAGAATGACACTAAAAAGGCAGAATCTCCTGACTTCCCTGTCTGCTCCTTGCCTACCCAAATCACTTTATTATTTTTGTGTCGGGTTTTGCATCTGATGCTGTTCCCCATCACTAGCACAGGCATTTGGGAATTGACTCTGTTCATATTGTGGACTTGCTGTCATATAACCAGATAACTTATAAAATGTTTTTAATATTTAAATTGCATTCTTTAAAAGGCAGTTTATGCCCATCTTGCCTTGAGAACTCTAGGGCACGAAAAGTTCAGACCCATAAAAAATCAAGTGACTTTTCAATCATCAAGGATCTCAAAGGCCGAGGTACTTTTTAACCAGAGTCAGAAATATTACATTTTCACAACTTTATCCTTCGTGAGTGACTCAATTTGATTCATACTTTCCAAAATAAATTCTCCTCTGGCCTAAGACTAAAGCATAATAATTTTCAGGTCAAAAGGAGCTGTTGGCGGGTTGGTTCTTTTGGTGGGTATTTTTTTTTGACATGAGAAAGGAAAGAAATTAGGGCTCCAAATGGAACACTAGCTGCAGCCCTAATTAAGGAGCTGGAACTGTGGCTTGGTAATTACTATAAATGATGCACCCACATCCTCCATATTATTTAGCTGGCGAATTTCTGACTTTCCCTTCACATGTAAAAAGAGGGATGTGAATTTCCAACTGAAAAATTGTGGCCCTCACCTCTTCCTTCATTCTCTTACACAACTCCCATTGACGTCAGCATGAACTGTAGCCATGTATCCAAACCCAAGAGAAAGGAGGGCTTTGAAATATAGGGTACAGGTCAAATATTAATAGGGTGATAGTACAGAGAGGGAAGAGAGAAGGGAATCGTGAAGCTGTAGGAGGAGAAGGCAGATGGAATTGCTGTGTAAGGAATTATTATTCAGCACTGGCAATAAGTCTTTTCCCAAACTGCCACATTCCAAATGCAAGGCAGAGCTATTGAGGTTTCATAGATGGCTGAGAGCATGTGAAAGAGAATGTAGGGAGAAGAACAGGGGGAGGGAGACTTTCTGGAAGCTCTGAGAAGAAGAAGGGGAAAAAAAAAGATTGGAAAATGTTACAAGCATTCTGTTCATGTTGTATCACTTAGTTCAGTCTTGTCTCTTCAGCCCACTAGTCTGGAACAAAAGTCAGTCTGAAACATAACAACAGACACTGGGGAAGTATCCAACAAAAGCTCACCTCCCAAAGAACAGGATGGTGCTATGACTGAATGCCAGCCCAAGCAAAGCAGAGATATTACAGAAAAATGCCAAGGCCCACATTGTCTCTTCCACCTCCTCTCCTCCCCCTCTGCTGAATGAACTGCTAAAAGACCAAGAACTGTGGTAAGAGATAAGAAGAACCCAGGAACTTGTAGCAGGTGTTACATGGGGAGACTGCACACTGGGACAGCTACCTGTGGTTTATTTTCTTCTGGTCAAAATGATACCCTGGTCATTTGGGAGAGAACATGGGAGAGTGTCTAACTGACTCAGATCTAGATGTAAATGGTAGATCTTGTGGCTTTCTCACAGAGTGGAATTGAGGATCCAAGGAAAAAAAACTTCTCCTCACAGAACATGTGCGTTTGGGATTTTAGACTACTTTGCCAGGGCTGCCCATAAACGCTAGAAGACAGGAGCGGTAGTTTGGCCTCAACTAAGTGAGCCATGGGATTGAAGCCAAGGGACAGTGAAGTCTAAGAGAAGTTCTGCCATTGCTTCATTGTGTGGACCCCATCCAGGGCCATCCAAGGACATCCAGGCCATTCCCTAGCTTAGGAGGTAGGAAGAAAGAAGGGTAAAACCCAGGGCATCGGAAAAATGAAGTTTAAAAGTAGAAAAGAGAAGCTTCTTCTGCCAGGCCAGGTGATGTTAAATAGTCTAAAGTCAAGTCTTGGGACTTAGAATTAGCACAATAGATCCCTCCTCACTTCCCAAAACAAATTGAGTGAAAGCATCCCTTTAATTCCTCCTCCCTTCCACATCCAACCTCTTTAGGTAAGCCTCTTTGCAGTTTTTCTCCTCTTTCTAGTCACAGAATTCTCCTAGACAGAAACTCTGTGGAACACGATGCTTTTCAAACATCATTGTACTATTTTGTCGATGAGAACATAACTTTAGAGCTTTAAGGAAGTTCTGTCATCTCATCCAACACATGCATTTTATATATAAGGAAACTAATTTCTTCAAAGATTTGCTCAAGGGATTAATATGTACTATTAATGATTATTTCTTGAACACTTACCACATTCAGGGTAAAAAAAAAGCATGAATAATTTTGCCTACTACCAATACAGTAAATAGATGTGGCAGCTAGTAGATAGAGTACTGGACTTGGAGTCAGGAAGACCTGAGCTTTAATCCTCCTTCAAATAATTTCAAACTGTGTGACTCTGGTCTATGACAGCTTCAATTTCTTCATATGTAAGAGGGGGAATATTAATTGTACCTGCCTTGTACTGATAAAATAAAATATATGTAAAAAAAATTCTTCAAAACTTAAAAGACTGATAAATGTTAGCTCTTACTACTACTACTACTACTACTACTACTACTACTACTACTACTACTACTACTACTACTACTACTACTAGCCCAAAAGGGTTGGAAGGAGGAGGCAGATAGATGAAGGACAGGACCCTGGAGACAACCCCCTAAGAATGAGCCCTAGTTAACGTAAACTGAATGGTCTATGTGTAAGAACATTCTGTGTTTGTATGATGCCAGTATTGTACCTGTTACACAGATCACTTCAAGAGCAAGACCTTGGTAACTGCTGACTAGACTACACAAACTTATACAACAGCCCAGTTTCAGTCCAAGTCATGAGGAACCTCCTATAAAGAACTAATTACTACAAGCCGACCTCTTCGCGCTGACAGCTAGAGAAATAGAGCCCATGCAGACTGGACAATGTTGAAATCTTGCTGGAAAGGGGAAAAAAAGCAAATTATAAATATGTACCTAATAATTTTCATTTCTTAAAACAAATGACTAACTGTCCCCCTTGCCTTTCACCACTCCACAGATTTCTTTCAGTATGTATCTATTGATATTCTGCAGTACAACTCAGGCTTCTCTTGTAACGCCTCCCCCCCTTTGATGGAAATTAATAGTACCTCCTACTCTGGAATTCTTTGAAAGTCTTAGTATAGGATGCTCGTGACCCCTGCTCTTGTCATAATATCACAAGATCTGGGGCATATCAAGAAAACTGTCCTTTCCAATCTCATTGGTTTTCCTAACGTGCCAGGAAAAATTTAGTGTTCATTTATAGGAGAATCAAGTAATTTTAACTACACTTACATGAGAAGAAAGTATATAAGAATGAAAAAAGAGAAAGAAGTTCACAAATAGTCATTTCTACCATGCTTTCTACCTTAGATTTCCCTCTAAATAGGCTTCACTCTAATACTACTAAAATATATATGCAGTATTTTCAAAGCACTTTAAAAATATGTTAATTAAGAGATCTGAGTGATTTTCCTACTCTTGGTCTTTCTCAGGTAATGCTATGAGTATGGTAAAGCTCAGCAGTATAGAAAACCATGTGGTTTATATATATTGTTAGGTAAACTTCAGTATCTTAAATAAATTCTATGATATGAATCCTTTTCTCCCCATACTTGCATGAATTGCATGAATGGGAACATCAGCAAACCATGAAGTTTATTTTAATTTCTTCACCATCCTGTCTACATATTGCTCAAGATTCAGGCCCTTAATGGGACAGTCCTTCCATATCCCTTCCTAACTACTGTTCTATCATAGAAAGATGGAGGATTTGCTCTTCCCCATCCCATCCACTGCCCCATGTGAACGTGATTATACAAAGCAGGACTATTTTATGAGTTCAGATGTTCTAACAGAGGGAAGTCTTGGGGTCTTTGACCAGCTCTTCTTTGTGCTCAGAACACCTAACTAGCACTCACCCTGCCACAGAAGAATTCTGACCTGAGGGGCTAATTGATGTCTAACTTTTCAGGCATCTGTAACTGAAACATCTTAAACTCAATATGTCCAAACTAAAACTCATCATATTCGCCCTAAAACTTCTTCCCCTCCTACTTTCCCTATTAGTGTAGAGGGCAATGCCATCCTCCCAGGCTCTCAAGTTTGTAGCCTAAGAATAATCCTGGATTCTCACCTTCTCTCATCCCCCATATCCAAGCTGTTGGATTTCTGCTGAAGATTTCACCTGCTGAGATTTCACCTTTGCAAGCATCTCTCAAATACACTTCCTTCTCTTCTGACACTATCACCACTCTAGTGCAGGCCCTCATCACCTTCCACCTTGATTATTCAATAGGCTACTAGGGTCTCTGCCTGTCTCAAACTTCTCTCACCTTCCATCTACCCTCTACTCAGCCACTTAAGTGACTTTCCTAAAATGCAAGTCCAATCATGTCACCCTGTAACCCCCACTACTGAATAAACTCCAGTGGTTTCCTGTTGTCTCCAGGAACAAACACAAAATGTTCTGTTTGGCATCCAAAACCCTTCACAATCTAGCCCCATCCTACCTTTCCAATCTTCTTACACTTTACTCCACAGCACATATTTTTCAATGCAGTGACACTGGCCTCATGACTGTTTGACCAACAAGACCCTCCATCTCAGCAGGCATTTCCTCTGCCTATTCCACACTCCTATATACTCTCCTCCTCTCTGACTCTTCCTCAATTCCTTTAAGTCTCTACCAAAATCTTTCCTTCTACAACAGTGGTTCTCAACTTTCCTAATGCCACAACCCTTTAATACTTGTATGTGGGCGTATCTGCATGGAGGCAGACCTGTCTGGAGACTGATACTAGAGGAGCAGTGTCTTCGTTCCTAAGGCCATCGGAAATATGTGTTTTCCCATTGTCTTAGGCGACCTCTGTGAAGGGGTCGTGACCCACAGGTTGAGAATTGCTGTTCTACAAGAAGGCTTCCCTAATCCCTCTGAATTCCATTGTTTTCCCTCTCTTAATTATTTCCTATTAATCCTGTATACAGCTGTTTTATATGTACTTCTTTGCCTGTTGTCTGTCGCATTAGATTTTAAACTTCTTGATGGCAGAGATTTTCTTTTGATTCTATTTGTATCCTCAACGCTTAGCACAGAACCTGGTGCAAAGTAGGCACTTAATTAATCTTTATTGACTGATTTTTTTATTGAAGAATATCATTTTTATAAGAAACACCACCTTTGAGGCCTTAACCAGAAAAGTAAAAATATGACTTTCCTAATACAATATAAAACCAGTAAATCATAGAATTTTAGTGCTTAGAAATCATCTAATCCAGGCTAATCTATTATTATTATTGAGGAACCTGAACCTGAAAGGTGATGTGATTTCTACACTGTGATTTATTCAGCTGAATTTGTGATGTAGTCCAGCATAAATAGTGTTGCATTTAGAGCTTTAAAAACTCAGAAAACCAAAAATCTGAGCTCAAATCCTGGCTCAGCCAGTTATTCTTGATATGACCTTCCACAAATCAACTTCTCTCTATGAGCCTCGGTTTCCTCACCTGTAACATAGGGAAGGGAGTTGCACTTGATCTAAGGCGTTTTTCAAACTCTAATCCCATGATACAGCTATTTTATTTATATAAAGAACATATATGACCTGCCTAATAAAAGACAGTGGCTCTCTGTTGTTTCTAGGAAACAAAGTTGAACCATGTTTAACTCTTAAAGTCTTTTCCAATCTGGTCCCAACTCATTGTTCCATCTTCATTGTGTATTGCTCCTCCCTGCCACACATCGAGTCAAACTGACCAAGTTTTCATCTAATCCTCACAAACACTATATCATCCTCCTCTTTTCCTTCGTATTGACCTTCCTCCATTCTTAAATGTATTTTCTCCTCCTCTAGAATCCCTTCTTTTTTCAAGAGGTAGCTCAAGTACCACCTTCTATATGAAGTTTTGCCTGATCCTGTTAATTGCTAGTGCCGTGCATTCTAACCTTTAGTAGACTTAACTATATTGTCTTTATTCTTTTCATATTTCATATATATGTAAATATATGTGTATATATACATATATTTGTGTATGTATACATATGTGTATATATAAATGCATGCATATGTGTGTATATATACATGTGTATACCTACATATATTTGTCTCCCCCATTAGAATGTAAGGTACTTCAGAGTAGTGTTGTTTCATGCTTTTTATTAATATCTACAACATATATCACCATGCCCAGCCTATATTAGAATTTAATAAATGCTTGCTGATTGACTGACATAATTCAATATTTCACTGTGTCTACAATCTTATAAATTTTTATTTATCTAGGCATGTCCACATAAAATTCACTTATCTTTCAAAATTTAAGCTTTTGATTTCTCGTTTGCATTATTGGTATGGTTTTCCATTGGTAATTTGCCTAGCAAAAAAAAATAAACAGCTTTTTTTTGGAGGGGGGAAGGCAAGGCAATTGATGTTAAGTGACTTGCCCAAGGTCACACAGCTAGTAAGTGTCACGTGTCTGAGGCTAGATTTGAACTCAAGTACTCCTGACTCCAGGGTCATTGCTCTATTCACTGCACCACCTAGCTGTCCCAAAACAACTTTTTACAAAGATAGCACCATTCATCTTACATTATTAGGATAGCAGCTTTTTAGTCATTTTTCTAATAACAGTTATTGATCTTCTCTGATCTGTCCAGACTTTCTCATCTAAGTCCCCTTATGACCAACAGATATATTTGTGAGTTGACAGACAAGGATTAAGGTTATAGTCTGTGACCAGGAGACAGAAAGAATTGAATGAGCCCAGTTTAAAAGGAATCATGTGGTCATTGTGTTGTTAGTTTTACATCAGAATCCTTATAGCCCAACCAACTAATTTGATTTCACTATGTTACAGAGAATTAGAATGGATAGAAGAATAGAACTACCTCCAATATCCCCCAAATCCAACCATAACCCTAAGAAACATAGTCACTCCAGAATAGAGATGTAATTAGATAAAATTTTACCTGAATCAAATTCATTTGAAGCAGTGCCTGGAGGTTGCACAGAGAACAGCTCCAAATTGGGACAGTCCAGTCCATTACCCAGGGAGACCAACTGGACTGGTGACAATTTGCATCTTAGAGAGACTGAGGTGAGATGTAGCTATGGCAGTGAGGAAGAAATGCAGAAGTTAATGCAAGGAGGAATTATCTCTTTTCCAATTGCCTTCCCCTCATCAGTTGAAGATACAGAATAAAACCCTATTCATTACACTGTCCTAGGTGGGAAAAATGTCTAGCCAGAAAACATAACCCTCTTTTTAGATACAGGCACTTAAAGATTCTTGGTCTGGATGAGAAATGAAGCAATTCTGCCTTAGCTTATTCCTTCCCAAGCTGCAGAAAGTTCAGCCTTCAGCCACTCTGAGAAAATGACCTCCATCTGCTGACTTCCTCTTCAAATTAACTGTTCTTTCTAAGCATTCCATGTATTACGATCAGCCTTGCTTTCCTTTTCTATGCTGCAAAGCAGTTCATTTTGGACTCCATCTGAAGCCTTCATTAACTTTTCCAAGGGCCACAAGGAGACTGGACCTACCTATCTGGTTCTGAACCTAGTTTGTTCAATCCTATCTTGTTCCCATCCAATTGGTCCCACTAGTGACTCCATTGAGAGTCTTATTCTTCACCCACAGCCAGGGTACACTGTGCTAAGATTAACTGAGTTATATATCTAGATGCACTATCATCTGTGATAGTAAAACCGGAAAGTCTATGGTATAAGGCAGCCCTGAAAATCACTACTGATAAGACTGTGCAATCCTGCTATAATCTTGGAGGGTTAGATATTTGTGGTCTTCTCATTTTTCCTCACTTCTTGAATGACCTTGAACAAATCCGCTGCTTCTCAGTGGTTCAATTCCATTGCTGCCATAACAATGATAATATTTGTTTCCTATCTCAGAGGTATGTTTTAGAAATCAATTATTGGTCTATAAAGTACCTTCATTTCTCCTGAAGAAAAAAGTACTGTATATGGACACAAGGTATTTTTCTTAATAACAGTAACTGTTGTTACTCAGATGCTCCATAGAGAAGAAAATGAAATCCCTTTTAAATAGTCCAGCTTGCTATTGAATGAACTCTTCCTTCTTATGCCTCACTAAAGGACCAGAAAAAAACTTAAGCAGCAACGTCTATGTTCACGAATCTCAATTTACACGTTCTGTTTTACTGCGAATTGTGTGCAATGATCTCTGTCTGGAGGAATTGCTGAGACTGAAATAAAATGAGTTTTTGTTTTGTCGTGTTTTGTGTTGTTTTGTTTCGCCTGAGAAAAGCTCTATAGAAAAAATATAGGTAGGGAAACCAATGAAACCATTGTGGAAATGGAATCCTTTTCGCCGGGGCCATTTGGTCTTGTCAAAACCAAAAGGCAGCTTGGACAAACATAGTCATCTTTCAGTTATGCAAGCCTGAGGTAGTTTGAAGAATGGCCACAAAGGACACACAGACTGGTAGTAGTTGCATACAATGGGGAGAAGAACTTTACGACTGAAATTGTATGGCGTATATTGGTGACATTTGTGAAATTTCACAAAATGTTTCCATTTTGCCAGGCAGCACTTCCAAAGCCAAACCCTGGAGCTCTACACAGAGCCTAGGCCAAAAGCAATCAACAGCCCCAAGCCCACACAACAGCATATCCGAAAATATGCCAGTTTACCTCATATCAAGCAGTCAGAGAAATGAAAGCTGCTATGTTGAATTGCACAACTCTCAGAACACAGTGTAGAAAAAAATAATAATAAAAAAGGTGTATGGCTGTTGCCCATTATATATGATTTAGAATTAAGTTACATTTTCTCACAGTGCAAAACACAGGTGGGCTAAGTATTGGAGCTTAAAAAAAAGATAGTCACTGAACACAGAAGTCAGACAATGCTATTCAAATGTTCTAGTTCTTTTTTTAAAAATGAAATCTTTCTTTTTCTCTTTTTTGACAACTTTCTGACTTAGAGGAACAATCCTACTGACTGTCACCACTCAAACATGCTTTTCTACGCTTCCCAGAAAAACAGACAAGTAGGCAAAAGACTGTGGACTAAACTAAGAGAGGAGACAAAATGTATATGTACTTCAGGGATGATGGTTTTATCTGTCTTCTGGGAACAAGATAATTTGCTTCATCTCCCTAAAATCTCATGAGACAAGACTTGTAAGATGCACCTCTGAAAAACTGAAAAGTGATTTAATTCAATTCGATTCGACAAGTATTTATTAAGCATCTCCGTGTCAGACACTAGGGTTTCTAAAGATAAAATGACAGTTCCTGTCCTTAAGGAACTTACATTCTTTTAGTGGTTGGGGGATTGAATGTGGAGTAGAGAAGGACAAGATATGATAGAGAAGTAAATGCAAAATATGTACAAAGTTAATACATAATAATTTGGAGTAGGAAAAGCCTCTTGTTGTTGGAAGTAGCTTGGGCTAAACTTTGAAAAGAGGTACGGATGCCTAGGAGAAGAGGTGAGAACAGCTCACATTTCAGGTAGAGGTGGCCAAAGACAGAATATCAGTGAGGAGGAACAAAATGGTCAATTTTTCTAAAACATGAAGTCAGAGACGGGGAGGGATGTCTATAAGGTTCGGAAGACAAGTTGTAATGAGAGTTTAAAGGATTATAAACGTCAAACAGAGATTGTTGTACCTTATCCTAGGTAAACAACCTTCTTAAGTAAGAAAATGACTGGTCAGATTGGTGCTTTAGAATAACAATTTGACAACTGTGTAGAGTAGGAATTGAAGAAGGGAGAAACTAGGGTCTGAGAGACCAATTAGGAAGCTATTGCAACAATTGAGATAATATGTGATGAGGCACTAAATGAGAGTCATTGGCTTGTGAGTAGAAATAGAGGATGACTGTAGGAAGTATCCTGAAGGTATTGTTGACAAAACTTAGCAACTAATTGAATATGAAGTTTGATGGAAAATATAGAGTTGAGGGTGACTCCAAGGTTAGGAACCTGGGTGACTAGAAGGATAATGTGCTTTTGACAGATGTTAGAAGAAGAAATAGTTCAGAAAGGAAAATAATGAGTTCCATCATGGACATGTTGAGCATATGATGTAATAGAAGAGGTACAATGCCAGTCCATTGATAAGCACTTATTAAGTAATACTATGTGCAAGGACTAAGTGCTAGAGACACAATGAAAGGCAAAAGGCAGTCCCTCTTCTCAAGAAACCCATAGTCTAGTAGCAGATATGATATGAAAACAATTCTGTACAAACAATATATAATCAGCCTAAATTGGATGTTCCCCTATAATCTTTATAAGGACAAAGACATTGTTCCAGCAATGGACGACTTGTCTGTCTGCCAAGGACCAAAGTAGCTAAGTTTAGAGGAGAATATCACCAAGACGGCAGCAACCAGATAATGAAGGTTTCTGGTCTCAACAATTCATGAAACATTTCCACTAAGGTATGAAGGGGACGTAATCTGCATCAAAAGCATATTGAGCAAATGTAATAGCATTTTCCATGAATGACATTTTCCCTATTATGCCAAATAATTTCTATTGTATCCAAAGAAAATAGAATTTTAGAGTTGGGGAGGGAAGCTAAAAAATTCACATACTTTAACTTTCTACACAATTTAGAATTTTTTTTCTGGAAAATCCTGATGTCTAATCACCTAGTCTCCGTGCAAATACTTCCAGTGAGAAAGGACTCATTAGCTCAGAAGATTGCTGATTGTGTTGTTATAACTACTAATATAATTATAATTACTTGAAGTTCTTTGTGTGGAGGTAATATATGACAATCTCTAATTTCAACCTAATGGGGTTTTCCATACCATTCTGAACCACATGCAATATATCTAGCCCTTCTACACACTGTTTGTGATCAGCTATAACTCACAGGGACTTTTCTGCAATGAAAGTGAGAACCTAAATGAAGAATTTTACATGTGTCCCTATTAACTCCTTCATCCTGTTTAGCCAGGTCCATTGTTCTATAATACTGAGATCTTTTTCAGTACATTCATCATTGTGCCCATCTTTGACTCATACACAAATTTAATTAATATGCATTCTTTGTCATGAAGTCATTGTAAAAATATTGATAAGTACAAAGACTGTGGAACACATTGATTAAGTTATTCATCCAAGTTAAAATCTATCTATTTATCAATGCTATTGTGATTTTTGTTCAGGTATCTTCAAATCTCCCTATCATTTAGTCTACATGTTCTGTGTTGCCCAGAAGAACATCGTGAAAAATGTTGCCAAAAGTCTTACTAAAATCAATATAAATTATAGAACTGGGAGAGACGTCAATGACTATATATTTCAGTCCTTGAATATTTTAGATGATGAAACTCAAGTCCAGTGAGGTGAATTGACTTTCCCAAGGTCAAATATGTAGCAAGTATCAGAGATGGCATTTGAACTCAGGCCCTCTAATTCCAGTCATTTATCTCTTCATTTTGCCTACCATTCAATCTATTATACTCCCCCAGCCACTAGGTTAGCAAAAAAATCTTAAAACACAGCAAAGTTAGTTTGGCAAGTTTTCATTCATTCAACAATCATTTATTAAGCATCTACTATTTGGAGTGAACTGTGCTAGACAAAACTCCAATACCTCATTGTAGTGTGGAGATAACCCAGGGTTCTCAAATGCTATGTCATGAGAGTATAGTGAGTTCTATTATAAACACGTTCTGAAAGTATACTTTATACTGATTTATTCCAATGAAATTTTTATGTTAAACAATAATTTAAGCATAAAGCAAATTGTGTGTTTGCTTTATGTGATTTAATCTGGAAGAGACAGTGAGAATAGCAGAAAACGTTATCACTACACAATAACTCAGAAGCTGGAAACCTTCTGGCCCCAGCTCCCAGGTATAGGAGTTAGAGCAGTGGTTCTCAACCTGTGGGTTATGTTCAATTTGTAACAATGAAAATACATCCTGCATATCAGATATTTACATAGCAATTCATAACAGTAGCAAAATTACAGTTATGAAGTAGCAACAAAAATAGTTTTATAGTTAGGGGTCACCACAACATGAGGAACTGTATTAAAGGGTCAAAGGATCGCGGCATTAGGAAGGTTGAGAACCACTGAGTTAGAGAGACCTACCTCTTCAGGCTGCCTTCTTTCCCATAGCTGTTGACTGACAGTATCAATGCCTAGGAATCTGAGTGTAAGCTGAGCAGCACACTAAGAACTGAGTCTTGGCTGTCATTTATTGTAGTTCTTATGTATTTTCTAACTAATATACAAAAATATGCTACCATTTTAATAAAGTTTCTATTTTTCATGTGTCACTGAAAAAGTTACTCAGTGTTGTGCTCCTAAGCCCATCTTCCCCATATGCCCTATAGTTTCTATTATGCAATTTTGCACAGCATTTTGATTTTTAGGAATGCAAATGCCCTATTATACCAGAACTTATTGAACAAGTTGTGACAAACACCATAACATCCTGAGAAGGCTTCAGGTATGGTTCTAGCAACAGACTAAGTGTGCTTTCTAAGGACCAGTCTAGCTAAATAAGGAGAGACTAATCATATTATAATTGGTCAGTCTATTAGCAATGGATATTTTTGGCCATGACATCTCACAAATAAAAAAGGGAAAAAAAATACCCCACCATATATACTTGTTACTTGAATATAATCTTAGCTGGCATTGTGTGATGACATGTATTTCCATTCATTTAGTAGCTTAAAGATAAAATTAAAAGTACATAGAATATACGTTAGAAGATTAATGGAAACATACACAGCAGACAAGACAAATGGGAATTTACCAAGTAGAATCACTATGAGCAGCTATGTAGAAATTTGTGTAATACTCAGAAGAAAAGGTAAAATATTAATGGATAATTGAACAATAAATAATTGTAACAACTTACATAAGTAGATTAGTCAGGCATTTCCATCGTTCTGTCTTTGGCAGTAAAGTTTCTCATGGGAAAGCACATTCTCATTGTTGATCGGGTAAGTAATATCTAGGCAACTCTTTACCTTCTGTAGTAATATGAAATCTCAATAGTAGTCTCAGAATTCTCTTCCACATTCTTCACTTGTTGTGCTTAAAGAGTACCGACATAAGTGTGCTGAATATCAGGCACCATTCTCACAGCCTGTGAACATGAGGTAGTTAAGACTTTCTGGCAGAGCTTAGTGATCCCTATAGACAATCAAAGATCACAAGGTAGATCTTGTTCCATCGCAGCTAAAACAAAAGGGCTGATAATTGGTGAGGTGCCAGGGAACAATATCTGTCTAGTACAAAGCCCAGTGATAGAATTTCAAGTATACTTAAGGCTTCAGAAACCCAACCATAACTTTGGCTGTTGAAAAAATTCATGATTAGGAAAATTTTGGTTGTCGTGCTACACAACAGTATAGAGAAGGTGGACCCCATGGAAGATGTCATTTGAAGCATTTGAAATAAAAGTGTGACAGGTGTGCCCAATATTGGCACACACCTCACTTTCAGAGACTTGTATATAGCCTAAAGCAAGGCACTTTTATAGCAACATCTCACAGGTGGCTGAGACTTGGGCCTAAAGAACCTCAAGGAAGTGAGCATTGGCAAGTAACAGGCATTAATCAGAGGTACTTACCAGGCTGACAATCATCCACTTGGCTTCTTATCTCCACTCCCTGCCTCCTCTGCCCCAACCCAAGGAAACGCCATACCAAAGAAGCAAAGAAAACACAATAATGGTGAATTCTACCCAAAGGCAGGGCATAAAAGTTCAAGGTGACTGGGGAAATATAGTTATAGCAACGGGTGTCATATCAACCAGAAAGGAGGCATTTACAATCTCAAGATTCTCAAAGAAAAACAACTTTATAGAATTAGTTCTAATTAAGCCAGTGGATGGGGCACTTTATTCTCACACATCAGATCTCTATGGATAAGTTGACAGGACACTGTAAGATGGCAAAGAGACCAAATATGTAGGAAAATTCAAATTGAACATTATACCAAAAATACTTGTGACCTTCCCAAAATGTTCCATCTTTGTGGATTATGCAAGTAACTATCAGGATAAAAAGACAAGGGTGGGTTATTCTGGTAAACCAGCTGCCTATGCAATGAAAATTTCCTTTATGAAACAGTAGTTGGTCTACCACCTATATCACTTATGGTAAACATTTTAAAAACAAATCATAGGTTTCTATCAACAGAAGTAGAAAATATCTTCACACAAAGAAGAGTCAAAATAGTCAATAAATATTTATACACTGGAGATGTAAATATGAAAAAAACAACAATCCTTTCCCTTAAGGAATGTATAATCTAATGAAGACAACACATAAAAGGGTAAAAAGGGAAGGGGGAAGTACCCAATGTGGCATTATTGTGGGAAAGTAAAAGAAATCCTAAAATAGTGTAACCAGGTGAAAAAATGAGATGTCTGAGCTAAGTTTCTTCATTAAATGGAAGTTTTAAAGTTCATGACTCCACCTTACAATTACAGGGGCAAAAGGTGTGATTATGTGGAGTACTAAGGCTGCCAAAAATATTTATTTATATAAAGGATTCTGTAAAGCGGAGGGTCACTTAAATTTGATTTTGAAAAACTATGTATCTAAAATCAAAGGTTATCAATATTTCCAAGTGGAAACACTAAGAATTCTCCAATTAAATACAGGGGTAAGGCAAGTTTGCCCCCTCTCACTACTATTAGTTGACAGTTTTAAAAAGGTTAGTGATAGAAATTATAAATAAATGAAAAGCTTAAACATTCACACAGAGCAAAAATCATCTCATTTTCAAATGGCAATATAATTTACTTGGGAAATATCAGGAAATGGGGTGAGGAACCAAAATTGAGACAATAACTTCGATAAAGTATCAATATTCAAAATAAATATATACAAATTATCAGTATTTTTGTATTTCAATAGCAATATCCAGGAGAGAAGAATGTAAAAGGAAATTCTATTATAAGTAACCATGAAATTCAAATATTTAGAAGCTGTTATCAACATATTCTCAAAACTTAAGCACTCTTTAAAGATATGAAAAAGGACTTAAATAACTGAATATTCAATGTTCATGGTTGGTTTGCACCAATATAAGAATATTGATGTCCTTCTTAAATTGTAGAATCCAGTGCTGAACATTGATTTTTCAAATGAGAGCTGATAAGGCTAGATAATAGTCCTACCTGCCTTTCCTCTAAACCTTTAGAAAATTGCTTTCTCAAAATCTATTCCCAAATTTATTCTCATTCAGTATCACAAACTCTAGAAAGGGGATATCTACTTCCCCTTCCTACTCATACTTTCAAAATGTTTCTATAATCTCCATCCCAGCAATAAATTATTTTCTGTTAGTGTGAATCAAATTCATAATAGAATTCCCCCTTATTGGGGGAGGAAATCTCTTAAAGGATGAAATTATCAGTAAGACAAGTCAAGAAAGTATTAACTGATTAGCATTGGGTAAGAGAACTCTAGCAGATGTTTGAATAATTGAAGTGTCTCATCATTATTATTGTTTCTCCCTTAAGCTTCTAGGAACTTATATGTACTTGTTACTACCACACTAGTTAGGTCATTCAAAATCTGCAAATTTCTAATGTTGAGAAGAGATAGTTAAGGTCTGGAAGCCACACATAGTTAGAAGACTAGGCTATTTATTCTTTTCTCCATCTAAAATGCAGTGCTCAGACTTCATGTCATTGCTCAATATCCTACTGTCACTCCTAACCCTGCCTGGCAGAGACAGCAAACTATCTCCCCAGTCTCCAAGAGGTATACAATTCATCACTGGAAGCTTAGGACAAAAACTACACTATTCTGTCAAGCCCATCTATCAGCCTTGTGATCAGTTTTCTAAAAATAATTTCCTTTTTTTTGCCTAGGTAGACTATTATATACTCAAACAGCCTAATAAAATTTCTTTCTACTTCCACTGACCTTCACCCAGATATTTTCATCACGCTTCTCTCCTATTTTCCTATCCCAATTGCTGGATTTCCTTACATGGGTATGCCTTCATAAGATTCAGTGGTAACCTTTTTACCTTTCTCTTTTGAATAAGGTATTCCTATCCAAATCTCTGGTCCAAACATAGGTTTCAATTCACCAAACCTCACTGATATCTACAACATTAAATCTGTTTCTTATATCCATTATTGGATTTTATCTCTTGTAGCATTCTGGAAAGCTCAACTCTTATTCTTCCTTCTTTGTAGCTATTCTCTATAGTACATAATTTGAAGTATGTATAATCTTCTCTATCCTTCATTCTTTTTATTTTAGTGGAAAAAAGGAAGGAAGGAAAGAAGGAAGGGTGGGAGGGAGGAAGAAAGGAAGGAAGGAAGGAAGGAAGGAAGGAAGGAAGGAAGGAAGGAAGGAAGGAAGGAAGGAAGGAAGGAAGGAAAACTAAAGTTATGGTTAGAATCACTGTAGAAGACAATATGACATTGTCAAAGAGATATTTCTCAAACAGAAGAGTGTCTCTGTTCTTATAAAGATAATGAGGGGTGGCTAGATTGTGCATGAAATAGAGCACAGGCCCTGGAGTCAGGAGGACCTGAGTTCAAATCTGGCCTCAGACATTTAACACTTACTAGCCATGTGACCTTGGGCAAGTCACTTAACTCTAATTGCCCAACCTTACCCCCTCCAAAAAAGCAAAAAAAAAAAAGATAACTAGACAAATCATGACAATATATTCATAGTAAGAGTAAAATAGGATACTTTAATACTGTTGTATGACATTTGATGAAATGCAAAAAAAGATAAATAAGAATTAAAAGATATAGCTTTACTGATTATTTTGCTGTGGTAGTCTCTTATGTGTGGGATACTCAGACTCTCACATCTAAATCTGTCTCTTTTGTTTCCTTAAAGATTCAGCTCAATGTTCACTTCAAACAAGAGGACTTTCCTTGTACCCCCTTACACACATGTGTATGGATATGTGCATATATGTTTGTATATGTGTGTGTGTGATAGGTGCCAATTTATTTATGTGTTCTCTCATCCATTAGAATGTACACTCCTCAAGATCAGGGACTGTTTTGGTTTAGTTTGGTTCAGTTTGGTAAGATATCTTGCCTTGCTTTCCTTTGTATCCCCAGTGCCTAGCACAGTGGCTAAAACACATTCAATAAATACTTTTTTAATATTTCAATGACATGGAGCAATATCTGAATAAAAACTGAAGAATACACATATTCTCACCATCTCACAAAACCTTTATAAAATCATTCATCTGATTTTGCACAAAAGAATAAGAAAATTCTAAAAGGCAGAAAAAAATTCACATTCCTAACAAACCACAAAAATAATTAAGGAAATATAAACAAATTATGAGGCGATAAATTTATAGTAAATAATGAAATATTGGGTAGTAGTTGAATCAAATAAAAAATCATGTAAATGATATTTCAAAGGTAATAACAATGAAAAAATATGCAAAAAAGATGTAAGTGTAGTACAAACATGCCTGTACATCTATTTACATTTAATATGTATTTTATGTATTATATCTCAAAGAACTTTCATTACTTGTAAGAGATAAATACTAAAGGCTTTCTCAACACATACAGGGGTAAAGCAAGGATGGCTCCTCTAGTCAACTATCCTTTAACATCATTTTTGCAATGCTAGTTATAGGATTAGTACAGGAGAACAAGATTAAAGCTATTCATATCAACTTAGAAGAAACAGAAATATTGTTATTTTCAGATGACATGGTTGTATACTTGCTCAACCTGACAAAATCAGTTTGAAGGAAGATACTGAGATGATTAATATTTCCATAAAAAATTAAAAAATAAGTCCATTAAAGTTGTCAGAACTCTCATATAGCAATAAAAAACCAGGAAGAAATAATAAGAGAAATTCCATTCAAAATAAATACAAAATGCATAAAATATCTGCGTAGCTATTAATATTCAGGTAATTTTTTTCTACAACTTCAACTACAAACCACTCTATAGAAAGGAAATTACTAAATAATTAGAGACATAGTAAATGTTCATGGTTGGGTTCTCCAATGTATTAAATATTTTATCACCTAAATTACCTTGTGAATTTAGTGCTCTGTCAATTTAAAGTACTTAATAAACTTTATGTAAAACAAAATAATGATAAACTTCATGTTCAGGAACTTTATAGAATCTCAGAGAAAATAATTTTTAAAAAAAGAATGAAGGAGGTACAAGCTTCAAATTATATTATTAAGCAGTGACCACTAAAATTATTTGGTAACAATTAAAATATGGAAAATTAGATCAGTGGAAAAGATTAAATAAGAACTAGAAACCCTAGCTACAAAATATTTGATGAATCACACAATGTAAATAATTAAATGAAAGGCTCCATGTATGGCAAAAATTGCTGGGAAACTAGAAAGCAGATTGGCATAATTTAGGTTTGGTTTAGCATTAAGACCATGCACAATAAACTTAAGTAGATATTCAACCCAATTATAAAATATAAACATTAAAAGAGAGCTACACCTGGGACTATCCTTCCACAGCCTGGAAATTTAAAAATCCCCTATCTGAACTTTCAGGGACAAAGATGACAGACTGAACCCCGGCTGCTCCAATCCCCTCCTCTAACCCCCAAACACAGCAATTATTGGACCAGAGGAAAATTTTAAGCAGTAAAGGCTTAGGAACCCCTGGAGGAAGGATGTGGCTAAAGTCCTGCCTCAAAATGGAAAGAAAGCAGGCTACAAAGACAAAGACAAAGACTCTGAAATTCTATTAGGTGAGAGGGAGAAATTAAACTCAGAAGGGAGAAAGTTGACTCCACACCCACAGCTGAAACCTTAACAGGGTCTCAGGCACAAAAAGCATTCCTAGATGAGCTCAAAAAGACCTTTGAAATCCAGCTTAGATAGGTAGAAGATAAAATCAACACCTCTTATAAAAACAAAATTGCAAAATTAGAAAAACATAACAATGAAAAGAAGAGCTCTTTAAAAAATAAAATATGTGAACTAAAAATGAAATCTGAACATATGGGAAAGGAGCTTCAAAAACTGAGGAGAATAATTTGCTAAAAACTAGAATCAACCAAATTGAAGCCAATGACTCTATGAGGAACCAAGAATCAGTCAAACAAAATATCAAGACTGAAAAATTAGAAAAAGAGGTAAAATATCTCAGTGGAAAAAAAAAACTGACCTGGAAAACAGATCCAGGAGAGACAATCTGAGAATCATTGGTCTATCACAAAAAAAATGAGTCTGGACAGTATCTTCCAAGACCTCATCAAGGAAAACTGCCGTGAGATCCTAGAGCCAGAGGGCAAAATAGAAATTGGGAGAATCCACTGGACACCTCCTGAAAGAGATCCCAAATTGAAAAGTCTGCAAAATGCTGTGGCCAAACTCCAGAGCTATCAGGTAAAGGAGAAAATCATATAAATGACGAGAAAGAAACAATTCAGATATCACAGAACCACAGTGAGGATCACATAGGATATGGCAGCCTCAATGTTGAAAGACGGGAGAAACTGGAATATGATTTTTCATAAGGCAAAAGAGCTCAGGCTACAACCAAGGATCACATATCTAGCAAGACTGAGCATAATCTAACAGGCAAAGAGATGGACATTCAGTGACATAACAGAATTCCAGACTTTCCTGATGGAAAAGCCAGAGCTCAATGGAAGATTCAACCTCCAATTATAAGACCCAGGAGATACATAGAAAGGTAAGTATGGAAAACACACACACACACACACAAACACACACACACACAACTTTTTATCTAACAAGAGCAGACTGTTTACATCCCTATATGGGAAGCTGATACCTGTTAATAGCATGAACTCTATACCCATGGAAACATCTAAAAGGGATATAGACAAATAGTGGGTGTGGGTATAAACTATGCAAAATGATGATAAAAATTCTTATTAAGGGACTGCAATGGAAGAAGAGGAAAGAATGAAGCAGAAAAGGGCAAATTATTCTACACAAAGAAGCACAAAAGCAACATAGAGAGAGAAAGAAGGGAGAGAGGTGACCATTATATGAGCTTTTCCCTCACTGGTTCTGGTGCAAGGAGTTAAATATAGGAATCTATTGAGAAGAGACATAAAACTTATCATAATAGAGGGAAAGAGGGGAGGAAGAGGAGCACTGTGTGAGATCTATTCTTGTCAATCTTGGTACGAGGAAGAAATAACATACAATATTGAGTATAAAAATTGATCATATCCTATAGGCAGTAAGAGGGGAGAAGGGCCAAGAAAGATGTGTGTGGCAGGGTTTAGAAGGGAGGGAAGAAGTAGTAGGGGAGAAGGCTAGGAAAAGGGAGGGAGGTGGATAAGAAGGTAATACTGAGGGAGGCAGCAGTCAAAAGGAAAACTCTTAAGGAAGGGAAGGGAGAAGGGGAAAAACAAAAGCATAAACAGGGGAGGGAATAGGATGGAGGTAAAGACATAGACGGTAATCATAATGGTGAATGTGAATGGGATGAAATCCCATAAAATACAGGTGGATAGCAGAATGGATTAAAAACTATAATCCTACAATATGCTGTTTACAAGAAGCACATCTGAAACAGAAATGATACACACAAGGTAAAGGTAAAAGGCTGGAGTAAAATATATCATGCCTCAGCTAAGGTAAAAAAAAAAGCAGGGGTAGCAATCCTTATCTCAGATAAAGCAAAAGCAAAAATATCCTGCTAAAAGGCACCATCAAAAATGAGGCAATATCATTACTAAACATTTATGCACCAAGTGGTACAGCATCTACATTCCTAAATGAGAAATTGAGGATGCTAGAGGAAGAAATAGAGAGTGAAACTATACTAGTGGGGAACTTCAATCTCCCTCTCTCTGAGATAGATAAATCTAATCTCAAAATTAAAAAGAAAGAAGTTAAGGAGGTAAATAGAATCTTAGAGAAGATAGATATGGTAGACCTCTGGAGAAAACTGAATGGGGATAAAAAGGAATATACCCTCTGCTCAATGGTACATGGCACATACACAAAAACTGACCACGTACTAGGGCATAAAAACCTCACAATTCAGTGAAGAAAGGCAGAAATATTAAATGCATCCTTCTCAGATCATGATGCAATAAAAATTATGTGTAATCAAGGGCCATGGAAGGATAGTTAAAAAACTAGATGGAAACTGAATAACTTAATCCTAAAGAATGAGTAGGTCAAACAAGAAATTATAGAAACAATCAGCAACTTCATTCAAGAGAATGAAATAATGAGACATCATACCAAAACTTGTGGGATGGAGCAAAGACAGTTTGTAGGTGAAGTTTTATGTCCCTGAATGCATACATGAATAAATTAGAGAAAATGGAAATCAATGAATTGGGCATGCAATTGAAAAAGCTAGAAAATGAACTAATGAAAATCCCCAATTAAATACTAAATTAGAAATAATGAGAACCAAAGGAGAGATGAATAAAATTGAATTCAAGGAAACTATTGAATTAATAAATAAAACTAAGAGTTGCTATTAAGAAAAAAAGCCAACAAAATTGATAGACCTTTAGCCAATATGATAAAAAAAGAAGAAAAACAAATTATGAATATCAAAAATGAAAAGGGTGAATCTACTTCCAATGAAGAGGAAATTAAAACAATAATTAGGAATTATTTTGCATAATTGTATGCACACAAATTTGACAATTTTAGTGAAATGGATGAACCTTTACAAAAATACAAGTTGCCTAGACTAACTAAAGAGGAAGTAAACCACTGAAATAACCCCATCTCAGAAAAAGAAATTGAACACGCCATCAATAAACTCCCTAGGAAAAAAATCTCCAGGGACAGATGGCTTTACTAGCGAATTCTACCAAACATTTAAAGAACATTTGACTGCAATACTTTACAAACTATTTGGGAAAATTGGAGAAAGAGTCCTACCAAATTATTTTTATGGGACAAATGTGGTACTGATACCTAAAGCAGAAAGAGACAAAACAAAGAAAATTACAGACCCATTTCTCTTATGAATATAGATGAAAAATTTTAAATAAAATATTAGAAAAAGACTACAGCAAATTATCACAAGAATAATACACTCTGATCGGGTAGGATTTATTCCAGGAATGCAAGGGTAGTTCAATATCAGGAAAACTATCAGTATAATCAATCACGTCAACAACAAAATTGGCAGAAACCATATGATTATCTCAATAGATGCAGAAAAAGCTTTTGACAAAATACAACATCCATTCCTTTTAAAAACACTAAAAAGTATAGAAATGAATGGAGTTTTCCTTAGAATAATAGGTAGCATCTATTTAAAGCCATCAGCAAGTATTATATGTAATAGGGATAAACTAGATGCATTTCCAGTAAGATAGGGGTGAAACAAGCATGTCCACTATCATCCCTCTTATTCAATTGGGTATTAGAAATGTTAGCAGTAGCAATTAGAGAAAAAAAAGAAATCAAAGGAATCAAATTAGGCAAAGAAGAGACTAAGCTATCACTATTTGCAGATGATATGATAATATACTTGGAGAACCTCAGAGAACCAAGTAAAAAACTTCTGGAGACAATAAAAAATTTAGCAAAGTTGCAGGATATAAAATAAACCCACATAAATCCTCAGCATTCCTATATATTTCCAACGAAGTACAATAGCAAGAGATAGTAAGAGAAAACCCATTTAAAGTTACCATAGACATTATAAAATATTTAGGAATCTACCTGTCAAAAATGGGTGCATGACCTAGGTCTAAAGTTTCATACTGTAAATAATCTGGGGAAGCAAGGAATAGTTTACCTGTCAGATCTATGGGGTAGGGAAGACTTTATGACCAAAGAAGAGTTAGAGAGCATTATAAAATTTAAAATGGATAATCTTGATTACATTAAATTGAAAGGTTTCAGTACCTATGTGAACACAACTACAAAACACTTCTCACACAAATAAAATCAGATCTAACCAATTGGAAAAAGCATCAATTGCTCATGGCTGGGTTGAGCTAATATAATAAAAAATCACAATTTTACCTAAAGTGAATTACATATTTAGTGCCATAGTAATCAATCTACCCAAAAATTACTTTACTGAGCTAGAAAAAACAGTGACAAAATTCATTTGGAGGAACAAAAGGTTCAGAAAATCAAGGGAATTAATTAAAATAAATCCTAGTGAAGGTGGCCTAGCCATACCAGATTTTAATCTCTATTATAAAGCAGCAGTCATCAGAACTACTTGGTTGGCTGAGGAATACAGTGGTGGATCAATGGAATAGGTTGGGTACAAATGACTCAACAGTCAACAATTATAGTAATATAATGTTTGATAATCCCAAAGACTCCAGTTTTTGGGATAAGAACTCACTCTCTGACAAAAACTGCTGGGAAAACTGGAATACGGCAGAAACTGGGCATAGACTATCATCTAACGCCATATGCTAAAATCAAGTCCAAATGGGTGCATGACCTAGGTCTAAAGTTTCATACTGTAAATAATCTGGGGAAGCAAGGAATAGTTTACCTGTCAGATCTATAGAGTACGGAAGACTTTATGACCAAAGAAGAGTTAGAGAGCATTATAAAATTTAAAATGGATAATCTTGATTACATTAAATTGAAAAGTTTCTGAATAAACAAAGCCAATGTAACCAAGATTAAGAGGGAAGTGGGAAACTGGGAAAGAATTTTTACAACCAGTGTCTCTGATAAAGGCCTCATTTCTAAAATATCCGGGGAATTAAATTAAAATCTATAAGAATAGAAGTCATTTTCCAATTGATAAATGGTCAAAAGATACGAACAGGCAATTTTCAGAGGTAGAAATTAAAGATATCGATATGCATATGAAAAAATGCTCTAAGTCACTATTGATTAGAGAAATGCAAATCAAAACAACTTTTAGGTACCACATCTCACCAGTCAAATTGGCTAAGATGACAAAACAGGAAAATGACAAATGCTGGAGAGGATGTGGAAAAATTGGAACACTAATGTCCAATGTGAAAGTATTTGTCCTATGCTTGACAGCATGCTGCTGGGGGAGGCGGGGGGAGAAAGAGGGGAGAAAATTTGAAACTCAAGGGATTCTGGAACTGAGTCTTGTAAACTAAAAGTAAATAAGCAAATCAATTTTAGAAATAAAAATAAATAAACATTGGTATTTAAAAAAACCGTTAAAGGAGAATAGAAAAGGAGGTATCTTCTACAACTATGGCTAGGGTAATGTTTCTTTAATACTATGGGTTGAGTGCTTTTAAGTTGGGATTTGTTTTCAGCACTGAGATGTATTAGAGTTTTCCTCAGAATTCCTGAGTAGGACCAAGAGAAGTGAGATAAGCATGGCAAATATGCCCAAACCCTTCTTATTTTCAATTTGGTATTAAAAAAAAATTCCTAGTTACCTAAGTCATTATCTGGTTGAAGGACTCAGTGATGCCTTTCTATGCCTTGAAATTTCCCTGGGGAGTTGGCAGGAGAGAGAGTAAGTTGAAAGTTAAAGGCAGCCAGGACAAAGTGATACTTCCAGCAATGTCTGTTGTATTTTAAGACTTGCAATAGATTCCATACAAGGATTTTGATTTGCAGTTTGTACTATAGCCAACATTCTAATCTGTACCTGGACTTGAAGCATATAGTTCCTTGAAAGTTATAGTCGAGTGAAAGGAAAGTGATTTATGCTATCTGAAAATCACTTGTGGCCTGCAATGCTGCTGGTGATACAAAAATGCCACAGTCCTCCAGGGGTCATTCTTTTATAATTCCTTTATTAATATAATACCAATGTGATATTCACAGTGCCCATAACAGCTATGAATATGCCAGGGTAGTTGTTAATCACAAATGTTACAGACTCTCCACATGGAAGACATAACCAAAACCTTTATTCCAACACCAGAAAGTTGAATCCCAACACCAGAAAGCCAAATCCTTCATAGCAAACAAGAAATTTGTACACATAACCAATGCAGCAAGCACCAACATTCCCAAGCCTTCCCTCTATCAGGCCTTTAAAACAAAAGCTCCCTTAAGCAAAAATGCCCTTCTCTCACTCACACTAGCTGCTCTGCCTCCATGCTGCTTATTCCCAGCTCTGTTCTGGCTCTCCCTTGCTCCTTCCTGCTCCACTCTTCCTGTTCCACCCTTTCAGCAAGCTCCTTCCCTCTATTTTCCTCCCCCCTCCCCATCCCCATGGGCTCCATGTGATTACATTTTATCTATTAAGGAGCAGGAAAGATCTTCAAATTACCATTACCACTACAATTACCTACAAAGTTAATGTGGGACTGGAGAGGGAGAGAAGAGGGTAAAATCCAGACCCTAGCAGGTGTCATCATAGAGTAGACCTAACCTATAGAAAATATAGAGAGTGGAAAGAGTCATGGATTTGACTTCAAATCCTACCTCTGCCACATATAACCTGTGTGACTGTGGGCGAGTCCCATTGAGGTCTCATTTTTTTTTTCCTCTTGGGAAAACATATCTCTGCTTCCAAATCTATGGTCCGCATAAATATTCCTAAATTGCAGGCTTGAAAATTTTACTCCCTGCCTCAAGAAGCTTCTGTGATTTCTATTTGCCAGCATAATAAAATACCAACTCCTTCATTTTACATTTAAATCCATTCATAATCTGTTTCCAACCTATCTTCAGAATTGTGACACATTACTTCCCATCATACATTTTACATTGCTGCCAAATGGGTTTATATGTGCCCTATACTCAGCATTCTATATTCTGACTCTGTCTTTGTACTCTGTCTTCCATGCCTAGAATGTACCTCATCTTCACATCCTTCACTTGAAAATCTCAGTTGCTTCAAGGTTCGTTTCAAGTGCTACTAGAGGCCCTTCCTGGTTCCTCCCAAATGAGATTTTCCTCCTGAAATTGATTTTTTATTTTTATTTTCATGTTGGTTTCTAGACTGTTTTCTTCCAAGTAAAATTTAAGTTCCCAAAGGGTAGAAACTGTTTCATTTTCATCTTTATATATCCAATGTCTATCACATAATAGGTCCTTCTTAAATGCTTGTTGAATTAAATTCAATTAAATCCTATGAACTTATAAAAGGTATACCAGAAAAAAACAGATTTAAAATTCTCCAGTCTGTTACAGTCAACAAAGTTGGTAGAGAAATGAAGATGTGGGACACAGGAAGCAATGGTGGGAATGGGTACGAGGACCGTAATGTATCACCCTTAATAGTATGCTTGCAGAGGAGCCTATATACATGATAGGGCAACTAGGTGCCACAGTGGACAGAGCACTGGGACTGGAGTCAAGAAGACTCATCTTCCTGAGTTCAAATCTGACCTCAGATGCTTCCTAGCTGTGTGATCCTGGGCAAATCACTATACTGTTTGCCTCAGTTTCCTCATCTGTAAAATGAATTAGAGAATGAAATGGCGAACCTCTCCAGTATCTTTCCCAAGAAAATGAAGAATTGGACATGACTGAAAATGACTCAACAACATCTACATACATAATAAAGTGTACATGTATTTATGGTAGTGTGGAAATATGGAAGCTATAGAACTTCCTTTTACTGTCTTACAGTTCTTTATTTCTTTTCACGGAATATCTAGCCACTACTCTTAGGAGTTATTGATGAAACTGATATATCATTCTTTTGAACTGTTTTCATTTTCTAAGATCTTAACTCTTATAGGTGATTGCATATGTGATTACTATATCTATACCACCACCTACCATGTCCACTAATCACCAGAGACATAATTCACTGAAGATAATTAAGGATTTCCCACAGAGCACCTACTAAGTAGTCAGGGTCCAGAAGTGTGATTGGTCTCCATCAAGGTCAATCTGGAGTCTGACCTATCACTCCTCTTCTTCTGAGCTATAAAGCCAAGCACCAGCAGATTCCCAAAAGAATGCTACTATGAACGGCTTTTAAGAGTCAGATTACACAGTAATAGTGAACACTCTGTTTATTTCATTACAATTCAAGGTTCAGTACAATATTCACAACATAATATTCTCAATATTACATCTTATTACAGAAAGTCACAATATAGTGTTCATAACAGCTTAACATTAGAATGGCCACACTGTTTTCACTATAGTGGCCACAAAATTTAGAACAAGGAACAAAAGAAGAATCATCTGGTTTCCCTAAGGGGGAAACCCTTTTCACTTAAAGATTCAATCAATCAATTCACAATATACCAATCTTCCACTCATGGGGCAACATTAACTTAATCAGTCACTCATCTAGCAGTCAGTCACTAAGCTAGATTACCAATTACTAAATATCATTAGTCATTAATACAGTCCTTAGAAATCCACACAAACTTCTACCCCTTGGTTTCCAGCAAACCTCAGTCTCATCCAAGGGGAGGTCTTTTTTTCATCTTGACTCTGGGAGGTCTCTCTGATTCCCCAGATCCCCTTCCATGGTTCCAGCTCCCTTCTGAATCTGCCAAACAATCACCTGGATTCAGAAGCAGACAGCTGCAAGGTTCTCATCCAGTTCTCAGAGGTAGACAGCTCCCAGGTCCATGTCCAGTCCTCAGGGCAATCCCTGGCGCACACTGAAGTTCACAGGGTTCAGCACATCTCAAACCCTTCACTACTTCTCTTTCCTAGAACTCAAGGATCAGCCAGGCCATGAATAAACAAAGTCTTATACTGTTCGTGTTTCTTCAATCTTCCAGCAGTTTAGCTGGCTGTAGGACCCAGAGGGAATATTGGCCTTCCGGATGGCCTTCACGAGATTCTGGTCTCAGAAAACTCCAATTCAGTTTTCAGTCAGCTTCCAGATACTGGGAAAGGAACTCTCTCTCTCTCTCTCTCTCTCTCTCTCTCTCTCTCTCTCTCTCTCTCTCTCTCTCTCAGCTGGCTTCAGTCTCCATGAATCTTCCTTCACTGAGGAGCCAATTCCAATTCTGTCTCTCTGTCTCTAGAATTCTTCTTTATATACAGCACTGGCTTCCTGTCTCAGCCAATAGCCTTCTTCCACATCAACAGGGGAGTTCATGCCTTCTCAACAATGAACAGGATTCACACCTTCCATACTTAGCCCTAAGTTACTAGGTGCTAAGTATCTGATAAACTGATTACTATTACATGAGCCCTCCAGAGGTCCTTAACTGATGCAACCAACATCAATCTCTCTCCAGAGATTTTACCACCAATAATAACTCTCCAATTTAGATTGAATCCATATCCCAAAATCTATCTTTCCCCATTACTATAACCCAAATTGTTGATATCATCTCCAGAGACCTGGAAGATACTCAACCATACCACTAGGACTCAGACCAGGCTCTGTGCTGGATGAGCAGCCCTCCCTCTGAAGGTAATTCATCCATTCAGGGTAGATAGCCCTCCCTTCCAGTGAATTTGTCCTAGGTACAAGAAAACCTTGTAATAGCCATGCTACCTTCTATAATTTGGGAGTATTTCCCAGCCTCTACTGTAACTCTATACATCATTTAACTTCTCTCAACTGAACTCATTCTATTCATCTGTAAAATAGAAATAATAATAACACTTCTTAGAGTTCAAAGGATTAAATGAGATAAATTTAAAGGATTAAATTAAGATAATTAAATGAGATAACTGTATTACATGCTTTGCAAATCTTATAGTAATATATATGTATAGATCAGCAATAATTATTGTGATGATTACTATTTTACATGTGTTTTTAGAATAAGATAATAGATTTGAGATCTCGCTGAATATAAATGTGGGATATGAATGAGAGAAGAAACTACCCCTTAGCTAGTATGTTCCAGTAGCTTTCAAGAGATATTCTATCAAATGAATGAAAACCACATGATATTCAAGAAGTTTCATGTTTTATTTTTTTGGATCACAGTCCTTACATCACATCTTTAGAGATGGAATCTTTAAAGAGGTAAGTCACATTTTTTTTTATTAAAAGTGAGAACAGAACTCCCATTGTCTCTTGGATGCTACCAATCTGTTCAGAGGATGTGAGAAGATACTGCTGCTATGTGAAAGGAAAACTTTCTCAGTCTTTAAATCTAGTGGGACTGGAAGTTGGGGGAGCATGCGTAGTTAGGAAGGAGAGCATGTATAAATGAATAGTAAACATGCCTGAAACCCTAACTTGAAATTTAATTATCTTCAAGGGGCGTACTTTTCAAATATCATAGAACAATAATAGCTCACATATACGTAGTTTTACAGTTTATAAAACACTTTCTTCCCAATAACTGTCTTTTATAGATTAGGAAACTGAGACTCATAAAGGTTAAGAGATTTGCTCAACACCACATGGTCGTCATCCCCCCTCCCCTCAGTAAACTTCAGTGGCTCCCTATCACCTCCAGGAGCAAGTATAAAATCTTCTCTTTGTCATTCAAAGACCTTCATAGCCTGCCTTATCCTCCACTACTTTTCCCACTACTAGTATTTTTACACCTTCACACTCCTGGATATTCTTGCTGTTCCTTGAACAAGACATTCCTCCCAGCTCTGGACATTTCTATTGGCTGTTGCCCATGCCTTGAATTCTTTCCCTCCTCATCTCCACCTCCTGGATTCCCTAGATTCCTTCAAATCCCAGCTAAAATCTCACATTCTATGGAAAGCCTTTCTTAATCCTCCTTAATTTTCCTACCTTGTCTCTGTTCATTTTCTCCAATTTATCTTCTATATAGCTTAGAAAATAGTTGTTTGCATGTTATATCCATCATTAGACCCTGGGCTCTGTGAAAACTAGGACTGCTTTTTGCCTTTCTTAATATCCCCAGGGCTTTGCACAGTTCCTGGCACGTAGTAGGTACTTAAAAAATGTTTATTTTCACTGAAAGTAAGTACCAGCCAAGACTTGAATTCAGGTTTTCTAAAGCAATTTCAACATTCCTTCCACCACTCTTTCCTCCCTTGGCATAGTGCAAAGCCCTTGCTTTAAAACAGACAGAATAAAAAATTCACATTCACAAGCTAATCTCAGAAAATCAGAGTTCAAGAAGGAAATATGTCAAAAGGCTATGGTGTGTCTCTAAGCAGTAAGATGGGGGTGTTTACCTCTAGCAACCTCATGTGAGAGTCCTGGATGGAAGATTTATTTATGTATTTATGCCATTGCCACATATTTATGGAAAAAAATTAAATAAGAGGTATGCACATGATATGTCTCTCAACCAAAAACCAAAGAAGGAGGGAGAACATTTTTAGAAGGAGAAGAGGGTATATGGTATTCTCAGACTGGCTATGCAGAAAGTTACAAGTTGTTTTTAAGTCTTTAAT
The DNA here is from genome assembly GCA_028646575.1 of Pseudocheirus occidentalis. NCBI lineage: Eukaryota > Metazoa > Chordata > Mammalia > Diprotodontia > Pseudocheiridae > Pseudocheirus > Pseudocheirus occidentalis. Next base: position 290,540,409 of record CM053594.1, on the reverse strand, counting down.
AGCATCTGTTTCAGTTTTAAAGGTTTATTGAAAGTGGACATTATTTACACCATGTTCATACAAAAATATGAGCAGTGTTTCTCCAGCACCTGTGGCAGATGTTTTAAGGGGAAAAACTGAGATCACATAACCTCAAGAACCATAAACATGCCAACCTTTCCCAAAATAATACTTCCCTTTATGGCAAGTCCAGATTTTCATTTCAGGCTGAATCTCTTATCATGGCTTGAACTTTGATGGGCTAGCTCTTAACCCACCTCTGGCTAGGACGCTGTCACGTCTTACCAGCTAAGTGGAGCCAGTTCTGGTCAGTGCCTGAATGGAGACTCTCCAAGAAAAATCAAAGTGTTGTCTTAGAAAGCAGTGCTTCAAAAATTGTGTGAGGCTCTTAGTTCTCAATTCAAATTTCTGTGTACAGGGCAGCTAGGTAGCACAGTGAATAGAGTGCCAGCTCTGGAATCAGTAGGACCTGAGTTCAAATCTAGCCTCGGACATTTGACACACTTACTAGCCATGTGACTTTGGGTAATTCACTTAACCCCAATTCCCTCAAAAAAAAAAAAAAAAGCAAATTTCTGTGTATTCTTAAGGTACAGTACCATTGATGGTCTCTGCTAATAGAGAGTCAATTTGTCTCCAGGAAAGCAATTTGTCTCCAAGTGTGGTCTAAAGGAATCCTGAAAAGTGGCCCAAAGGATCTTCTCCCACTGTATTATGCTTATTACTAGACTGATATCTACATTTTTGCTTTTGTCATGACTTAATAATTTATTTATGATAACTGTCATCTGGTTTCATCATAAAACCATAGAATTTTGAGCCACGAAGGACTTTAGAGATCATCTAGTGCAAGATTCTCACTTTTTCGATGGAGAAACTAAGGCTTAAAGAGATTAATGAGAGACTTGCTAGAGGTTCCAGTGAGGTATGAAGTGAGTCATTTGGACAATAAGCATTTAGTAAACACTTGTTTGTGCAGGGACTGTACAAATTGCTGGAGGTGCGAAGAAAAGCAAAAATGGTCCCTTCTAATGATTGAGATGACATGTATGTAACTAGGTGCATAAGGAGTAAAAGGGAAGCAATCTGAAGCACTAGCAGTTCTAAGGATGATAAGAAGACATCCTACAGAAAGCAGAATCTGAGCTGAGTCTTGAAGAAATTCAGGAAAGCAAAAAGTTTTAAATGACAAGTGAAAGAGTTTATTTTTAATATTAATGGTAATGAGGAATGGCTGGAGCTTACTGAGTGGGCATGGTGCAGGACACTAGGAGGAGAAGTACATGGTCAGATCTCCACTTAAAAATTTACATTGTCAGTTAAGTGGAGGATAAACCAAAGATGGGGAGATACTAGAGAGAGAAAGACCACTTAAAAGGTTATAACAGTCATCTAGACATGGGATGATTAGGGAATGAACTAGGCTTGTGTCTATAAGTGAAGAGAAGGAGATATGTATAAGAGTTGTTGTGAGGTAGAGATGATGGGATTAAGTAATGGCTTAGATATGGGGATGAGAGCAGGGATTCAAGAGTGATACTTAGCCTATGAGTCTGGGTAACTAGAAGGAAATGAGTGTACTCAAGAGGAATAGGGAAGTTTTGAATGGGGAAGAGTTTAGGGAGAAAGAGGAGTTATATTTTATATGTTGAGTTTGAGACGAATGAAGTAATCAATCAATCAATGAAAAAGCATTTATTAAGTTCTTACTATATGCAAAGCACTTTGGTAAATAGTGGGATACAAACAGAAAAACAGAGACAGTCCTTGCATCTAACTCTAACCCAACATCCAGTTGGAGAGGATCTAAATCTTATTGTCATGTGCAATTAGGTCTGGGAATCATCTAGAGGTGATGACAATTGAACCAAATGGGAGGTGAACAGAGATAATGGCCCAGAACAGAGCTTTCCAGAATGCCCACCAGAATTGGGCATTAATATGAATTAATTAAATTAATCAAGACATGAAGGAAGATCAAGACAATTGAGACTGAGAAGGAGCAGTCAGACAGAAGAATCAGGAGGTGAGCAATGTCACTAAAAGCTATAGAGTCTCCACATGAAGAGAGTGATCAGTGGTATCAACGGTTGTGGAGAAATCAAGGTAGATGAGAATTTTTTTAAAAACAGACATAGTAGGAGGCAGCAATGAATAGAGCACCAGTCCCGGAGTCAGGAGGATCTGAGTTCAAATTCAACCTCAGACACTTAACACTTACTAGCCACATGATCTCTGGCAAGTCACTTAACCCCAATCACCCTGCCTTCTCCCCTCTAAAAAGCAAAAAAAAAAAAAAAAAAAAAAAAAAAGATATAGTACATCTCCTTTTGACCTAGCAATATTACTACTAAGTCTGTATCCCAAAGAGATTTTTTAAAAAAGGAAAAGGACCTATATATACAAAAATATTTATAGCCACTCTTTTGATGGTAGAAAGAGCTGGAAATTGAGGGGATGCCTATCAATTGGGGAATACCTGAACAAGTTACAGTATATGAATGTAATGGACCACTACTATGCTACAAGAAATGATGAAAAGGATGCTTTCAGGAAACCTTACATGAACTGATGAGAACAGCACAATATTGCTGTTACTGTGTACACTGTTTTGGTTCTATTCTTTTCACTTTAAACTATGAAAAACTTAGCTATTATCAGCAACACAACAATCCAAGACAATTCCAAAGAACTTATGATGAAAAATGCTATCAATCACCTCAGAAGTAGTTGATAAAACTCTTGAATGGAGAGCAAAGTATACTTTTTTTACTTTATTTTTATTGGGGTTTTTTTTGGTCTATATTTTGTTTCTGAATATGACTAATATGGAAATGTGTTTTGTATGAGTACACATGTAAAGCATATATCAAATTGTCTTCTCAATGAAGTGGGATGGGATAGAGAGAAAATTTGGAACTCAAAACTTTTTTAAATTAATATAAAATCATTTTACATATGTTTAGAAAAAATATAAATAAAAAGGCTGTAATAATTTTTAAAAGGTATAGCAAGTAATGAGTCATCAGTTACTTTGGAGTGGACAGATTCAATTGAATGAGAAGATAAGAAGCAAATGATGAAGGCAGGATCTAAATCCAGCTCCTTTGACACTAGATCCAGTGATCTTGCAATTAGACTGCACGGCATCAAAAAAGTCGGTCTGTTCTCCCCATTCATTCTGTGAAGTATTTGATGAGTAGGAGAAGGTCATCTATTTTTTGTTGTTGCTATGCATTTTTGTGTTGGCCAGTGGGAATAGGAAGAGGGGTGAGGGTTATACAATAATTTCCCTATTGTCCTCACACCAAAGTCATTCCAGGTTCCCATCCCCTGGTGAAAAATTGTGAGATTTTTCTAGGTCAGAGTTATAAGCAAAGATGTGAGTCAGAGGTTTGTTTTTTTTTAAACAGAGGTTACATTTTTAATCACTTTCAACCAGAAGAACCATAGTACTAATATATTGATACTCATTTAGATTCAAATTTCCCAGTGCCATCCAGATTCAGAACCTAACCAAGTTTACAATAGGCGCTTAATAATTGATTGCTTGATTCCTGGATTCATTTGATTTTGGAAAAAGTCAACTTTAAATGAGACTATACAACAAGAATAATCTTTTCAGACCATATGTTCTGACTTGAGGTTCATAACACATGTCCTCCAGATGACTGTAAGCCTTAAAGAGCCGAGTTCAATATAATATTCTGAAACAAAATCAGAGGGTTTGACAAGCCGCCAGGTCCTACTGAAATAGCCACATGCCTTTGAAAATCACTGCTCAACAGCTACACTTAATGCCCACTGTTTAAATGCTCTATAAATGGCCCTCTAGTGGCCTGGAAAAGTTAATGTGCTTCCTGAATCCTCATCTTATCAAACATGGGGGATAATGGTCAAATTAAGCACTTGATGATGATGATAGAAAAGTGGAAGCCTTTCCCCCCTTTCCAGGCTCTATTTCATCAAAGTCTTCAAACTTGACTCTGGCATTTGCACCCCACCTCCCAGGAGTGGTTTTTTTAATTCAAGAAAATTTCCCAACATGTGCCTGACAGCTCCTCCCCAACACCCCAGATAAACCTCTGGTAATGCCTTCTTTTCCCATTGACATAAAGCACTCCAATGAAATCACAGAATAGCAGAACCAGAAGAAACTTCATTTCATATAATCTAACTCCTTCAAATTCATGGAGGGGAAAAATGAGGCCTAGAGAGCAGAAATTCTGGGCCACACAATTAAATTAATGATAAGGCCTCAACTAGAGCACAGTCTGGTGACTCTTGGTTCAGTGTTGTAGACAGTGCTGTGCCTACATGTATAGGCAAGGAACATAATGAGGAAGAAATAGCCTTCATATAGTCTCCTCTATCCCTTGCACAAAAAGAAAAAACAAACAGGAAAGGTTTTGTTATATACTTCTATATACAAATCCATTACTTTCATTCCCAGTTCTTGCTCAGTAGTCCAAAAACAAGCTCTTTCTGTCCTTGTGTTTAGTGTATACAGCTAAACACTTATTTAGTTAATGTCTTTAAAATAGACCTGTTCTGCATCATAAGAAATCTTTTTAATTATTATTTTTATTATTATTGTGAAACTCCCAAGGTCTAGCTGTTATGTGACTGAAGATCAAGTTATGATGCTGAATAGGTTAATCCTAGATTTCTAACTGAATACCATCTGCCATAATTCTAATTATGTCTGCACCTCTTCCTACTGTAACACTCCTCTTTTAACCAACCATCAAATATTTACTAGATGTCTACAATGTTCAAGACAGCAAGCTTGTCGGAAACAAGTAAAATCCAAAATGGTGATAGGACTGAAAAAAAAAAAGGAGGCATGGTTCCTTCTTTCCAGGAGTTTATAGCTGAGTTGGGGAGACCAAATAAAAACATGTGAAAAGTTAAAGAATTATGGATAAGTCAAATAACAATGGAAGGCAATATGAAGGATGTCACAAGGCAGTACAAGATTAATTTCCATTGAATGGAACAGAAAACAAATGCCATCATTTCAGAGGTGGCCAGAATGGCCTGGGAAGGCTCCATGGAAGAGGTGGGGCTCATATTTGGCAGTCTTGAAATGTGCTTACTGATTCTTCTTTTCCTCTTAATGAAAGTGGTATATTGGAAATCCCATAATATTCTTCAAGTTGCAAATTAATTGATTGAAGGTATTCAATCACTCCTTGAAATCTAGGAGAATCTGTCTCCCATTTGGCCAGTGTAAAGGTGAGATTTTTTTTTTTAAGATCAGTCTAAGGGAAGAAAAAGAAAATTTGGCACTACAAACATCAAGGAACTCTGTTTGCCCTTGAGAGAACAGTATTTGTTGACTCGGATTACATTTAGTTGACTAGACATCTCTAGGCAACCTTAGGAGAATGTTTGCTATGCTGTGTTCCAAAGGAAATTTATATGAAATATCAAAGTAAGACACTGAAAACATCTAAGCACATCATTATAGAATGGCAGTCACTAGAAATGGAACTTAACATGTTTAAATTCCTAACATTTTAAGTAAAGGTGGACAAGAAGTTAGCCAAGAACTGTTTCCAGGAAAGGAATGTCTGAAACAAACTATACTTGTTAAATACAGATTTCTACTGAATACTACACTTAAGTTTTTGCTTTATTATCTGAGTTAGGTTAGATGCATTAACTCCCTTTTAACCTTCATCAGACATAGACAATTTCAGCTCACCTTGATTGATGTTTGGCTAATCAGAGCCTGGTCTACATGACAAAGGGAGGCAAAAGGGAACTGGTGTCTCCTGTGTAGGAAGAGGCTTTGCAGTAAACCAGCTTCCCTGGGTGGCTTGACAAATCTGTTTAATTTTCCCATCTTTAAAGAACTTGCATCCCCAGGGTGAGGCAGCAACTCTCTCCATAGTGAACAGCTCTTGCTGAGGTTTAGGGATGCAGAAAAGTACCATAGCAGCACCTTAGGGACTATTACTTTGTCCCCAGGAGAATATCAGGAAGAACGTACTAACTCTATGCAATCACATAGTCTGAATAAACTTATGGAGCATTTCTCTCTGAAGTTCTGCATGAACATTGTGTGGTAATGGAAGGAGTGTCAGATTGGGAGTAGGAGAACCTGGATCCTGGATTCAGAAGCCAACTTTGCCACTATGCCTGGGGAAGCTCAGGCAAATCACTTAAACTCTCTTGATCTCTCTGATCCTAAGCTTCTTTCTCCATATAATGAAGGTGTTAAGATATGTGCATATGTGTATATATACACAGAAAAACATATTTGTATATGCATATGTACACACGTATATATATATACATATATACATATACCTATACATATATATAATCACTTTCTCTCTGAACCTTAGCTTCCATCTCTGTCAAATGCAGAAGTTAGGAGATACATATACACATACATATTGGGTACATATATATGTACATATATATACATATAGGGTACATATATTCATATACAGAGACATATATAAATTTATATGTGTATATTTGTATAAATGTATACATACATGTATGCATGTATCCTGTGTTCTAAATCTATAATGGTAAATAATATACATGATCCCACAGATTTATTTATTCTATTCTTTTTTTTATTTTATTTTTTGGAGGGCAATTGGGGTTAAGTGGTTTGCCCAAGGTCACACCACTACTTTTTGGGTAGAGTGTCTGAGACTGGATTTGAACTCAGGTCCTTCTGACTCCAAGGCCTGTGCTTTATTGACTGTGCCAACTAGCCACCCCTATTTATTCTATTCTTAATGGCAAGGTCATATATAAGACAACAAACAGGGAATACTCTGTTTTATTCTCCTTCTTGAAAATGTACTTTTGTTTATAAGACCGTCTGCTTCTGTGTCCTCTTTTTTTCCCTATGGTGAACTGAAAAACCACTTTAACCAAAAAGCTTTACTTTTATATGATTTCAATTAGACTTTAAATTTGGGTATTAGTACAGTGGAACAATATTGAGGAAGATATGGTCAGAAAATATAATGGTACTTTTCGGCTACTGTAGATCTACAGACTCCTGACAAACCAGGTTGCAGCCTGGCCAAACTGATCATTTTCCTCCCTTTTTTGCTTTTTACTTTTTTCTACAATCTAATCCATTGTACATATGTCTGTACTTACCATTATAGGAACCTAATAAATAATTTGGTTATGTCATATGATAGTCCTGACATGAATCCAGTTCTCACATTTTGGGCACCTCCCCAATATCAGCAGAATATAAACTCCAAGAGGGCAGGAATTATTTCATTTTGACTTTGTAGTCCTAAACCTAGCTCATTCCCTGGAAAAAATAGTAAAAAAAGCTCTTTTAATTGAATTGAAACCATCTAGAGAAGGACTGGGAGGTGTACGTAAAAAAAAAGAAAGAAATTCAACCAATCAAGGCTTCACTAATCTGTGGTTAGTTATCCACTGATCTCATCTCTTTCACCAAGGCAAAGCAGTGGGATGCTCATGTCCCATTGTAAGGCAACAGTATTTAAAGCCACTTGGCAATGGTGGACTAGGCCCTGACAAACAATATGACATGAGCAACAGAGGACTGCAGACTGGTGGAGGAAGGTAGGATCAAGGAAGTCAACCAAACCAAGCCACGGACCTCTGAGACTATGCAAGATGAAAGAAAATAGGGCAATTAAGCAAGAAGCCTATGATACAAGGCTAGAGAATCAGTCAGGTGTGCCCAAAGCTTCAAAGACAGGGAAAGGAGAGAGGTTGTTAATGCAACAATGAAGGCCTCTCTGAAGCTTCTTTGAAATGGTGAATTGCTAACCATGCTCACCCTTCAGGGCCTAGGCAAAAACCACCCCAGCCAAGTTCCAAACTCACCCCTACATGCACTTGGATAACTTCTTTTTTCTCCTCCAGTGTTGTCCTTGATGTTTATCTGAACATGACTTCATCCATCTAAAAATATCAGCTAGTTAGAAGGGAAGAACTCTGCCCTGCACCTACCCCCATCCACCCACACATATGCCAGACATGACCCCTGTAGGTCACATTCCATAATTATTTATCTTAATATGACTGAGTGCTGCCATTTATTTTTCTGCCTTCAGACAAGGCCACATGATTCATCTGGCTTCCACAAGATACTGTGATTCCTGAAGGAAGGAACCTGAATGGGAAGAAGTTTGGAAGCCATCTCTTTGCAACTGAAGGGATAGGGATAGTTCTGTTTCTTTGGTATTGGTAATTTCCAAGGGGGGGGTGGGGCGTGGGAAACTCCCTTTACCAGTGCAAGTGGATCCCTCCTCTGTAACTTCTCCTCTTAGAGCTGTACAGTTAAGCAACTTTTCCAGGGTCACACAGACAGACCTGAAATTTAAAGCCAGGTCTTTAGGCTTTGAAGGTGGCTATCTACCACATTATGCTGAGAAAGAACAAATGGATTCTACCTACTGCTTTGCCCTTTCAGCTGTCTTCTTTCAACATCTTCCCTAAAGGAGGTGGCAGGTTGGTAGTCCAGTCTTTCTTCTGTCAGGTCCTAAAAGATAAAGTACAGGACACTTAACCCTACTTGTCCTCTCACACACAATTTCTACCTCAACCTTTACCTGAGCCTAAAAATGCAAACTGATCCACCCTCTCCCTGCCCCACCCAAGTCTCAACCAACAAAGAACAGTTCCATAAGGAAGACAAGCAAAGCCAGAGAGAACCCAACAGAAGGGCCATATGCCACATCGCCCAGAAAAATCTCGAATCAAATTACACCATTTGAATTATTTACAGTATCCCTCCTTGCCAAATCTAAGCAAACATTCCACTCGAATCAGCTCCACTCCTGGAGCTGTAACTGTTTATTGTAAAATCAAGCGCACAATAGCTCTTTCATGAAACATTCAACTGTATCTTTAGCACTAATAAATATCACACATGCATTATGAATGCTTCCTTATTATAAAGCTCCATACTCAGTGCATGAAACTTTCAGCTCCCTATTCAGAGTCATTATGAGCAAGATGTTTCCTCTCAGGCAATTTCTCCTGGTGACGTCAGAGTCTTTGGTTAAATAGTGACGCTAGTGTTTTTAATAGCTGTTTCCCGCCATGATTGCAAAAGAAATATGAACAAGGATTGAATTCATAATTCAGCTTTGCAGGGGGCCAAGATTCAACATTTAATGCCCTTTCTAAAATATTGTTTTATATGTAAATATTTAGCTAATCAGATTGTTTCATTAACTGCATATACCTGACTTTATAATTTTTAACAAAAGCAATGCCTTGTGTAACAAGGCAGTATTGGACCAGTACCTTATCAGTAGAAAGAAAAGCCATTTCTCCAAACATTTCAATTAATTTGGGGCAATAGTTTCTTGTTACTATCAAAAAGTGGTTCTGAGATCATCAAATGAAAACTAGCTTAAGAATTCCTCTAATCTTCCCGCCTTTTATACCGTTATGCCTCCATCCACCCCATTCCATTCCCTTCTCTTATTTCCACCTCCTCCTACAGTCCCTTATGTTCTGAAGGATTATCTGTACTTGTGGTCATTCAGATAATTCCTCTCTCCCTTGTCTAATCTTCCTGAAGGTTTCCAATTACAGTAATAATCAAATATTTCACATTTTCCCTGAACACCAGAAGAGATCATGATCCTAATATTTTATAGAGAAAATATGTTGTCAAATGTACAGAGTATTAGATTTTGAGACAGGAAGAACTGTGTTTAAATTCTTCCTCTGGTAATCCTAGCTGTGTGACCTTAAGCAGTTACTTAACACTTATATCCTTCTAGCAACTCCCTAAGCCTTATTGACTGAGTTCTAGACTTAACATTTCCAAAATACAGCAAAGAGGAGATTCTTTTCTTCTTTAAGTATTGATATACTATACCTAATATTTATTTGTATCTTTGATTCTGATTCTAAGGTCATAGAGTAGATATGTCACCAAATGTTAGCATGGTAAAATAGGAACACTGGCTGTGGAATCAGAGGACTTCACTTCAAACCTGTTCTTTATTGCCTATGTGGCTGTAAGTCACTTAACTCCCTTGGGCCTCAGTTCCTTCATCTGTAAAATGATGAGCTCAGACCACATAGCTTTTCAGGTGCTTTCCAATCCTAGATTTCTGATTTATGCCTGCCAAAAATTTTTCCTAAAGAATTGTTTTCACAATGTTTTCCTATTTGTGGGGTAGGGTAGAATCTGAAAGTTGAAAGGGAAGGAAATGAGCATTTATCAGATGCCTACTATGCACCAGGCACTAGGCTGAGCACTTTTTCCAAATATCACTTATTTGACCCTCACAACAACCCTGAGAGGTGGGTGCTACTATTATTGTCCTCACTTCACCATAGAGGAAACTGAGACAAACAGGTTAAGTGCCTTGCACAGGCTCATACAGCTAGTAAATATCTAAAGGTAGGTTTATATTGATCTTATAAGTGTATTGAAATTAAATTGAGTAAAAAATGTTTAGGTAAATGGTCCACTTACCTCAACTGGTCCATGACCATCTTGTATAAGAAATAAGTTAAATTTTGTGCAATAATGTAGAGGAAGGTATGCAACCCCATTTCTAAGCCTCAAATATACTGCCTCAAAAACAGAAGTTGAGTGATTGCCTAAGGTCATACAGCTATTCAGTGTGTGAAGCTGGATGTGAAATCCATCGGATCCATCTGACTCCAGTCCCAGCACTCTCTCTGCTTCAACATCTCCCTGCTTCTAAGGTAGCTGAAAAGGAATCTTAAAGATCTTCTAATCCCAGGCTCCTCATTGGTGATGAAAATGATGCCGAGATTGGTGCAATAACCTTTTGGGGGTCACAGACAGCTAGTGGTGGAGCTGGTACTAGCAGCCAAGTCTTTTGATTTCTAGTGCAGCGTCTTTCCCACAATATTATATGTACAAGGTCCTTCTGGAATAGACATTGATGTTGATCAAATGGAAATGTATATCAAGGGAAAACTCATAGAAATAGATAGTTCAAAAGCTCTTTCAGGAATGATTATTGCCCTAGTGACTCACAGAACAGACAAATGATAACTTCTTTTATCAAGCCTTTCATAAAGCATCAGATCAGGGAAGGTTTGGGGGAGGGGGAGAAACGGGTCTGCATAATTTCCCCTCCATTTTTACACAAAACCTAACACACTTGTTATATATGATGGCCATGGACTGGTTTACTTAATTACCAAAAAGTATTTTACTCAGTTGAATTTCAGTACACTTATAAGATCAACAGAAAATACAGTAAGAGCCTCTGTATACTATGAAGACATCTTATTCATGGCTTTGGGGTTTTAGATCTAACATATGGTCAGAATTATACACCTTAGATGACCCTTAATGATCATATCACTGGATTACTTCTTTTAATAATGAGGAAACCCAAAAGTAAAGACATCTGTGTAAGTCTAAACAAGTGGTTCTCAACCTTCCTAATGCCAGTACCCTTTAATACAGTTCTTCATGTTGTAGTGACCTCCAATCATAAAATTATTTTCGTTGCTACTTCATAACTGTAATTTTGCTACTGTTATAAATCTATTGGATATGTAGAATATGTTTTCATTGTTACAAATTGAGCATAACCCACAGGTTGAGAATGGCTGATCTAGACCACGGTGAAAGCAGGATTAGAACCCAGGACTTCTAACTTTGGGCCCAGGCTTCTTCCCAGAATTTTTAGGTTGGTGCCTTCAAGGTTCCCAAGATACATGAATGTGAACAAGAACAAACATCCAGACAACATATACATTTATATGCTGATTAATGCCTTCACACAGAAACTTTGGGGCCCTGAAGAAAATAAACAATGTATGTGACCACACAGTAAAACGACCATAAAAACTTATTTACCCTATAACTCCCTACAGTCTTATGTATTTTATTTGTATGTGGGGGGTAGTTGGGGGGAGGTTATGTGGATTGAGAAGCCTGGTTTATCAGGGGAAAATATAGACATTGAATTCAACAGGAAAGAAATTGGGCATAAAACTGAAATGGACTGATTTTATATATCGAGAAATTCTATGAATCAAAATTAAAAACACTTCATCTCAATAAAGTCAGTGCTACCAACATAAGGAAAGGAAAATGCATGGCTGCATCCTTTGCGTATTTCTCATTCTTGTTTTTATTAGCTTCTCCGCTTCTAATTATCAAACACTAATGAAGAAAAGTGATTAGAAAAATACAGTGAAAATGAAGAAAAGGTAAATGTAGGACAACTCTGTGGAAAGATTTCCTGACAATGAAATTGATTGTCACATTTCAATGTTTCCTGGAGAAAATTAGAGAAATAACATAACTTGAGATATTTAGAGTTAACACTCATGGAAGCCAACCATTCACATGGTGGTCAGAACAAGTGATTCAAGGACAAGAACTTTGGAATTGATTGTGTGACATGGGAGACACTGAAACAAGACCACTCAGCATGGTACGCCCACATCTGCTGCGGCTAGCACAGTCTGGGCATAGCTACTAGCTGAGTGAAATGAAAGGGACAGAGAGGGAGAGAAAGAGAGCTTCTAGCTGAATAAGAAGGAGTGAGAGAGATGGGGATGTATTCTGTAGTCTGTTTATTGCAGAACCAATTAATACAGAGCCCAAGATACATGGAAGATACAAGGTTTATATACCCTTAGATCTTTCTCTACCCCAGCCCAAAGCCAATCACTTGTTAAGCTCTTTATCCTGGGACCATGTCCAGAGGCACAAACAAACAGGGTGTTACAATCAAGACTTGCAAATTAACTCAGTACTTTCTTTAGATATTCATGAAACCAATGAGAGCATCCACCCAACAAGATTATACTCTCTTTGCATATCTACCTTTGTAGAACTGGGGAGCTAATGTGGCCAAGGCCCCTGAAAGTCTTGGCCTACAACACACATCAGAGAAGGTGCCATGCTCTGTGGGCCAAACAGAACTGAAGGAGCTCAAAGGAAACATGCAATGTACAAATTTAGAGAATCCTCCCCAAATGTTCACATGGACTTTTCATGCCCAACCTGTGATAAAGCATTCCAAGCTTGCATTGTTCTGATCAGCCACAGTCAGACACATTGAAACTTGACTCTAGCACAGTGATGTCATTTTGGTCCCCTTCAAGAATGAAGGACAACAGCCAATGCATCACACTAGCTAGTCAATCAATTGGTCAAATGCATTTAGTAAATACCTACTATGTATTGGGCACTGTGTTAGGTTGGCAATACAAACACGAAAATCAGATGATCCCTACCCTCAAGAAGCTTTCATTCTATTGGGAACGTGCATGCTAAACAGATAATGTCGTGTTGTATTGTTTCAGTCTTATCCAGTTCTTCATGATTCCAGTTTGGGTTTTTTTTTTTCTGGCTCAATTTATAGATGAGGAAACTGAAGCAAACAAGGTTAAGTGATTTACCCAGGGTCATCAAGCTAGTAAGTGTCTGAGGTCACATTTGAATTCAGGAAGATGATTCTTCAGTATTCTATCTATTGTGTCACTGTAGGGTTATATAAAATAAATGTACAATGAATTGGGAGAGGTACAAGAACTGAGTGAATCAGGACAGGACTATAGTAAGAACATTTGAACTGAGTCTTGAAGGAGCTTCTAGTCAGCAGAGATAAGGAGGGACAGCATTACTGACATGGGCTATTGAAGAAGGGCCAAAAGAGGGTTAGGGTTGCCTGAGACCCCAAAATACCAACATGCTGGGTCCTGCTGAAAAAATTCCACTCAAGTCTTCTCAGCCAAGGAAAAAAGTAAAGTTTATTTAAAGATATGGGGTAGACTCTTAAGGAGCCAGTCTATACTAAGCTAGTCTATGGTGCTCTCACAGAGTAAGTCTGTGCTAAGCTATTCCAAGGCACTTTCACACCCCGGGGAGGGAAGATCGGGTCTTATATACAGAGGAATCTAGGGGTGGTTCAGAGGAGGAGCTGGGCGTGAGTATTCAGGAGGAGCCAATGAAGTCTGACTCCAGTAATGAGTTTGGGGAGGGACTTCAGGTGGAGTTAATGAGACCAGCCTCCAGTACTTCAGGTGGAGTTAATGAGGTCAATATAAGATATCTTGATTGGTTCCAGGGTGGGAAGTAGATGGACAACAGAGGGCCAGGCTAGTAACAGGTTTGGTCCCAGCCACAATGAAATACTTATGGCCTCTGCAAATGCCTTCTGAAGATTCAATCAGACTTCAAGAGGTTTCCCAGAGTATGTACCTCAAAGATTCAAGGAGAGCTCAAAAGGGGAGGGGGGGAGTCCCAGAGCCTACACTTCATCACTATTAGCACCCTTTGCACAGATATGGGATTGGGAAATGGAATTCAAGATGCAAGCAATAGTGAACAGACCCATTGAGTTAGAATGTAGAGAGCAGGAGGGGAAGGGACACGTAACTATCCTAAAAAGATAAGCCAAAGCTAGATTGTGAAGGGCTTTAGATGCCAAGCAGTTTATATTATATAATATGATACAAATAATTTATATTATAATCTAAAAGCAATAGGGAATTGCTGAAGCTTCTTAAAATGAAATAATAATATACTTGGACCTAATTCAGAAAACTCTTGATATACAGGACACGCAGGAGCCAATGTTTGTTGAAGAGAGGTATGGCAATGTGGTCTAGTGTTGTAGGCCAAGACTTTCAGGGTCCTTGGCCACATTAGCGCCCCAGTTCTACAAAGGTAGATATGCAAGGAGAGTATAATCTTGTTGGGTGGATGCTCTCATTGGTTTCATGAATATCTAAAGAAAGTACTGAGTTAATTTGCAAGTCTTGATTGTAACACCCTGTTTGTGCCTCTGGACATGGTCCCAGGATAAAGAGCTTAGAGTGATTGGCTTTGGGTTGGGGTAGAGAAAGATGGAGACCAAGGGTGGTTCCTTGCATTCTGCTAAGGGTATATAAACCTTGTATCTTCCATGTATCTTTGGCTCTGTATGAAATAGGTCTGCAATAAACAGACTACGGAATATAACCCCGTCTCTCTCCCTGTTTCTTATTCAACTAGAAGCTCTCTCTCTCCTTTTATTTTGCTCAGCTGGTAGCTAGGCCCAGATTTGCTAGCCACAGCAGTCTAGTACCTTGTGTTATTCTCAATGATAGGAAGACTGGCTTCTTCCCTGGCTCTAACGCTTATTAGCTGGGTGACTGTAGCCTTGTCAATGAATCTTCAGGAGTCTTGTTGCAAGACTTTAAGACTTATCTGCTTAATCCTATACTTGGTTGCATTGCATGCTGCCTTGATGGTGGTGGGGGTGGGGGGGGGGGCCTGAAAGAAGGGAGGAGAATTTGAAACTCAAGGGATTGTGGAATTTAATCTTGTAAACTAAAAGTAAACAAACAAATTAATTAAGACTTGTCTGTTGCATCATAGACCTATCATGACCTGGACTGATCTGAAGGAATTCCAACACATAGGAAACAAAGAAGTCTTAATTGACTAGTGTCACCTAAAATGATGTGCTTAAATTTTATGGATTGCATTTATTTTTAAACACCCTCTAAAAATACCCCCACAGAATATTAGCCAGTTAACATAAATCTAATGATAAATGTCTCTGTAAAATGTAAAAATTGCCATAGCAGTAGAATCATTAATATGTATTTGACCATTCTTTTATCTCATTTTCTACAAATCAAAGATCTGTAGTATTTGAAATTAGTTTATAGAGGGGGCAGCTAGGTGGTACATTGAATAGAGCACTGGTCCTGGGGTCAGGAGGACCTGAGTTCAAATTTGGCCTCAGACACTTAACACAAAACTAGCTGTGTGACCTTGGGCAAGTCACTTAACCCCAATGGCCCTACCTTACCCCCTCCAAAAAAAAGCCACACACACAAAAAAGAAATTATAGTAGTTAGAATATGGCACATGAGCACGTGCTCATTTGTATTCCTATTTATTTAGTAGCCTCCCCATACTTTCTCATATTCTTCTTCCTCTCTGTGAATGACTCACCCAGTTGGATCAGTGGTCTCAACAGGTAGCAAATGAGCCAATGATGACTTTTGCTTTCTCACTGGATTGGGGTCTGTGAACACCAAGGATGTTCAAAAGGTGGGAGCTGATCATGAAGCCAATTAAGAAATTGTGACTCAGTATTTCTTGAAAAGATTACATAATTCCTAACTAGCCAAATGTTCGACTTTTCTCCATAAACCAAAATGGGGGAAGAATTGATCGATATTTGCTGAGAGGCCAAAGATAAACACCTGTTTTGTTTGTTTTGTTTTTATCACACAAAAAGATATAACCACAAAATATCCAGTTAGTGCCTTTTTCCAGGATTAAGATTTATGAGACAGGAAGGGAAGTGGGCAATGGAATTCCTAATCTCATTCCCACTGCCACCATTCCAATCCTGATTCAGTTATCATCCACCTGAATTATTACAACAGCTCCCAGCCAGTCCTCTGATCCCTCCCCTCTCCCCCACCTCCCATTCTGTTCTTCTCAAAGCTGCCAAACTTAGCTTCCTCATGCAGAGAACTGGTCACATGGACCCTCTGCAGTGGTTTTCTCTTGCCTAAGGATACAACACAGGATTTGAAGCCTGAGAACCTACATTCAAATTCCTCTTCTGTCATTCATGTCCAATTTCACTTTGGGTACATCACAAACTCTCCGGATTTTAATTTTCTCAGTTGTAAAATCACAGGATTTGAATAAATGTTGTCTAAGTTTCCTTTCAGGAAACAATGTATGATCCAATGATCTCACTAAATAAAATTTAAACTCTTTAATGTGGCATTCAAGGACCTTCATAATCAGATAACAACCACCTTTTCCATCATTCTATTGTCCTACTTCTTTCTATACATTCTGTACTTAAGATACCTCTCTGTATCTTGCACACATAATATGATTTCCTTCCTCCACTGTCTTTATTTAAGCTATTTCCTGGCCATAATGCACTTTCTCTGGTTATTGCTCTCCATTTTTTATCAATTCAATGCAATATCCTTCAGATAGCTTTCTCTGATTCTCCTAGTAAATAATGTCCTTTCCTCTTTCTTTTTAAAAATTCACATAGCAAATAACCCTTTACAGGACACTGAAAAGGTCAGTCAGGTAGGAAGAACCCTTAGACTAGGCAGTTCCCTGAAAACCAAAGGATAAGAGTTGACAGACAGGTTGGGTAGTATGGCAGGTATCAGATGCTAGAGAGGTCAAGAAGATTCAGCCTCCATGGAAGTGCTCCAACACCTCCTGATTCCCCTCCAAGAACAAGTCATCTTTTCCTTCTCTAAATGCTCGTGGTAGGTCATTTTGTTGCACTTTTTTGTGATTTTCACACTCTTCCTAGTATTTATTAATCTTTATTTCCATGAATACTAGACTAAAAGCTGCATTAGGGCAAGGATAGTGTCTTAATTTCTCTCTACATCTTACATGGTGTCTAGCCCAGTGCCTAGTTATAAAGCACGCTCTCCAGAACTATCTGTTATATGAGCTAAATAGAGGTACTTCCTGGGACAGAGTAGACTCAATGAACATGTGTTGATCAGTTGATTCCAGAAACAGGTTAGAATTCAAGAAAATGAATACCACTCTTTATAGAAAAAACAATCACTGTAAAAAATTAAATACCAACAATATGAAATCTACCTATTATATTGCCATCTATATTTTTGGCCTATGCTTAATGTTTATATGTCATTCCTAAAGACAAATCAAATTAGTCAAACCCACAAGGAAACCAACTTCCTTATCTAAAAGTAGGAGCAGTAATAACTGTACTAGTTGTGACAAAGACTCAGATTCAATGAAATGACTGTACGTAGACGCTGTCTAAGTTTTAAAAACAAATGTTAAAAATTGTTTTTACATGTAACTGGGAAAAATAAAACATTAAATAAAATTTAAAGAGAAATTCTGTAAATGGTAACATGCTGTGCAAATGTAACGTATTATTTTGTATATATTCATTATTTGTTCATTTCTCAAACACTCAAAAACAATCTATGTTCAATATACAAAATGCTAAATATATATCTGATACCCTTAAGATAAGCATTTTGTTGAATAAGTGAATCTTCCCGCCTAAAAGGATTGGCTTTATGTATCATATGTATCAGTTTGCTAAGGCAGCTTCCTATCTTCTATGATTTGAAGGATGCTGGGGAAAAGTCCTATTCATGGAAACATCTGCTCCCAGCCTGTTGCAGATCCTGATTTTTTTTTTCCAATTTTATTGATGCCATTCCCTTCACATCATCTTCATTTCTGGAAACACCCACCCCTCCCCCACCCAGTGAGCTTTTCCTTGAGACAAAAGTTTTTTTTTTAAGTCATTAAGCAAAACCAAACTTTAAGTTGTCCAATTGAATGCAACTTTTAAAATGAAACTTACTTGGGAGTAATAAGTTCAGCTATTTTTAGACATAATCCTCTCAATTCCAATCAGTTTATCAGATTATCCCCTAAAGAAAGCTGGGCCCTTTTGAGTACAGAAAGGCAAATTTGTATGGAGGGTAAGGGAGAGGACACAAAGGAGTAGTTGAAAGAATTGGCTGCTAACTAACCAAAAGTCCCCTACCTCCCGCCCCCCCCCCCATTTAGATTTGGAAACCACCTACATCTATTTGGAAGCTGTCATTAAAATTCTTTTTGTTGTTGTTGTTCAGTCATGTCCAACTTTTGTGACCCAATTTGGCAAGGCACTAGAGTAGTTGCCATTTCCTTCTCCAGCTCATTTTACAGATAAGGAAACTGAGGCACATAGGGTTGTGACTTGCCAGGATCACACAGCTACTAGTGTCTGAGGCTAGACTTGAACTAAGGATGAGATTTCCTGACTCAAGACTCAGTACTCTATACACTGTGCCACCTAGCTGCCCTCATTAAAGTTCTAGGTGTGGATACTATCATCCAATAAGAAGATGTACAGAGAGAATAAAAAAGAGAGAAGGAAAGAAGAATATCCAGTTTAATGGTACAGAATGAGGAGACAGACAAGGAGCAATCAGAGAAGTTGAAGAAAAATTATAAAAGTAGAATGTAGTGGCCACTCTCTCACATATTCATAGGCTGGGGGATGACCACCCCATATTCAAGGAACTCTGAGGATCTACATTCCTAACATTATAGTTCATGAGCCTGAAACAGCACTTCCCTTTAATAGTGGTAGCCTGATAGAATGTAATCTCCTGGAGACCAAAGATTGTTCCTTTTTATATTTGTTCCCCAATGTATGCCACCAGATGGTACCAGGAATAGAGTAGGTGCTTAGTAAATGCTTATTGATTAAATACTCAACCAATTGCCTCAATTAAATGAAAGGCATTTACTTAAATGTCATAGTGTAAACAGTAGTAACAAAATATTTCAACCATAATCCTTGGATGATCTCCCACATATACATACAGTAAGAGTAGCAAGAGTGAGTACATAGTGTACACTAGCAGACAGAACGTATTTACTAAATGCACGTGTGATCAAGGCAATCTATGTCTCCACTGGTGCAAAACTTTGATGTCTTTTCTCTTTTCACAGGATCCCCTTGCCACTCTTCCAACCTACCCACACAATATCTTTGATGAGCATATCATTTATTTGGGCTTCCAAAGTCTACGTTTACCTAAAACTCAGTTTCTAGAGAGCTTCTAGATACCCTTAAGAAAGTCAGAGAATTGTTTAAAAGTTGGTCTATATTTTTACAATGGTTGGTTGTTGTCCTTTATTTTAGAGCAGTAGTTCTCAACCTGTGGGTCACAACCCATTTGGGGGTCAAACGATCCTTTCACAGGGGTCACCTAAGACCACCGGAAAACACATATTTCCCATGGTCTTAGGAACCGAGACACCACTCCTCTATCTGTCTCCAGGCAGATTCACCCACATGCAGATACTCCCACATACAAATATTAAAGGGTCACAGCATTAGAAAGGTTGAGAACCACTGTTTTAGAGGAAGACCAAAATGACATCACTATGTTGGGATCACGGTACAGTGTTTCCAATTGTGGCTGATCAGACCAGTATGAGCTTGGAAGGCTCTACTAGAGGTCAGGCACAAATAGTCCATAGGAACATTTGGAGTGGAGATGTCTCTAAATGTATACATGTCACATTTATTTTGAGCTATTAAGGTTATTATTAAGTTATTAAGATTCTGCTTTACTCATTGAGCACAGTGTCTTCTTTGATGTGGATATATCCTGCTAGGCGGTCCTGTGCCACTGTCTCCCATGTCTCACAATCAATTCCAAAGTTCTTCAGAGAGACCTTCAAAAAGACCTTGTAACTCTTCTTCTGATCTCCTTGTGGTCACTTGCCTCATGGAAGTTCTCTGTAAAATAGTCTTTTAGGCAATTGTAAATTTGGCATTCAAACAACATGGCCAGCCCGTTAGAGTTGCACTCTATTAAAACCTAAGGGATTTCCTTTCTCCAGACTTACAGAGATAATTCTTCTCCTTTAGAGGTGGATCTTTTAAAAGACCACTAGAGGTGTGGTTGATCTGCCAGTCAACAAATAGCTGGCTGAATCCATCAAAATAATGAAGGAACTTCTCTGTACCTCTTAAAGGAAAAAGAAATATACATACTTTTCTCCATCTCTTTTCCAAGTTGTGAACAGGACACTCCCAGCGTCACATGCTTTATAATCTATGAATAGGTCACAGGGTGTTCAGCTAATGTCTGAAATTGGCAAAGTCTGAAATAGGCCTCCCCTCTCCCCTTTGTTTACATACAGATTAACAAACCACAACTAAAGAGATAGCAAAGAGAGCCTGGATAATGAAGCCAAATGCTTCAAAGAGGGTGAGGAGGATTAAAAACTAAGGAAAATACCCTTTACTTTGTCAGTAAATAGGGTACAAAATAATTTGCCCCAGCCCGCTAGGGAATAAAATTCTCCAAAATGTTTGGGAGAGAATAAGGCTAATTCACGAAGGATAAAGGTTTAGATGCAAAGGTTTGAAATTTGCCATTAAGCTTTACCAATAGATTTTAGGCCCCTTTCCACATCTATAAATGTGAGAAAATCATGGTCAACGTAGGAGCTGCACAAGAAAAGAAGACCCATGATTGTCATTTATCAACAAAGATCACAATCAACCTTCACTGAACTCGAGAGTTTTGTCTTATGTCATAGCAAGTCCCTTAATTTGACTTTAAAGATAAGGAAGGAGAAGTGATCAAGTCATTTTTTCCAACTCACACCATCAGTATAAGATGTGAGGTAAAAGGCAAGAAAGGCCCATATGGGGTCGATGCTTTTTCAATGAATTTTTTTCATAACTATCCACATAGCTGTTAAAAGCTACAGAATCCCCTTCTACAAAAATGCTCCAGTATAGCTATGCCTACATTTCTGTGTCTTAATCTATGATATTAGCTCTTTGTTAGGACCACTGAGAAACATCTGCAAGATGGACATACTGTAACAGAACACAATGGAGAATAAGTTTATCATCATTTTAAATTGAGGATATATATCATTATGTCATCAAATGGACAGACTCCTACAAATGACAGACGCTTAAGAAATTCAGGTAACTGTGAACAGGTATAATCCGGGCAATGGATCCTCCCAGAAGGTTCCATCTTTAGTGTCCCTTTCGCCAATAATGAGTAAGATAGAGAAATAAAAAAGGATGAAAACTACTAAGTGTCTATTATGTGTCAAGAATTTTTATAGATATTACCGTGTTTCATTCTCACAACAACCTTGGGAGGAAGGTGCTACTCTCATCACTCCCATTTTATAGCTGAGGAGACGGAGGCATGTAACAAGAGTTACACAACTTTCCGAGTCACACAGGCAGGTGTCTGAGGTCAGATTTGAACTCAGATCTTCCCAACTCCATACCTGGCACCCTATTTATCCACTATGCCACCTTGCTGCCTCAAAGGAGTGCTTAGCAGATATGTGTGGGTATGTATGTATGTATGTATGTATGTATGTATATTTACTCACTACTCATTGACTTGGCACCTTGTTCAATATCCAGACAAAAACCAAAAAAATCTAGTTAAGAGATCTGCATGGTTTTTTTGTGATAGAGTAAACACATAGATATTTTAGAATATCCAGATTATTGATTAAATTGTTATGTTTTGAGCTTCATGTCTGTTGTCCTAGAGATATAGTCAATAATGACTACTGCTCTTTGGGTAATCCTTTGAATTTGTCTTCCCAGGGACCCATGCAACAATGACAATATTGATATCTAACATTTATATAGTTCTTTCTATGTGTCCTGCCCTGCACTAAACACTCCAAAATGATCTCATTTGATCCCCACAACAACCCTGGGAAGACAGTACTGTCATTATCTTCATTTTACTGGTAAAGAAACTAAAGCAAACAGGTTAAGTGACTTTCCCTATGGCTGGGTTACCCAGCTAGTAAAATTGTCTAAGGCTGGATTTGAAATCAGGTCTTATTGATTCTAGGCCTGGAATTCTCTCAACTGTGCCACCTAGCTGTCCCATGTGTGAGTAGTGTCTTTATAGATGAAAATCATTTCTCCAAGGGTGGTTTCTTTTTTATTAAATTTATTTATTTACTTTTAGTTGACAACATTCAGTTCCACAATCCCTTAAGTTCCAAATTTTTTCCCCCTCCCCAAAAGGTGGCTTCTAATGCTACTGATAAAAAAAAGATAAATATTTTGATCTAGTATTTGCGTTTGTTTACCAATTATTTAGCCTGTTTCCTAATCACATTGAGATAGTTCTGTGGGGAAAACAAATAATTAAAATAATATGAATAAAGGTTCTTTTAATCCTAGTTCATCTAAATTTAATTTTAAAAAATTATTAAATATCTATTATGTATAGTATATTGTGCTAAGTGTTGTAGGTATACACAAAAACAAAAGAGTCCCTGATCTCAAGGGTCTTGCATTCCACTGGTGAATGACAGATCAATACAAGGAATAATACTGAGTAAAATATTATAGAAATTTTTGGAGAGAGAGTATTCACATCTGATGAGATCAGGAAAGATCTGATTGAAGAAGAATCCCTTGAGCTGTGCTTTGAAGGAAGATAGGGATTATGAAAGGTGAAGAGAAATGGATTCCAAAGATGGGTACCATATACACAGAATCATGAAGACAGAAAACAAAACACCGTGTATGAGAAACAGCAAGCTCTTTGGTTCTATCTAGTGGTGTCCTAGTAAATGTTTAATAACTGGCTCTCCAAAAAGAAATCTCCCTATGACATACTTTGAAGTTTAATCCACATGATTTATATTGTCCTCATCAATTTATTAAGTCTAAACAATCAACAAAACAATAAATCATATCCTGATTTGTAGCATTTCCCTAATTCTGAGGTATAAATGCTTACACTGAAAATGTAATAATCGGCTCTCTCTAGCCATCCCCAGAGCATTTCTGGTTCAATACCTACTCAACTGTGCAAACTTGGACAAAGGCATTGGATCTCCCTTGGTCACAAATTCCTCATTTGGAAAATGTACAGAAAATGTACAATTATAAAAACTGAAGTTTTATTGCAAGCCTGAGATATCATTTTCTATCATAGCTCATAAGTACATGGACTCAGAAATCTTCACTTCTAGAATCTTATGGCATTTTGTGTTAGATAGCACAGTGGATAGCACACTGGGCCCAGAGACCTGCATAAATCCTGCATCAATCACTTACTAGATGTGTGATCCTGGACAAGTTACTTAACTTCTGTCTGCTTTAGTCTTCTCTTCTATAAAATGGATACAGTGATTATAATAATAATAATAATAATAATGTGTACCTCTCAGAGTTGTTTTATGGATCAAATGAGAGATTATTTTTGAAGAGCTTTAGAAACTTTGAAGCACTCGATGAAAGTTACATATTGTTATTGTTAAGGTTCCTCAGACAGAAAAACCATCTACAATAAAAGCATATACATATATGTTAGTGTTCTCCTCCCATATTTGCATTTTTTATAGTTTTTTTTTCCTTTCCATCTGTCTTCCTTGATGTACTCTCTGTCACTGCTTAAATGTTTGCTTTCTCTCTCATAACAAATGATAAAGGCAGCAACAATGACCATTGGACCCATCTCATCATGTAGGTTCTTAGTTCCTCTGTCTTCCCAAATGCCATGCTACAATGCCAGAACAACCAGCTGAAATTACAGTCAATTGACCAGTTGTCCAATTCAACACATAATGTCCCATAAGTTTGTCCTTTTCTTTTTTTTTTGAGTTGATTGAATATCTTCCACCAATTACTTTGCTGAAACACTAACCAAGATTCCAAGTAATCACTTCATAGAAGCAGCTTGCATTGCAATAGATATGCCTGAAGAGAACAATAGAACAGATCTCCAAGACAGCCAGGTCAGAGGTCCCAGAAAGAGCTGGCAAATTAAGAAGAGAATGCATCTATAACTTAGGCATGATGGACAGGGTCAGGGGTAGGTGATAAAAGTGTGATAAAAGTCATATTGTGCTAAGGGCAAAGGATAGATATAGTCAAAATGCTCCAAGAAATTTGAGGGGGAAGAGTTCACTTTGGACAGGGGCAATCAGAGAAGCATTTCTTTAGCTGAGTTTCTATATAAAGGAAGGATTTCAAAAGGTACAGAAGGGAAGAAAGGTAAACTAGAGACAGAAAAATCACAGAACTGCAGCATTTTTAAGTTGAAAGGGATCTTAGTGGCAAACTCACCTAAACAAACCAGAACCATAACCCTTGCTACAATACAGCAGACAAGGGGACATTTAGCCTTTGCTTGAGGCCCCAGTGATAAGGAGGAACCCTCTTACCTCCTGAGGAAGCCCATTGCATTTTTGGTGGCTCTAATCCTTAGGGATTTTTTATTGTATCAATCCTAAATCCGTATTTGCTACTGCACCTATTTTTCCTAGTTCTGCAATCTGAGACCAAATAATAAGTCAATTAAAATGACAGCTCTTCAAGTAATAAGGAGCGCTATTATGACCATTCTCCACACTCATCCACTATGGTCTTCTCTTCTCTGAGCTAAATATTCCCACTTCCTTCAACAGCTCTTCATATTACTAACTTCAAAGTTCTTTAACTTTCTGGGTGCCTTCCACATATTCTCCAGATTATCAACACTTTTCCTAATTCATGATGCCTGGAATTGAACACAATATTTCACATGAGATCTGACAAAGACAAAGTAGAGTGAGACTCTCCTCTCTTTGTTCCTAGAAGCTATACCTCTCTGAATGTAGACTAAAACTCCTGTTCTTTTCTTTTTTTTACTGCTACCTTACACTGTTGACTCATGAGGAGCTAGCAGTCCACAAAAATCTTCAAGATCTTGGTTCAGACAAAATCATATCTAATCGTGTTCCCACCTATGAAAGTGCAGTTTGTAAAATTTTATATTGGAGCCCTTTAAATTGCCTTTTATGGAATATGACCCATTGCTCTGGTCTGTTAAGATCTTTTTTGGATCATGACTCTAAGACCCAATGCATTAGCTATCCCTCTTAGCCATATGAGTTTCACAAATTTGATAAATATGGTAAGTATATTTTTTAAGGAAATCCCATGGGTGTATAGAGATTGGGATGCACAAGGAAATATCAGGGAAAGCTAGTCTTTCAATTCAGTTGTCATATAGAGGGCAGAAAGTGTTGAAATAATCCTAGAGAGGTAAATTGGGGGCATTTTGTGTATGGACAGCCTTAAATACCAGGCTAAGGAGTTTGTATTGTTCCCTCTGGGCAACTGGGAATCACAGAAGATTGTTGAACAGGGAAATGACACGATGAGACCTGAGTATTAAGAGGATTAATTTGATGACTGATTTTTTTTTCTTCCTGTAAGAATAATGAAGCCAAAGAACACTTTTATCACAGCCTAAAATTAGCAAGTTAACATTTCCTTTGCTATTACATCCCCACAGAGGGGAAAAAAAAGATAGACTAGGTGACCTATATGTCTTTTTCATTTTTAGCATCACTGAGGTGATAAATATGCACAAACCACATCTAGAAAATGTTACATTTCCCATTATGGTCTATGTTCCAAACAGATATTGTTCTCAGCTCTTCTCCCCAGGTCATATGCAGCTACATAAGACCAGAGGTATAGGAGTCTGGGGTCTTCAAAACACAGATAATATGACTATGTTTTTTTGTTATATTTTAAATAGTGGTATATTTCAAAAAGTATTTGTCATTTTAAAAAGTTTTATTCTTTTGCATTGTAATTTAAATTTAATTCATGGTAGTATCAATGGCATAGCTCCTCTGGTCGTTTTTCTTTCTTTCTTTCTTTTTTCTTTCTTTCTTTTGGTGGCCTGTTGAAATTAAAAACCACAACACGTTGGAGTATGTAATAGTCTAGCTACAGACATTCAATCAGTATCACTAACTGCAGATTTATAAGCAGTGGGGAGAGCCATGAGGGTCCAAGTGTGTATATATGCCATCATTTCAAGCTCTAATTGAATCAGCCAAAACACCATGGACCTGGCTTAGTGCAAGATATCTCAAATTACCAACCTACCAACCTAGAGCAGGAGAAACAGCTTAAGAGCTATGAGCTATTTGAGAATGCCTTGCTGGTCCTGATTATCCTAACTAAGGTGCTTAGCAGCAGGCAGGTTGGTAGGAGCACAGTAAGTATCCTGACCTAAGGCTCTAAGAGGTTCATGTAACAGTGCCCTGCAACTCTTCTCATAAGACTGGTTAACTCATGATGGACTGGGTTGTGAAAGCATCATACTTGGATATCCCTACATTCTACCACCTCCCTGGCCCCCAAGACTATAAGTTCCTTGAGGTCAGGGAACATGCCATTTTTTTTCTTTTTTTTAATTCTCATCATCATAGTGTCTTGAGACAATGGAGGCATGGACTAGTTTGGAAGCTATAACAATAGTCTAAACAAGAGGTGATAAGGGTCTGAACTAAATGACAATGTACATGTAAAGGAAGATACAGGGAGAAAGATACAATAAAAGTAGAAGTGAAAAGACTTGCCAATTAATTGAATATGGGAAGTCACAATAATAGTAAGCATGTATATAAAGCTTTAAGATTTGCAAAACACTTTACATGTTATTCTGTCTGGCGATGAGACAAGACCTTGCAACAACCCTGTGATATAGGTGCTATGCTTACATATCCTACATATGAGGAAACTGAGGCTTAGAGAAGTTGAGTTACTTGCCCAAGGTTACATGACTAGAAAGTGTTTGAGACAAGATTCAAACTCATGTCTTCTCAACTCCAAGTTCTAATCTCTATCCACTGTGCCATCTTGCTGCCTCTGTAAGGGAAATGTAAGAGTCAGAGGTGAATTTAAAGTCTAAGTGCTTAAAACAAAGTAGAACCATCAATAAAAATAGACAAATGGGAAGAAGAGATAAGTGCTTGGCTTTGTTGTCATTGTTGCTGCTGCTGTTTGTTATTGTCAGCGGAAGAAAAGGAGTTGAGTTTTTGATCTATTGAACCTGAGGTGCCAGAGGGACACTGTCCTTTGGATGTGGAAACACACATACACACATACAGAAATATATGTGAAATATACTTATAAATTATGTATCATACAATATATGTCTTATGTATTTATACCTCATAGCTATATGCATAGGGATAATAATTAAAGTCATACCAATGGGAAAGTGCCAGGGGGAGAGTAGTTCCAAGATTGTAGAACATCAGGGAGAAACACAATGAGTTCCACCCCATACCTCCCCCAAACAGATCTAGAACATGTACCAGACCAAGTCTTAATTAGAAAACTCAAGAAAAAAGAACCAGCCCAGGTCATCATAGAAAAGTTTGAGACATTGAAAATAGGGTCCAGCTAGACATAGACAAGAAGAGAATTACAGTGAAGGGAGAAGCTATGTACTTGGATAAGAAGAGGTGTCAAACCAAGCTTAAATTTGGGGAGGGTACAGAAATAGATGGAAACTGACAGTTCTGTTACTACCAGTTCTGGGTTACATATTGAAGTCTGACTAGGGAGGGGTCTGTGCCACGAGTGGCATTCCTGGATGAGGATTAGTCCCAGGACCTGAGCAGGTTCACAGTCCCAAGCTAGGAACACGTTCAGAAGCAAGTAAGTAACAGTGGTAAGACTAAGAACCTGGGAGAAGAATGGGTTCTAAGTTTCAGCTTCCACCCAGGCCAAAGCCTGCAGTAGAATAGCCAGGGCAAGAATCTCACACCAAAGGGTAGCCTGCAGTTCTGTCAGTCTAAATCACATAGTTTTCCAGTTGGCTGAGAGTGATGGAGTCCAAAAGCAGGCGACTGGAACTCTAAAGAGAGCTTAGGTTGGTGGCTCAGATTCAAACCCAGATCAGGAATTTGCAGAGTTTAGACCATACATAACAGCAGAAATTAGGCTTTGCCATGGACTGGACCACCATGGAAACACAGAAAACTTGAAAGTCCCCAGTCTGAGCTGTCCCTGAGAGCCTAGAATAACACAATACTTAATGCCCCCAAGAAAGCAATATCAGGACTAGTCCAGACATACCAACCCTCTGCCCTCCCCCCAGAAGTATGCGGAACCTGGGACTAAAGACAGAAATGAGGAAGCAGACTGAAAGAAAGAGGAGAGAAAAGAGAAAAAAGAGGAGGAAGAAGAAGAAGAAGAAGAAGAAGAAGAAGAAGAAGAAGAAGAAGAAGAAGAAG
>CM053594.1:290494136-290511333 GCA_028646575.1 Pseudocheirus occidentalis | reverse complement strand
AGAAGAAGAAGAAGAAGAAGAAGAAGAAGAAGAAGAAGAAGGAGAAAGAAGAAGAAGAAAGAGCTATTATGGTGACAGGGATGTTCAAGACACAAACTAAGTCAAATAGAATGTCTCCAAAACATCTACAGGCAAGGCCTCTACAACTTTGCCTTAAGTTCACTCTAATTCCTGGAACAGATGAAGCAATAGTTAATATTTTTTTAATTTTATAAATAAAATCAAATGCTAGAGGAAAACAGAAAATAAAAGTTATGGAAGAATGTACTGGAAAGAACATTGGCACAAGAAGTTCAGAATCTTGTCAAGGAAACAAACTCTTGAAAAACAAACTCCTTGACCAAATGAAAAATAATGACTAGAAGAGACAACAAGAAATATTACAACAAAGTGTGAAAACTGGAAAAATAAAATAAAATAAAATGTACGGTATCTTATAGCAAAAATAACTACCCTGGAAGACATATCAAGGGGATTATATGAGAATCACTGTCTATCTGAATTTCATGTCCAAAAGAAAAAAAATCAAGACATAATATTTTAAGAAATCATAAAATAAATCTGCCTCAGTCTCTTAGAACCAGAGGACAAAATAGAAATAAAAAAGTGTCTTGTCACCTCCTAAAAAAAACTAAAAAGACAAACTCACAGGGGCATTGTGGTAAAATCCAAAGTTTCCAGGTCAAAGGAAAAAGGGGATGGTTTCAGAGAAAATTAAGAAGACTCATATGACCTGATGTAAAGTGAGCAGAAACAGGTCATCAATTTATGCAATGACAACAATTTTGTAAAGACAAACAACTCTGAAAGATTTAGGAACTCTAATCAGTACAATAACTAACTATGATTCCAGAGGACTCATGATAAAACTTGTTACCCACCACATGATAAGAGAGATGAAGGACTCAGAGTGCAGATTGAGGCAGATTTTTTACACAGCTAATATGGGAATTTATTTTACTTTACTATACCTGTTAATAATAGATGTTTGTTTTTCTTTCTTTCTCAATTTGGGTGGGGGAAAAGAAATAGTGATAGAAGAAAGGAAAACCAAGAACAGGGTTCTGGTAAATACAACTATTTACCACATTTGAAAAACAAGAGAAAGAAAATAAACCACTAAAAAAGAAAAAAAAGAGTGCTCAGACAGGTAGAAGAATGGAGCAGTATCATAAAAGCTAAGGCACTTATATTAGCTTTGCTCTTAATGTAGTCATGTACTACTACATTTATTTCTATGTGGGACAGTTTAACTTTTTTTCCATTGCATTTTTTTTAGGGACTATCAAGAAAGTCAACAATGTCAAATGTTGCAAAAGGTCAGAGAATATTTACTGTTGTTTAGTCATGTTTCAGTAATGTCTGATTCTTCATGACCCCTTTTGAGATTTTCTTGGCAAACCTTTGCCAAGTTCCTTCTCCAGTTCATTTTATAAATAAAGAAATTAAGGTAAACAGGGTAGAATGACTTGCCTGGGGTCACACATAAATGTCTGAGGCCAGATCTGAGCCCATGAAGATGAGTTTTTCTGACTCCAGGCCTGGCCCTCTATCCACTGTGCCACCTACCTGCCCTTCAGGAAATATAGAGGCTAACAGTAGGCAATTGATCTGAGTGAGTAAAAGGTCATTAGTAACCTTGAGAGAGAAATTTCAGCAAAGGAGTGGAAATGAAAGCCAGATGGTGTGCAAGTCAGGATTGACTAAGTGATAAAGAAGAGGAGCAGCAAGTAAATGAAGGAAAGACAGGAAGATAACTTGATGGCAAAGCCAAATCAACCAGACTTTGGCCTTTTTTAGGATGAGAACAGATCAGAGCATATTTATAGGAAAAAGAGAAGAGAAAACAGAGAACCAAGTCTGGAAGAAGAAACAAAGGAAAGACTCATGTACACAAAGGAAGGCGTACTCATTGATCCTCCAAGGGGAACAATCCAAACATCTGGAAGTATCCAAGGGCATGAAGTCTAGATCTCAAAGCATGGGTGACTCAGGTATAATTTGGGATATTAAAAAAAAAAAGACTAGGAATTAGCAAGAGTACCTTACATTTCTATACTACTTTTCCCAGAGAGACTTCTTTCCCTTTATAAAGCTCACAATATCAAAAGAAGCACTAATGTGCAGAAGAAATATGAGACACTTAGGAAAGAGAACCCAGGTTTTTTATACACTTTAAAGTGGAGTCTACACAATATGAAACATCAGATGTTTTGTCTCTGTTAATGCCACACATCTGGATTGACTAAAGTTTGAACTACATTGCCTGGATATTCTGACATAATATAAACATTTGGTCTCCCTTCTTGAGCATCTATCTTACCTCTTCTGAATATAAAACACTTCTGATATCAGTAGCAGCTTTTTTCAAAAAAACAAATGTTTAGGGTAAAGGGTAGAAGGAAATTTGGCCTTTTATTTCTCTTCTCCTTACTGATAGATAATCCCATCATGTTCTTGGAAATTTACTGCTCAAGCTCCTAGATTCTTCAAGGTGAGTATTAGGATCTTCTCCAACTGGCCCTTCAAAATAAAGTCAAATATATATATTTAACATGGAGCTCTTGCTGTCAGTCATTGTCATATCATTTGCATTTCTCCTTTTCAGACCAAATTTTCTTTTGTTCTCAGCCTTCTTCCTTGAGTTGGGATAGTACCTACATCCCTGGTAGCAATTTTTCACCTCTCTGGTTACACACCAGCCAATGTGCCTCCCGTAGAGGTGATGGAAAGCGTCCCCAGCTAGCTCCAAGCAGCACATTAAACAAAGCAACATAATGAGCTGCATTTTGTTGAGGGCTCTCCAGGTCCCCAAAATCTTTCTCAAATGTGATTGTTTATAAAATGTTTGATAAAAATAAATGATGCTTTCAATTTAAACAAAATTTCACACTGTTACTGGTTTTAATAACAGTTTTGACAGATGAGATTTTCATCATCTGTTTTTTCTTTGTGAAGGCTTCTTCAATAAACTAAAAATGCTTTAAACTAACAGATGTGACTATAAAGTAAGGCTTGAGTGTGAGACATCAGGAACTGAGGCTTGTCAAATGCTTCAACATAGAAATTTATTCCTAGCGTAAGCATCTCCTGGGTATCAGGAGAGTCACCAACCTAATGATTGCCGGCTAACGTGCAAAGCTCGTTTTAGCAGCAAGATGCCAGTTATCCCAAACTGGGAGGTGATGGGTGCTTGCTCATCTCCATTCTCCCTCTGGCTCTCACTCTCTCAGTTTCTCCTGCTATCACAGATTTAGGAAGCAGTCTGCCCCAAATTGTTCAAACTGATGTTGATGTTTGACAAACTGATGATTCGTGATTTTTTTTTCCCATCAGTGAAAAGCTCAAAAATTTTCAATTTTAATGATATTCTGTTTGCAATAAACAAGTTATTTTTTGTCTATTAAAAAAATAACAAGATATTTTAACAGACTGAATCCCTGCAATGCTAATTTCAGTGTTGTTTTTTTTTAAAAGTGCCACTACCTAAAAAAAATATAAGTGTTTGTTGTTTTTTTAACTCCTCCATGTTGTCTTTACATATATTTTAACAGTTATCCTTGTATAGTGAAAAGAAGCCCTATGATATGATTGTAGGCAAATTAGCAAATAATTACAACAACAAAATCATCTGAAGAACTCTTTATGTGTGAAAGGGTGCTATAGATCACCCTCTAGAAAGAAAACAATATTTTTCATAAAATTTTCTGCATGAATGAGACATCATCCAGCAAAAGGAGTATGTTCTATAGGCCATGTCAAAAAGATCTGCTTCAGGTATACCCCAGGTCCAAAGTGTGTCAACAATGTGATGCAATAGCTCAAAAACATCATTCTAGCTATATTAAGCTATCATTGTAAAAATTCTGTCCAGAACAAGGAGGTAGCAGGTGGAAGAAGTAAGTGGAGGGTGATGGTCCCTCTGCGCTATGCTGTATTGTTAATGTATTGTTGATGGAATAAGAAGATCTTTCTTGCCCACTAATAGGCCTATGTGACCTGCTTTGAGTCTGAGTCACAGAGAAGCCTGAGTCACACGGAGCCTGTGGTGGAAGGAGCTTGCCAAAGAGGTGGAGCAGGAAGTGGGAGAGTGAGGTGGAGCTGAGAGAGAGAAAGCAGAGAGAGACAGCTAGCATGGGTGAGAGAGAGACATTTTGCGTAAGGGAGCTTGTCTGTGGGGAGGCCTGACTGATGGAAGGTTTGGGAATGGCAGTACTCCCTGCACTGGTGATGTGTACCAACTTCTTTATTACCGTGGTGGATTTGGCTTTCTGCTATATGAATAAATATCTTGGTTTTGTCTTTGAAGGAGAGAGTCTGTTACAATTGTGATTCAAACCTGGAAATAAGTCTGCATATTCATAGCAGCCGCTGTGTGTATTGCATTGCTGATATATATTCCCTTAGGAGACTATAACTGGAATACTGTATTCATTTATGGGGGCTATATCTTAAGAAAGGCATTGACAAACTTGAGGATCACAAAGGGAGTGATTGGAATAATGATGTCACCAAGCCACACTAGGACCAATTAAAGGAAATGGGAATATTTAATCTGGCAAATGACAGACTTTGGAGGACCTTATAGCTATCTTTAAGTATTAAAAAGTTTTTAAGTAGGAAAGAGGTGAGACCTGTTCTGTTTCATGTAAGACTAAGGTCAGTGGGCTGAAACTCTGAAGAGACATCTTTCAACTCAACATCAGAGAGAATTTCCCAACATATAAATCTGTCACAAGAAGAAATGGGAGAAGGTGAGTTTCCTAATATTTGGCATCCTCAGGCAAAGATTAGAAGACCATTTTTCAGGAATATTACAGAGCAGCATTCAGTCTTCAGGTAGAAGTTATACTAAATGACCTCTGAGGTCCTTTCCGACTCTATAATTCTATGACTCAAAATGATTTAAAACAAGAGACTGGGAACTGTGGGATCCTATTCACAAATAACCTCTTGGACTCTTTCCTAAAGTTGTTGTTAAGAAGTAGACATTGCAGTGCTGAGTTTCTTTTTGGGAGAGTTAATAAATGAGTTGCACTGTCTTCTCCTTTTTTTTCCTCCAAAAACATTATTCAGATTCTAAGTAACAATACCAGTTTTTAAAAATGAAGATGGGAGTTAATTTCAATTGTGAATAGGGAAATTGACTTGAAGTATAGTCCTGTACATGTTCATTCTCTCAGGCCATCTTAATTGCTTCTTGGTTTTCAAAAATGATGGAAATGTGTCAAGCAAGAGAGGTGGAGTAGCCAAAGCCTTGTACCAGGATGCCATGATATCTGTCAAACTCCCCTCCACCCCCCACCCCAATGGGGCAGGCTTCATCCCTGAAGCAATCACTATGCCTACTGAAACACATGTTTCCAGTAGGATTAGAGGAGAGCAAGAGGGTTGATAAAGGGAGGTCATGGATCGATGGAGGAAGGGGGAAAAAATTGATTGAATTAATCATTGAACACTGCCCCCCTTCCCCTTCCTTACTACTTTGGCATTGGGCAAAAAAAAAATTCTCTACTCACACTTCTGTTGTGTAGGAATAGAAATAGGGAGCAATAATGTTTGCTATATCAGTTCAATAAAATTCTGTCTTTGCCTAAAGGTATGACTGCCCCTATATGTGCTCACTTCTCTCTCCAGTCTCAGAGGAAGAGTGTTCTCTTTTCCTCTCTAAAGGTAACACTTCTATATGTACTCTAGACAATAACCTTTCTCAGCCTCCTCCAATACCCTATTAACCAACCTTATTTCTCATTGCTCTGAAACATCCACACTTTTTTTTCTAGTCAGTCAGGTCTTCTCACTTTCCCCCTTTTCACACCATTCTCATCCTCACTTCTATAACTTCGGGTTTTTTCTCTCTGCCCAGGACGTCTTTATTGATTTTGTCCAATTTACACTCGTTTTTCGAGGCCTAACTAAAATTTAATTTACTCCATGAAGCTTTCTCTCAACCACTTAAACTCATAAAGCCATCTCATGCCTTTGAATTCCTTTAGCATGTATTATCAGAAAGTTAGGCAGCTAGGTAGCATAGCCACCCGGACAAGTCACTTAACTCCATTATACTGAGTTTTCTTATCTGGAAAATGAGCTGGAGAAGGAAATGGCAAGTATCTTTGCCAAGAAAACCCCACAAGGGGTCACAAAGACTCAGACATGGCTGAAAATGACTAAACAATCAGAAAGATAGAGATTATTGGTTAATTGCTCTCTGATTGTGTCATTTTGATTACTCTAGTATCCCGAAATACATTACAATATTCTTGAGGATAGGGACACAGGCTAATCAAACTTAATTGCTTCTTTCATTGACTCATATTGTCTTTGCCCAGAGTTGCCAGCTAATGTAGAAGTACTCAAGATGATAGTGTGTATATCAAGTATAAGATGGCTTTTATTCCACTCAAATGAAGGGCTCAAAGTAAAAAATTAATGGTTGATACAATTTTCCTCACCCTTTAGCAAACTCCAACTTTTTCTGGGGCCCTAATACATATTAATTCCATATACATCATAATATATTATAGTTTAAAACCTCTTTGGAAAAGAAACAAACATGGGGATGTTAGACAGACAACAATCCAATATTCCACTCAGTCACTCTTTGATGAGTCTCAAGTAGGCGTCCATTTTTGTGATTCTCCTCTGTAGTTTGTCCTCTCATTTTGTGTAAATTACTGAATTTCTGGAAAGGTTATTCTCTGACATTCTGATGAGTACCAGTTTTACCACCAAAACCCAAAGTGCCATATTTGGACTTGGCCAAAAAAGAAAAAGAAAAATGATTCAGAGGTAACCTTGTTTCCTTGTACTCACAGTAATAGGCTTAGGTGCAAAGGTGAGAGCATATGTAGATTACATGTGACTCCCTATAAAGGAGGAGGAAGAACCCCTTACCCCCAAAATCCAGAACCCAGATCTGCTCTTACCTTTTATGTGCTCCGGACTGCAAAAATTTTGGGGGGGGGAGGGACAAATCTGTGATTGAAGACTCCATTTAAGAGACTTTAATAGCCAAAGGAATGGCTCTTTCTACAAATGTCTAACCCAATCAGTTCATCCCAGGCCACTGAGATGCTTCTTTGATGAGGTGCTGAGAATTTCCCTACCTTCCATAGGGAAATAAAATCAAATATCTTGAATGTGGGGATTCACCATATATCAGCTCATGAATTTGAGCAGAAAACTCCCCTGATCAACAGCCTTTATAAGTAAATGTCCTTTGTTTGCTTTGATGTGTGTAACTCTGGTTCATTGAGATTTAAAGAGAAAACTGGGGCTCATGAGCATATTCACTTATAGCCAAAAAGGTTTTAAGCTGAAAATGGAGAAAAAAGTAGAAAACATCCCATAAATGTGCATTGTCAGAGAGCACCAATTACAGCATTAGTTTAATAACAGTGAACAAGACCAGTAGTTCTCAGAGTAGATTATTCATGAAGAAAGAAATCAATATAAACCGTGATCTTAGATGTCTACATACAAAAGTACAGAATATGAATAATAAAGTGATATATTAATGTTAGGAGATAAATTTAATTGTAGAGTTTTAACTAAAATTGTGGGGCATTTTTTCACAGCTAGAAGATAGTTTTGGAATGGTATACTCTCTTAAAAAGTGATACATTCCAGTGAATAGAGCACTAGCCCTGGAGTCAGGAGGACCTGAGTTCAAATCTGACCTCAGACACTTAACCCTTACTAGTCATATGACCTTGGGCAAGTCACTTAATTGCCTTCCCAATTGCCCTGGCTTCCCTCTCCACAAAAAAAAAAGTGATACATTAAAAAAATGATTATTTGAATAGCATTCTATATTAATAGTATATATTTTCATAGAAAGAAATCTAGGAGCCAAAGAGAAAAAATACTGTAGGAAACATTGCATAGGGATTAATGGAGATAGAAACAGAAGATATATCATAGGCGTTATAATACTACAGATGGTCCTACTAGGAGGAGGAACTAGACAATAACAACAGAAAACAGATTTGGAGATTTAGAAGAGAGGCATGAAAAGTAATAATGAGATACTTCTTCGTCAAAGAAAACTTGATAAATTCTTGAATTGCTTTGGAAACAATTTGATTCTTTACTAAGTTAAGAAACTAAACAGGAAAACTTTAATTGTGGACCTGATTCTGACCAGTTGGAAAGAATTTGTTGCCAAAGTAGAAATGATGAGGACCTTGGGAGGAAATGGCCCCCTCCAACTTAAAATCTGTGATAGAAAAGAGGGAAAAACTGTATTTAGCCTGAAGAACACCCTAGATTTGGGAATTCGTTTCTAATCAGTCTTTAGAAGAAGGACAGGGAGAATCCCATGTCCTACCCAGGAAACTCATAGTCTATCTTAGTCATGGTTTCACAATTAATGCTAGGGAGTACTCAGAGCCTGAAGGTCAACACAGAAAATTTCTTAAATAAAAAGAATCTATTTGATAATGTCCAAGTAAAAGCATTCCACAAAGGGTGGAATTAAAAAAGCAATTCTACAAGTGATGAAAGCAGACAAAGCAACCCACAAGTCAACAAGAGCAAGGAAGTCCCCAGATGTCCCAGGAGTCCTACAGAGGCATCCTAGAGCTTTCTTTGGATTCACAAATGGGTTCTAGTTCAATCCACCTGGGGGGCAAATTGACCTCTAACTACTCTAGGTTTCTCCTCAGCATCTTGGCTCATAAGAACATCTTGGTATTATGGGAGTGTGGAAGTTAACTCAAGCTACCTTAGTTCTATCAGTGTCCTGGCCCACCACATCACCCTACTTAGATGCATAAACAAAAGGGAAGGAAAAGCAAGTTACCAAAGGATTTGTGCAAAAGAATAATACTGCAGCACAGAATCCCAAAATGAGCTGGGGCTGGTAATGAATGATAAAAAAAAATAAAAGACACTTTCAAGTTAGTAAAGGTAAGAGTAAAGTCAAACAAATGATAAGATCTTAGGGTAGATTAGAATGATGATAACAGAAGACAGAAAGAAACCTGAACTACCTCCCTTTAGGTTTTGATTTAGTATTCCTTTTCTCTCACTCTACCAAGGAGATTGAGGCTTGGACTGAAAAGAATAAACTAAAAAAATGGGTTTTCATAGAGTTAAAATCCAAGAAAGTGATGATCTAGATGTCCTGAGATAAAACCCTACAAGGGGGCATGAACTGATGGATAACACCCCATGTTCCTAATTAAGTACTTATGATTGGTAGTATCAGCTACTCTCAAGTCAGAGATGGCTTTATTTAAGCTGAGACCCAAAGAAACACAGTCATCTCTTCATGTGTTAAAGAGCTTTTCATTACTTAGTGATCAGTTTCAAAAACTAAGCCCCAATAAGTCCCAAACTAGAGAATTCTTATTTTAGTTAAAACTTCCACAAAGTTCATCAATATAAGAAGTCATTATTAAGGTTGCTGTTTCAGCTGTTTAGGGATTCCTTTTTTTTTTCTTTTTGGAGGGCAGTTGGGGTTAAGTGACTTGCCCTAGGTCATACAGCTAGTTTTTTGTGTTAAGTGTCTGAGGCCAGATTTGAACTCAGGTACTCCTGACTCCAGGGCTGGTGCTCTATTCACTGCGCCACCTAGCCACCCTAGGGATTCCTTTTAAAGTTTTTGGGACTCCAGATCTTTCCCTCTCTTACAATGAGCTTCTGTTTGATCTCGTACACTCAAGGCCTGCCTCATCTCCCCTGATAAGGTAAGTCACCATAACTTGTCCATAGTGATAAGGGATTAATGTGTTGCTTCTCCCTAATAATACAGCTATGTTCTAAGAGGAGTTTGGGAAAAATAATTTAACACAAAGTAATTAGTTATTTGCCAAGAATTTAGAGTGATATTTTGGGACAGTTTGGGACCTTTTGGTGCTCCTTAATCCTGCAGACATCTTTGTGTCAGACCTGTAGCTAGGGCAATCCCCAAATCAATGGAAGAAAAGACAAAGTCTAATACTGATTGCAAAGTATTCTGGTGCTTAATAGCTTCTCTTTCCTTGTGGAGACTGAAAGAAAGGTTTGAATATATCCAGGTCCATATCTTTCCTTCAAATAGGTTCAAGCTCAAGGCAAAAATATGTGTGTGCTATTAATGTAGACTCTAAAAAGTAAATATGGGATATCATTGAAGTTGTTATTAAAAGCATTGATTAGCCACGAATCTATGTGTTTGAATCATCTATTGTTTGTTTTAGCATTACCAATATAAAAAAAATAGGTTAAAGATTATCACCCATTCTTTGTGGTATCAAATACCTCTACAATAATTAGGACCATTTTCAAAAGTGTAGCATTGTGGATACAGGACTGGACTAAAAGTGAGAAAGAACGGGCTTCAAGGGGCACTTTCCTAAACCATAAATTAAAGACAAGTCATCACTCTGTATCAGTGAACAAAGTTTCCATAATGGGAATTCTCCCATACTGATCAAATCACAGGTCTATTTCAAGAAATAAGAAATTATCTGAATCATCAGTTTTCTAGAGGTTTTCCCCATCAAATGTGGACAAAGAGGTCAGGAAGGTGAAATTTTAAATTTCATCTGTCTCAGAAATTTATTGAATTTATTTGAGGTTTCATTTTACAGTTCCTAAAAACAGACAAACAGAAAAAAGCTTTTTGCTGTCACACTTTAAAACTTAAAGTACTTCAAATTCTCTTTGCAAATTCAGAATGCCATTCATTAAATGCCTCGTACTAAGGAACCATAAAGGCAGTAATCTAGACCCAGATAAAGGCTTTAAAGTTCTCCCCTAGGATAGTTGGGGTGGGAAAAGATGGAACATTAGTGTCAAAGAAGCATATTATTTGATTCTCAATATAATTAATAAACCCTCATTCTTCCCCACAGGAATGTGCTAAATCTCTGCTTCTGATTTGTGTGGAGGCAAAAGCTTTACTTACCTACCTAGCAGAAGAGGGAAAAGATCAGAAAGGGGCTTTAAGTGTTTAGCCATTTAAACCCTATGTAAATTGCAGATTTGAATAAAAAATCAACCTGAGTCTTTTTGTATGAAAATGGTGAACAGAAGGAATATTTGTGCTCCGAGGAATAGTGCTTTATGGCAGACATCAATCAGTTCTGGCTTCAGAAGTCTAGTTAGATTACTGTAGGGGTTCTGGACACTTTCATTACATACTGTGAAGACCAAGCCATGGCATTAGCTATAGAACATTGAAGTCTTTACAAATAATTAAAACGCTGTTTGAAAAACGGAGATATTTTCCACAGCTTCCTGGGTATGCATGGCATCATCGATATTTGAGAGTGTAAATATTGACTAGTTATTGCTGTTAGCCAGAAGGAGCAAAATCTCCTTTGAAATAATAATATGGTGTGTGTGTATAACATATACATATGTATGCATACACATATGCATGGAGATGTTAAACAGAGAGTGATAGATACAGGGAAAATATAGATTTCACTCTCCGTGACAGTTGAATAGCTATGCTTTAAACAACCCACATTCTTTGCCAATGTAGCACCAGTGTGTATGTGTATATATAGATATAGATGTATACATACACATATCTATATGTATAACTATACATATAGCTACACATATATAGATGTATAATATGGCTATATTTGTACATATGGCAAGGAAATAAAAATAAGTATTTCTGAGCTAAGAAGTTTTTAGAGCTGTCACTTTGTAGTATTTTTTTTTCCTTAAATGCTGAATAAGAAATTAAAATACATTTGAAAATTAATCAAAACTTCTTTTAAAAAATGTTTTCCATCATTCCTAAAGCTGTCTCCAGTCTTGGGATCTTCTCTTAGTCTGACCTCTTTTTCTAAGGGATTTCATCTATTTTTAAAAATTCTTCAAGAGGGAAAAAAAAGCTTTAAATTACTAGTTGGAATTCCTTCCTCCAAGGATGCCCCTAACCTTGAATGCCCCCCAAGGTTCTGTCTTGGGTCTTCTTTTCTCTTCCTCTGTACTAGTTCACAAGGGGATTTTATCAGCTCCCATGGATTTAAGTATCATATTTATCCTGATGATTCTCAGTTCTATTTATTCAGACCTAACTTCTCTCCTGACCTACAGTCTCATGGTTTGAATTGCCTATTATAAATCTCTAACTGGGTATATCATAGACATCTTAAATTCAACATGTCTAAAACTGAATTCACTCTTTCTATCCTCTTCCTAACTTCCTTATTAATGTTAAAGGCATCACTATACTCCTAGTCACCAAGGTTCACCACCGAGCTGTTATTCTTTATTCCACATGCTCTCAGCTACTCATTCTCTCTCACCACTCTCATATCCAATTTGTTGCCAAGTACTGTTGATTCTACCTTTGCAATATCTCTGATCTAACTCTCTTTCTTCATTATCACCTCTGTTCTGATAAATTATTTTATTACCTCATGCCTTCAATATTATAGTAACCTTCTAGTAGACTTCTCTGTCTGAAGTCTCTCCCCACTCCAGTCCATCCTCCACTCAGCTATTGGAAAGGTCTTAGGTATAACAATGTTACCTCACCACACCACACCACTAGCCCCACCACTCAATAAGCTCCATTGACTCCCTATTGCCTTCTTAAACAAACAGAAAATCTTCTGTTTGGCTTTTAAGCCCTTCATAACCATTCCTCACCTCCCCCCCTTTATCAGTCTTCTTACGTATTACTTCCCTTCCCATACTTTACACTCCAGTGACCCTGGTCTCCTTAATGAGAGACTCCTTATGAGTCTCCTCATACAAGACACTCCATCTCTTTTTTTTTATTATTCTTTCATTATTTTTTTGAGGGATTAGGCAAGGTAATTGCTCAAGGTCACATAACTAGTAAATGTGTCGAGTGTCTGGGGCTGGATTTGAACTCGGGTCCTCCTGACTCCAGGGCCCGTGCTCTATTCACTGAGCCACCTAGCTGCCCCAACAATCCATCTCTTGATCCACGATTTTTACTTGCTTTCCTCTATGCCTGCAATGTTTTCCTTTTACATCTTTTCTCTTGCTTCCTTCAGGTCTCAGTTAAAGTGCCACCTTTTACAAGAAGCCTCTGTCAATATCCCATAATGGTAGCATCTTCCCTCTGAGATTATTTCCAAATTTTCCTGAATATATCCTGTCCTCACATAATTGTTTACAAGTTGTCACTCCCACTGCATTGTGAACTCCTTGAGAACAAGGACTGCCTTTGCTTATTTTGGTATTCCTAGCATTTAGCAGAGTATCTAGCACATAGTAGGTATTTAATAAATGCTTATTTATGACTCAATCAATGAATAATGATATAGTGAATACCTATTTTCTTCTCTCTTTTATACTGGATGCTATTAAGAATATAGGAAAAAAATACTGTGTAATCTTTGTCCTCAAGGAGTTTATAATATGGTCCAAGAGTCAATATGTTGCAAATCTTCAAAGAGATGGGAGTACCAGATCATCTTATTTGTCTCCTTAGGAATTTATATGTAGGTCAAGAAGTAACAGTTAGAACTCAACATGGAACATGGTTTAAGTTTGGAAAAGGAATATGGCAAGCTGTTTATTGTCACCTTATTTATGCAACTTATATGCAACAGAAAGACGTTAAAATGCCAGGATGGATGAATCAAAAGCCAGAATTAAGGTTGCCAGGAGAAATATCAACAGTCTGAGATATGCAGATGATACCACTCTGATGTCAGAAAGTGAAGAATTAAGAAACCTCTTGTTAAGGGTGAAAGAGGAGAGTATAAAAAATGGCTTGAAGCATAACATCAAAAAAACTAAGAACTTGGCAACTGGTCCCATCACTTCCTGGCAAATAGAGGGAGAAGAAATGGAAGCAGTGACAGATTTTATATTCTTGGGCTCAGAGATCACTGCAGACGGTGACTGCAGCCATGAAATTAAAAGATGCTTGCTCCTTGGAAGGAAAATTACATCAAATCTGGACAGCATATTAAAAAAGCAGAGACATTACCTTGCCGATAAAGGTCCATATAGTCAAAGCTATGGTTTTTCTAGTAGCAATGTATGGCTGTGAGAGGTGGACTTCAAGGAAAACAGCATTGCAGAATCAATACTTTCAAATTGTGGTGCTGGAGAAGACTTTGAGAGCACTTTGCACAGCAAGGAAATCAAATCAGTCAATACTTGAAGAAATTAATTCCGACTATTCATTGAAAGGACAATATTGAATCTGAAGCTTAAATACTTTGGTCACATCATGAGAAGACAAGATTTATCAGAAAGAAAACAACAACAATAACCTGGTGTTGAGAAAGATTGATTGGAAGCAAAAGGAGGGGACAGAAGAGGATAAGACATAGAGACAGTGTTTTGGAAGCAACAAATATGAGCTTCAACAGACTTTAGAAGATAGTGGAGGACAGAGGGGCCTGGTGTACTATGGTTCATGGGGTCATGGAGAGCTGGACAAAACAGAAAGTCTCAACAACAACAATGAAAAGCCAAAGTATACACACAAGAAAGACAAGGTGTGTTGTGGTCCAGGCAAGACATATACAGATAACTTTGCTAATAATTGAAGTTATTTTTAAAAGAGGAATAATATTACGCTCAAAAATTAAGGGGGTGGGTAGGTGACTCAGTGAATAGAGCACCGGCCCTTGAATTCAGATCTGGCCTCAGACACTTAACACTTAATAGCCATGTTACCTTGGAAAAGTCACTTAACCCAAAAGGCCCTGCCCTTCCCCTCCAACAAAAGCAAAAAAAGAAAAAAATCAAAAAGTTTAGTACCTGAGGAAGATTATACATAAGGGAACATAGTAACTATCTTCCAGTATTTGAAAGTCTGTCATGTTGAAGAGGAATTAGATTAATCCTTTTTACTTCAAGAGAGCAGAACTAGAAGCAATGGATGAAAGTTCAAATTTGTACAATGAGGTTCAATGGAAGAAAAATGTTTCAACCATTAGATCTACCTCCAAATAGAATGAATTACCTCCAAAAGGTGACAGGTTCCTTACCACTGAAAACTTAATCTATGTATTTGTTGATTCCCCTTATTAAAAGGAAATTACTTGAGGGTAGAGACTATTATTGTTTTTAATCTTTGTATCTGACCCTGCCAATCCCATCCTCAAAAATTTTCAATTCTTCCCCAGTGTCTCTAAGATACAGACTTCATAGGTTGGTATTTAAATTCCTTGATAATGTGGACCCAACCCAATATGCCTTTTTAGACGTATTTCCCATTAATCCCCTTCACATTACATTTAGATCAAACTCTCCCAATATCTCCCATCTCTCTGGGCCTTTGCACAGGCTGCTTCCTAAACCTGCAAAGAAACTCCCTCACGCCTCACCTCTACCTCTTATAATCCCTACCTTGTTCACAAGTTTTAAGAATTAGAAGGGATCTCAATGACCATCTAGTCCAACTATAGTTCCACTATAACCACCAGTAGTTGTGTAGTATCTGGTTACA
Organism: Pseudocheirus occidentalis; assembly: GCA_028646575.1. Lineage (NCBI taxonomy): Eukaryota > Metazoa > Chordata > Mammalia > Diprotodontia > Pseudocheiridae > Pseudocheirus > Pseudocheirus occidentalis. Next base: position 290,495,936 of record CM053594.1, on the reverse strand, counting down.
GAGCACCTCTCAAAACACCCCAATCTACTTCTGGACAGCTACAATTCTTAGGAAGTTATTCCTGGCAACATACCAGATTTTTTTCTTTTTGTAACATCTGCCCATTGCTCCTAATTCTGTCCTCTTATGTCAAATAAAAGAAATCTATTCATTCCTATACATGACAGTTCTTTAGCTATTTGGAGGCAGCCTTCCAGCCCTTCTCAGTTATGTCTTCTCTTCTCCAGGCTAAAATACCTACTTCCATTGACCAGACCTAATGCCTTTCACCATTGCAATTGTTCTCCTCCGAACTTTGCCAATTTATCAATGTGCTTCTTAAACAGTAGTGGCCAAAAGTGAACACATTTCAAATAAAGTCAGATGAATGCAATACAGTAGAACTATTATCTCTTTATTCCTGTAAGTTATCCCCTGTTCAGTGCAGTTCAGGACTGTATTAAAATTTTTGATTGTCATATCTCATTACTGACTCATATTGAGCTCACAGTATACTATACCCCTCAGATATTTTTCAGAACTGCTATTTCTCCCTGATTGCCTGATCTTTCAGTTATAATGTTGATTTTTTTGGTGTCCAAGTGCAAGACGTGCATTTATACCTATTGACTGTTATCATATTAGATTCAACCCAAAACTGTAGCCTGTCAAGACCTATTTGGATCTATTGCTTTGTGTCCTCTATAAATTTGATAAGAGTATTATTTGTGCCTTTATCCAAGTCACTCATTAAAAAAGAAATAACTAACACAGAGTCAAGCACAGATCCCTGGGGCATTTCACTGGAGACCACTTGCCACATAACATTGAAATATATACCACTAGGGAGCCAAGATGGCATTGTAGAAGCAGCAAATTCCCCCAGCTCTCACACAGCCACCCTAAACACCCATAAAATATGACTCTGGACAAATTCTAGAGCTCTGAGACTCAAAAAAATACAGAAAACACATCTCTCGCAGAAGGCAGCTTGGCAGCAGGGGAGCATCGTGGTAGGACGTGAGCCGAGGCCAGCCCAGCCTGATAACGAAACCGCGGCAAGGTCCAGGGTGGTAGGAAGGAGCCGAGCTGAGCCGTGCTGCAGCCAGTCTACAAGAGAGAAGATCTACAGCCTCCAGCAACTCCACATCTAGCAAGGCATGAAAAATAGAGATTAGAAAAAGGCAGCTCAGCAGGAGGGGCTCATCACTGCAGGCCTGCAGGCCAGGAGCCAAGACCAGCCCAGCCTGAAACCACCATGGGGCCAGACTCCAGGGCAGTCAGGAGGAGCCAAGCCTCCCAAGCAACAGAATAAGTCCACTTCAGAAAAGATGTAAAGCACCTGGAGGAATCTTCACATCTACTAAGCCAGGATTACAGGTCAGTGAAAGTGGGTGAAGCTTTCATAAATTTGGGGGAGGAAAAGGAGTTTAGCCAATCTACCCCCAGGGCAAGGAAGCAGTGGGGGAAGGGCAGGAACTGCTGTAACCAGCGGCTGCTTGCACTGGGCTGCTTCAGAGCCCCTGGCCTGTGGATACCGCAGGGGGGCTGAGTTGATTGATCAAGGCCAAGTGCTCTTGCATTGAGCGGCCTGGATCCAGATCATGGTCTTGGGTGGTGGTCCTGGGGAGCATTTTCAGCAATCCAAAGCTGGGGGGGGGCTGCAACACCCCCCTAATAGCTCCAGCAGCTGGGAAAACCCCAGCATTTTGGAACAGAGCTTTCCCCCCTGGAAGCAGAGTTTCACAAAGCTGAAAAAAAAACTCAACCAATTAATTGACTGGCCAACATGAGGAAAAGGAAGCAAAATAAGAACAGCAA
>CM053594.1:290474583-290493636 GCA_028646575.1 Pseudocheirus occidentalis | reverse complement strand
AATTCATTCAGAATTAGAGTGGAGCAAGTGGAAGCAAATGACTTTATGAGAAACCAAGATACTATTAAACAGTTACAAAAAAATGAACAAATAGAAAGCAATGTGAAATATCTTCTTGAAAAAAACCATTGATCTGGAAAATAGATCCAGGAGAGACAATTTGAAAATTATTGGTTTACCTGAAATCCATGACCAAAAAAAGAACTTGGAAAGCATCCTTCAAGAAATTCTCAAAGAAAATCACCCTTATGTTTTGGAATCAGAGGGCAAAATAGAACTTGAAAAAATTCACTGATCACCTCTTGAAAAAGATCTCCAAAAGAAAACTCCTAGAAATGTTATAGCCAGGCTCCGGAACCCCCTCATTGAGGAGAAAATATTACAGACTGCCAGGAAGAAACAATTTGAATATTGTGGAAACACAATCAGGATAACCCAGGATCTGGCAGCTTCTACACTGAGGGATTGAAGGGGCTGGAATGTGATATTCTGGAGATAAAGGAGCTAGAATTAAAACCAAGAATCACCTACCCAACAAAATTGAGTATAATGTTTCTGGGGAAAATATGGTCATTCAGTGAGGTGGAGGACTTTCAAGCATTCTTGCTGAAAAAACCAGAACTAAACAGAAAATTTGACATTCAAACACAAGAAGAATGAGAAGGTAAACATGGGAAAGAAATCATAAGGAACTTTTCAAAGTTGAACTATTTACATGCCAATATGGAAAAAAATGATAATAGTAACTTATGAAACTTTTCTTAGTATGAGGATGGGTGAAGAGAATACAAATGTATATATATGTATATCTACACATATGTCTATATAGGAGGGTATAGATGTGTATGAATGCATATATGAGCATCTGTGTATATGTGTACATAGAGGGTACAGGATCAATAGAATACGAAGGGATGATACCTTAAAATGTGAAATTCTGAGGTGGGAGAGGACTAGAATGAGAGGAGGCAGGGAGAGACAAAATGGGGTTAATCATCCCATATAGAAGAGGCAAGGGATAACTGCTACAACTTTACTTTCATTTATTCTCATTGAATTTGGCTTAGGGAAGGAATGACATAAACTCTAAACTGGGTATCATGCCACACCAGAGAGTAGCGGGGATGGGGATGAGAGGCGGGATAATGGAGGGGAGGGCAGGGTCTCAGGGAGGGTTGCTGGAAGCAAACACTTCAGTAAAGGGACAGGGACAGAGTAGAGAGTAGGACAAGGGGGGGCAGGATAGGAAGGAGGGACATATATATAATCAGCCTCTCACAATAGGTCCACTGTGGAGATGTCCTGCATAATTGCATATGTACAGCCTATATTGAATTGCTTGTCCTTCCAGTGGGGGTGTGTGACAAGGGAAGAACCAAAAGAATCTAGAATTTAAAGCTCTACAATCAAATATAAAAAACAAAACTATATATATATATGTATATATATTATATATAATTATTATTATTAACTACATGCAACTGGGAATTAAGATATACAGGGATTGGGGTAGGGAGACCCTTCCTGCCCTACCAGAAAGTTAGAGTGGCATTGGAGGAGGGCATAATAGAGAACAGATTGGGGGAGGGGCTTTTTAGTGGGATTGCTGTTTTGGAGTTGGGCATAAGGGAAAGATGGAGAGAATATTTGTAACTCAAAATCTTGTATTTTGTAATGATGGAAAGGAATGATGTAAACAATAACATTTTAAAAAAATTTTAAAAGCGTTAGGGGATTTGGTGTCAGAAGACATGGTGTCAAATGCTGACTCTTCCACAAATAAGGGCACATACCTTGTTGTCTGTCCTTTGTTTTGAAGAGGAACAATGAAATCATTGGTGAATTGCTGATGAATTGGATCTAAATGAGATAGAGTTGCACAAAGTCATCAGCTCTCTCTCTCTTCCAGAATCTTCAAAGTCCAGTGGCAAGACAAAAGTCAGGGCAATTGGTAATGGCCTAGGATGCAACAGATAACCTTCATGTCTTCGATGCCTGATCAAGCTCTAACCCCTCTATAACACCTGCTTCCTCCTCCTTCCTATCTTTTGGAACAAATTGCTCTTTTCCTCCCATTCCATCTGGGGAAGTTTTCACATGCTTTGGGATGACACTGCCTTAGCTAACTGATGAATTTGAGGCCTGTCAGCTACCCTCATCCTGGTTTATCACATCTGCCTAGATGGTCTTTTGGGTGTGTGGCCGCTGTGCATGCTACAGCTTTTTGGAGCCACAGGTGAGAGTTGGGTGAAGGTGGCCACCAAAGGTGGATGAGCAGCCCTGAAAAGGGCTTGGCAAGCCCTCTCACCAGAGTCCTGGTCCTCCTGAACACCTCATAAACCTACACCTATGTGATTATGTAACCTCTCTGAGCCTCAGTTCCCTCATCTGTAAAATGATTGGCTTAGTTTAGGTGACCTTTTAAGATCTCTTCTGCTTTTAAATCGATGCTCCTTTGAACTCTGAATTCATGCCTTTCTCAGAGCAGAGAGGAACATTCAGATGTTTCAGTGAGAGTGGCCTGGCTTGTCTTGTATCACTGCTCAAGTTCGCCCCATTTTTTTGGATTATTGCTTTCTTCTACTTCCTGCTCTGCCCATGTGTTGCAGGCAGAGGGAGCAGAACAATGATCAGATGTCGGAAGATCAGCTCTGTCAGTGTGGGAACAGCATGAAATACACTTGCATGCTGGGAGCAGCAGGGAGGAGGCAAGTGGAGGAGGCAGGAATGAGGAGAGAGCTAAGAGTCAGAAAGGAAAAGGGAACACAGAAACCTGAATGTGGAGACGGTGTGATCTGAGGCAAAAGAAGGGTGGGAGGGAAGAATGTTAATGGAGGGGAATAATTCCTCATGGATATGTCATTTCTACATTTTCAGTCAAGTTGAAAGGTCCATTAATCCAATCATTTTATCAGAGCATTTTTTTTAAAAAACAGAGTTTCCTTTACATCCTCAGTTTCTAAGAATTATAAAACCAAAAATCACTGCAAGATTGTGGGAGGACTGAAGATGAACACAGTGGGTGGACTAAGCAAGAACAGGAAAGTAAGGACTGAGTGGAAGGGAAGTTGAGACTGTGAGAAAAAAGTTTTTTCTTTTGTGAACTTTGTAGGTGAACTGTTTGTTGGACTGGATTATTCTGATACTTCAAGTAATAGGGCCATTCTCTAGACCTTCCCATTTCCATATTTGTTCCCTGGAGGAGCCTGGGGCAGTGGTAGCCTGTCATGCAGGCAGAGGGCAGGGCAAATGGAGCTTTTCTCCAGAGTATTGAAATGGAATAGACTAAACTCTAACAGCATTGACGCCCCTTTAGCAGCTTAACCTGCACTTAATATTTAGTTATCAAGAGAAATTAGTTAAAATAATGATTCAATATCAGCAACTGATATTTATATAACATTTTGAACCATACAAAACACTTACATACATACTACCTGCAGTCTACCAGGTAGACTCCTTTCTCCTTTCCTCATCTCTCCCTTCCAGCTGTCACTCCTGAGCAGGGCTCTCTACCCCCAACTCCCTTTGAAAAGGCCTTGATGTATCCTGGGATCTCCCACCAGAGGGGCCAGTGTCTCTGAATCTGTTTCCCATCTCTCTTACCTGAGTTTGTCATTTGTGATAAAAGTTCATTTGAGATCCAAGACAATTCTTGAGAATTTCTGATGAAAAATTCTGTCCACCCTCAGAGAAAGTACTGATGGAATCTCAATGCAGATTGAAGAAAACTTTTTTTCTTTTTGGAGGTGGGGAGGCAGGGCAATTGGGGTTAAGTGACTTGCCCAAGGTCACACAGCTAGTAAGTATCAAGTGTCTGAGGATGAATTTGAACTCAGGTCCTCCTGACTCCAGGGTTGGTGCTCTAGTCACTGTACCACCTAGCTGCCCCATGATTTAAAAAAAATTTTTTTTGTGGGGGTGTAACAGCAATCAATTTAACAGATACTTAGCACTTAGTAACTTAACGCTAAGTATGAAAGGTGTGAGCTCTTCTCCTGTCCTGATGCGGCAGGAGGGGGTTGGCTGAGACAGGAAGCCAGTGTGGATATAAGAACAGTTCTAGGGACAAAGAGACAGAATCAGAATGTTCCTCCTGGTGGCTCCTGTTGGAGGAAGCAGGATTGTCCCAGCATCTGGGAGCTGGGCTGCTGGACTGAAGAACTGAGTTGGAGTTTTCTTGAGACCAGAATCTGGTGAAGGCCAAGGTGGCTGTTGCTGCCACCTGGAAGGCCAGTGTTGTTGCAGCTGCCTGGAAGGCTGAGTTTTCTGCTGGGTTCTAGGGACAGCTGAACTGCTGGAGCACTGAAGGACCAGGATAAGACTTTGTTTGTTCATGGCCTGGCTGATCTTTGAATTCCTGGCAACAGAAGTGGTGAAGGGTTTCAGATGTGCTGGACCCTGTGAATTTCAGTGTGTGCCAGGGACTGCCCTGAAGACTGGACCAGATGTATCCTGGGATCTCCCACCAGAGGGGGATACTGGACCAGAACCTGGGAGCTGTCTGTCCCTGAATCACAGGTGACTGGTAGATTCAGGAGGGAGCTGGGACAATGGAAGGGGATCCAGGGAATCAAAGAGACTACTCCTAGTCAAGATGAAGAAAAATCCTCCCGTTGGATGAAACTGAGGTTTGCTAAATGCCGCAGGATGGAGGGTTTGTGTGGTTTTCTAATGACTGTATTTAGTGACTGATTGCTAGATAAGTGACTGATTGAGTTGATTTGTGGTTGCCCCATGGGTGGAAGATTGATTATTGTATTATGAATTGATTGAATGAGTAAGTATTGATTATTATATTGTAAACTGAGTATTGAATGATTAAGTGAGAAGGGTTTCCCCCTTAGGGAATCCAAGTGATTCTTCTTTTGTTCCTTGTTTTAAATATTGTGGCCACTGTAGTGAAAACTGCGTGGCCGTTCTAACGTTAAGCTGTTATGAACACTATATTGTGATTTTCTGTGATAAGATGTAATGATGTGAATATTATATTATGATTCGTTGTGAATATTTGCTTTGATTTGTAATGTAATAAATGGAGTGTTCACTATACTGTGTAATCTGAACCTTAAAAGCAGTTCACAATAGCATTCTTTTGGGAATCTGCTTGTGCATGGCATTACAGGGGGTCTGTGTTTTCTTTTGCAGCTTGTCTTAATATGGAAATATTTTGCATAACTACACATGTATAATTTATATCAAATTGCCTTATCAAGGAGAGGGGATGGGGGAAAGGAGAGAATTTGGAACTCAAAATTTAAGAAATAACAAATGTTAAAAAATTTCATATCTAGTTGGGAAAAATAAAATATAAAATTCTTCACTTAAAAATAAATACTTAGCGAATGAAAAAGAAAAGTTCTTTGAAGAAACTTTTCCTTCTTTTTGCCTCTGTTCCATTTTGTGAAACTTGTCCCAGGAATGACAAATATAACTCTCCCCAAATGATTGAACAACAACAGGCTATACCTTTCATTAGTGGACTCTTTGAAGGCCTGAGAGTAAATCTGAGAGTGGAAGAATGGACCAGTGAGTTCATTCAAATATGCTAAGGAGGACAAATTCCAAAATAAGTTCAGAGGTCAGAATCATAATATCAGGGTAAAGATATTCTTTTCTGTGCTTATAAGACTTATAAGGCTATATAAGGTGACTCCAACTGGGAAAATCTTGATGGGCCTAGTTAGCCTTGGGGAAACATGATTATACAGAATGGCTTAGGAATTTTAGCTTGATTTCTTTTATTCACACTTCATATTCTTTTTGACCTTATAAATAAACACTAGAAAATGAAATTCTGTGGTTTGGAATGGGGGGGGGAATAGAAGAAAAAAATAGAAGTAGCTACTGGCACCTGGCACCCAGATAAGAGAAACAACAGAAGAAAAGGGATAGTTAATTGGCATTTAGGTATATTAGAATTTTAAACCCCAAAGTCAAGCTGTCTCAGGATCTAAGAAGGTCCAAGAAGCCCAAGACCTCAAGCTGGGGTTCATTAATCAGAGAAGTTTAAAAAGTAGTGAAAGGTAAAAAGTCCAGAAACTGGACTGACTCTAAGGCCCTGTGAACTTGACCTCAAGTCAGTGAGGACTAAGGCTAGAAAGATCTTTAGAAAGGTACATAGATGAGGGCAACAGAATTAATGCAAGTATTTTTAACCTGGGGGTCATGGATCCATATGGGATCTTGGACAGGTTTGAGATGGGAAAAAATACATCTTCATTTTCATTAGTCTTTGGTTTTCTTTGTAATTCTATATGTTTTATTTTATGCATTTAAAAATATGATTCTGTAAAGGAGTCCAAAGGCTCCACCAGACTCTGAAGTGGTCCATGACACCAGAATGGTTAACAACCTCTTTATTAAAGAAAGGCTATTTCTGAATGGGGGAAAGCCTGAAACTCCTTGAACAACTAGGAGCAGGGATCAGAATGGTGGAAAGAAACTCTGCCAGAATTTTGGATTAAAATGGAGACTTCAGACATTCTTGACAAGTGGCTCTCCTCCGCGTACCCAAACAAATATCTGAAAATGACCCCAGAATGACCAATGAGAAAGTTTTCATAAAAGAAGCAGAAGGGAGCTCCTTGTTTCTGCAAGTCTGGATCTGCAGGAAAATATAAAAGATGAACTAAGGAAGGAGGGGTTGATCTGGGGAAGCAAGTAACAGCTTAGAGGAAGGAAGAGGGCTCCACATTAAGGAAGCCAACTCCAACTGCTATAACATGGCCAGAGGAGGCCAGAAGAAGAAATAGTGTAAACGCCAGCAAACTTATCTTCCCTCCCTTCCTCCCTCCATCCCCAGTCTTGGCTGCCACCCTCCAGTCAGCTCTCTGAACTGGAGCATTGGAAGCCAGTATCAGTTCCAATAATCGGGGTCCTGAAGCCAGATCTGTGCCCTGATCTGTCCAAACAGAAGCAGGAGACAAAACCAGACCTGAAGGTCACTGCAGAGAGAGATAGGATACTGTCTGTTATATACTCCTTAGAGAAAAGAGAAGCACAGTAGGAGACAGGGCTGGAGAGAGCTGTGCAGGAGGCCTGGCCAGTGTCTCCAGCATCCTCCTGTGACCTGTCAGGAGCACAGCATGGGGGAAGAATCAACCTTTGATTAAGGATTATGCAAAGGGGAAAAGGAGTCTAAAGGAGGTAATAGACCTCTAGGAGACTGAGGCAAAAACCAGTGACTGAGGTAGAGAATGGGGCCTAACATCATAGACCCTTCGAGAGCAGGTCTTATCCAGGAACCAAGGGAGGGGAACCTGCAGTTCTATTTAGTTCCAATCCAGGGGCATCATCTGGAGATCCAAGAGCAGGAATACTCTACTGACATTTCCTGTCTGGACACTCTAAGAGACAAAAAAAGAGAGACAAGTTCCTCTTCAGAATCTTACTATTTTGAAGAATTACAAGAAGAGTTAAATAAGACAGACAGAGGGTCTGGCTGTAAGTTTTTTTTTTCTGTTTTTATTTTAATAAAGGAAAGAAAAAAGGATGGAAAAAGGAAATATGCTAGGGAACAAATGAAGAAATGAGATGATCTTGATAATTTGCATAAATAGGGTGAAGGAGAAGAAGCATATGGAAACACAGAGGAGTGGGTGGCATTAGGCATATCTTAAGGTGCCTGATCCACATAAAAGAGCACTGGACACACAAGCACACATACAACATAAGGAGTTTGGTGTAGAAAGACATCAAATTCAACAGGGAAAGGGGAAAGGGTACAATAGAGAGAATTAGGGAGGGAACAGTCATAAACAAAATAAACTGAATTCAGAGAACTGATCATATGGGGATGGATGGCAATATGCTGGTAAATGTTTAACAGCTGACTCTTTAAAAAAATGTAGGTATGACTCAATTCCAAGTTTAATCTGCATTATCAATATATTCTCCATCATTTTCTTCAATCTAGACAATTAGCAAAGCAATATATCAATCTGATTTGTAATGCTTACTGATTTCCGGGGCATAAATACTCATACTGAATATTTAATAATTGTTTATCATTGAGAGCTGACTCCAGCATACCTTTTGATGGGTTAAAAAAAAAAAAAGACAATGTAAGAACCAGAGATCAAGGTCTGTCCTTGGTGAAGAAAGGAGAAATAAAGGAATAGAAACAGATCACTCCAGTTACAGATTAGTAGCATCAATAAGATTTCTTTTTTTTCTCCCCTTCTTCTTTGTAAAGAGAGGTCCAGAGGGAAAACAGAAAAAAAAAAGTGTAAGAAGTTATGGTGGAGAAAAACAAACAATTAACAATACTAACAGTGAATGTGAATGAAATTAACCAAGTCATAAAATGTAGGAGGGTGGCAGAATGGATTAAAAAATAGAATTCAACAATTTGTTGGTTCAAAGTTGTGTACTTGAAATATATTCATAGAGTTGAATTGAGGTTTTAGTATACAACCCAAAGCAAAATTAACAAGAAGATAAATAAGAAAGAAGTTAAAGCACTGAATAGAATTTTAGAAAAGTTAGATATGCTAAGCTGCTAGTGATTACTGAATGGAAATTGAAAGGAATAAGCATATTTTTTTTTTACCATATAGTACCTTTTCAAATACTGACCATATAGTAGGTTATAAAAACCTCACAAACAAATGCAGAAAATAGAAATATTAAACATATTCCTTAATGACCACAACACAATAAAATTATGAAGGTTATTTTAAAATGATTCAAACTTAAATGGAATCTAAATAACTTAAATTTAGAGCACCAATGGATCAAAGAACAAATTCAAGAATAATTGATAAAAATGACAACAATGAAACAATATTTGGGAATCAAACAATGCAATCCTTAGGAATATATAGATCATTAGTTACGCAATAAAAAAAAAATTAGAAAAAGTAGCAAATAATGGGATGGCTAGGTAAAACAGTAAATAGAGCACTGGCACTGGAGTCAGGAGAGCCTGAGTTCATGAACAATCCAGCCTCAGACACTTAACATTTACTAGCCCTGTGACCTTGGGAAAGTCACTTAACCCCAAGTACCCTGTCTTCCTCCCTCCAAAAGCAAAAAAAAAAAAGTAGCAAATAAAAAGTCAAGCACAAAAGTGGAAATTATGAAAAGTGATGAAATTTAAAATAAAAATCCATTTAATTGTAAATAAAATTATAAACGATTAAAGATCAAACTGCTAGCTAATTTGATGGAAGAGAATAAAACAAATTGCCTACATAAAACATTAAAAAGGAGGACTCACAATAAATGAAGAGAAGAAAGAAAATTATTAGAAACTATTTTCCAATTAAATTCTAGCAAAATTTATTATTTAAATGAAATTAATAAATTACTTGAAAAATAAAAATATCCATAATATCAACATAAGAAATAGGGAACTTATAATCTAGTTTTAGAAAAAGAAATTGAATAAGTCATAAATGAACCCTCAAATAAAAAAAAAACTCCATTACTAGATGATTTTGGAAAGGAATTCTTTTAATTATTCAGAGAATAATTAATTTTAATTTTTAACAAATTATTAGTTATAGAGGGAAATATGACATTCTGCCAGACTTCTTTGATAAGGTAAATATTGTCCTGATACCAAAACCAGGGAGAGATAAGATAGGAAATTTCTATAGAAAATTACAGACCAATATCTGTAATGAATATTGGTGCGAACTATTACATAAAATATTAAAGAGACTACAATACTATTTTTTTTTTTGCTTTTTGGAGGGCATTTGGGGTTAAGTGACTTGCCCAAGGTCACACGGCTAGTTTTTTGTGTTAAGTGTCTGAGGCCGGATTTGAATTCAGGTACTCCTGACTCCAGGGCCGGTGCTCTATTCACTGCGCCACCTAGCCGCCCTACAATACTATATTTTTAAAAGATTATACACTATGATCAATTTGGATTTATGTCATAAATGTGTGGTTGGTTCAATATTAGGAAAACTATAAACATAAAAAATAATATTAAGAACAAAAACAATGAGTTCACATGATTATATTAATCTATGCAAATTTTTTTGACAAAATATCATAACCTCACATGTTAAAAAAATTATAAAACACTGGGATAAACGAACCTTTGTTAAGATAGTAAATATTATCTAAAACTGAGAGCCTTCATCATCTGTAATGGAGAAACACTAAAGGTCTTTCTAATAGTATTAGGTTAAAGCAAAAGTTTCCATTATTATTATGGCTACTATTTAATTTAGTGCTAGAAAGACTAGCTCTAGAAATAGGAAGCAAATGAGTACAGACCATGGAAAGGGTCCCTTTCCTCTTTTAAGGTGGTTGTAAGGACTTTATCAAAAAGAAAAGGGAGAAAGAAATAATATACAAGGAAACTGAAAATGGAAAACTGTATGATAAGAATCACAGAAAGAAGATGGTTGAGGGAAAGCTGTGAAAGATAATTGTTGTTTTTGTTGTTGTAAGCCAAAGAAAGCATGACTTTTATGCAGTATGATGTCTTTATGATGATGTCAACCTGAACAGGTTAGGGTTGTTGGAACTAAATTACAACCTCAAATTGATCATCACACATCTGAAATTAATCACTCTGAAGCCTCAGTTTATATGGATATAAAATGTAGTACCTATTCTCTATTTATGTTATACTTTATTTCTGTAGAGATCTTGGGAGTTCATGAATTATGAATGAAAAAATATTTACCTCTGATGGCTTGGCACTTTGCTAAGTATTTTTAGCTTTTGTAGATAGTCTTTTACAATATGTAAAGTTCTTAGAACTTCCTTTGTTCTTTCAGACTCCTTTAGCTGCATATCCCTTTTCTTTCTCTTCAGAATTCTTTCTAATTATTTTGAAAGTATGTAGATTTCTTTTTAAAGAGGATTCTTGAGGTCCATCCCCTTTTAGAGTCTCCAGGCATAGGTTTTTTCCCTGCAACTTTCTGATATTTGCTTTCCTAATTTAACCATTTCCAACATTCATTTCTTTTGCTATTATGAACACTAAAGTAACCTGGTTCTTTTTCATATGGCATAGCAACAATACATAGTGGAAAGATCCCTGTAAAGTCAGAATAAACCTGAACTTTAGACCTGAGCAACTCATGTCACTCAGTAGAATGGTCAAGATCACTTTTGCACTACCTTCTGTAAGTAGAAAAGCACTTCATTCATCTCCTAGTGCTATAAAAGTTTAAATTACTGTTACTACCAATGAAGAATTTTATTTATTTTTTTATTTAATTAATTTATAAAATTTGTTTTCTTGTTTACATCATTCCATTTTCATGAGATTTTTGAATTACAAATTTTCTCCCCGTCTTTACCCTACCCCAACACCAAAACAGCAATCCCATTGTAAAGCCCCTCCCCTGATCTGCTCTCTTACTTTCTGGTAGGGCAGGGAGGGTCTCCCTACCCCAGCCCCTGTATATCTTAATTCCTAGTTGCAGGTATTACAGAGCTTTAAATTCTAGATTCTTCCAATTCCTCCCTTGTCACCCACCCCCGCTGAAGGGACAATCAATTCAATACAGGCTGTGGATGTGTGATTATACAGGACATCTTCATAGTGGACATATTGTGACAGTGATCATATGTCCCTCCTTCCTATCCCTCCTCCCCTTGTTCTGTTTTCTACTCTGTCCAATGAAACATTTTAGCACTTCACTGTGCTTTACACTTTCTTTTCTGAGTATTCGATTAACCTCTAGATAGTGAGAATATTTTACTTACTATACATCTGACTCACATTTGCTAAGAGGACAACAATCTCTGGAAACCTCTGAATGTGGCCAGTATAGATAGGGTAGTATAACATTAAGAGTCAGGAAATTTCTTTGAAGTCAATTAGTATGTAACACAAAGAAGTTCTGCAGTAGTGCAAAACAAAGTTCAAAAGTTTGATTTGGTATGCAGCCAATATAGAGGAACATAAAAAGGACGCAGGAGATGTAGATTCTAGTTTCAGCTAAGACACTAATCTTATTCTGCCTTCTGAAAATAGCTTTGCCTATCTCAGCATCTAAGAGTTTTCTTTCTTCTAAAATGAGGGGTTTAGAATAGATGAACTCTAAGATCCTTTCTCTCTCTAATATTCTAAGAATTCATGAATTCCTTCTTTGAAGAGGCTGCTGATTATATTTTTATAAGGAGACCAATGACACATCAAGAGACCTCATTTCTATTTAAAACATCATCTGTACAAAACAAAAAGTAATCAGTTAATTCAATCCAAAGGTCAGTCAGTTCACTCATGTCTAGAAATTCCCAAATAACTGATCTTTCATTCAATTCCAAGGGCTGGGACTGTCTATCAGGTAAAGTTGTCTCTGGGGCATTTTACAAATCGAACAGTCAGTTTTTTGGCAATTTTTTTTGACTTATGAAAGTATTTGGTCAAGTCATAGTCAGGGACAGCAGGCAGTTTTCTTCTTAGTAATATTATTTCTTAAATCAAACCTCAGTTGGCATCTAGAGATTGATGCCTCTTCCTAAAACAGAAAATGTCCATTAAAATCTACAAGAAACGTCCTTTGAAATGAATTTGAAGCTAAACTCTAGTTATTTCTCCAACCATAGATGGATTCTTACTATATGTGTAGTAACTTTTGGAAATAACCTGCTAGCTAAACAAATTTTATTCAGAGTCATAGCTGTTGAAAAGAAAATAGAATTCAGTTCATTCAAGTATAAGCTAAAAAGTCTCAACTATCCATTTTCTAGTTTAGCTATGACTTGGCCACTGCCAGTTTTATCCTTACATGTATTATTTTAATAGCAGAAGAAAAAAACGTTGAATGTGATTTTACCAATGGATCACAATGAGCTCAAACGAACTTTAGAGGCCATTTGGATCAACCACCTCACTATATAGATGAAGGAACCAAGGTCCAGAGAACCCATCAAAAGTCACACAGGTAATAAGCATCAAAGGTAGTATTTGAACACCCCTAGTCAGCGTTTTTTTTATGCTGTAACATTCGGTTTCTCTTACTGGTTAAATTTTAGATTAGGAAACTATTTCAAAATTGATACCTAGTATAATAATTTAATAACCACTAAGGCTTGGTGGGTTATACTGAGATGTATGGGATTCCAGTACAGGGCTGGGTATAGGAAAAATGTGAGTCTTTTATGAGAAGTTTGGGGAAACTTCTTAACAGAAGATTAGATACTAGGTAATATGGATTATTATTATTATTATTATTATTATTAGTATTTTGGCCCCAGCATCTCAGGAGGGAACCTGGGGTAGTGGTAAATGCACTAGATTTGGAGTCAAATGATATGGTTGGAATTCTAGCTCTTCCACTTACTACTCAAGTATCCTTGGTAAATAGATTCACCTCTCAACCTCATTTTCTTCATGGATAGTATAAAGGGCTTGGGCTAGATGACATCTAAAGTCCACTCTAGCTCTAAATCTATCACCCTTTCAACAGATAACAAGAAGACATCTTCTACATGAATTTTAAAAGAAGGTGTAGATGGGTTTCAATTTACATTGCCACAGACACAAACTATTGCAACTATTGAAATCATATGAGCTTGAAGGACTGAAGTATTATTTCCCTTAAAAATTAAGTCTTTCATATCCCAGTTCTGACTGTGTGTACATGACAAATATTCCTAGTCAATTCAGTAAATTCAGATAAGTGGTTACAGGTAGCAGGAGGACCATAACCAGTCAAACTATTATCATATAAGCAAAATGACCACTTGAATAACTTCTTTTTCTTTTTACTTAATTGTATTAGGTTTTTTCTGCACATAATTGACAATAACTTTTGGAGTAGTAGCTTTTGAATGTCGTCCTTACCCTCATCAAGACACACTGGTGGTTTTCTCCCAGAAACTTCACACTTATCAACCAGTTAGTTCTTCCTCATTAAGAAAAACTAGCCTGCTTTATCTCCCAGTATTCAGCATATACCTTGTGCTGCAGTCATTAATGTCTTCTCACTGTCTATGCTCATTCCTATCACCATGTCTTTACTCATTCTGGTTTTTTTTGCCTAGAATGTCTTTTCCTCTACTTACCCAAATCCTTAAGCTTATTTCAATAAACATTTGGCTTTTAAAAATAATCTTTTATTTGTTCCATTTATATGTAAAAACAATTCTGACACTTAAAAAAAATCTGAGTTCCAAATTCCATCCCTCCCTACGTGCTCTTCTCCCTCATTGAGAAGGTAAGCAATTTGATATTGATTATACATGTGCAGTCTTGCAAAACCTATTTCCATATTAGTCATATTATGAAAAAAACACAGACCAAAAAAAGCTCCAAGAAAAATAAAATTAAAAAAAAGGATGCTTAGATCTCATTTCAGACTCTTATCAATTCCCTCTCTGGAGGTTAATGACATTTTTCATCATGAGTTCTTCAAAATTGTCTTGGATCATTGTATTACTGAGAATTGCTGAGTCATTCACAGTTGATGACTCACAGCATAATATTGGTGTTGTGGTACATGATGTTCTGATTCTACTCACTTTACTTTATATCAGTTTGTTCATGTAAGTCTAGGTTTTTCTGAAAGCATCCTTCTTGTAAATTCTTATAGCACAATAGTATTCCATTACGATCATATACTACAACTTGTTTAGCTATTGCACAATTGATGGGCATCCCCTCAATTGCCAATTCTTTGCTACCAAAAAAGATATACTACAAATATTTTTGTACCTATAGGTCTTTTTCCTTTTTAAAATCTCTTTGGGATACAGGCCTAGCAGTAGTATTGCTGGCTCAAAGTGTATGCACAGTTTTATAGCTCTTAGGGCATAGTTCCAAATTATTCTCCAGAATGGTTGAATCAGTTCCTGACCCACCAACAGTGCATGTGACCTAATTTTCCCACATTCCCTCCAACATTTGTCATTTACCTTTTCTGTCATGTTAGCCAATCTGATAGGCATGAGATGGTATCTCAGAGTTATTTTAATTTGCATTTCCTGAATTAGTAATTATCTAAAGCAGTTTTTCATATGACTATAGATAACTTTGA
Source organism: Pseudocheirus occidentalis (assembly GCA_028646575.1). Classification (NCBI taxonomy): domain Eukaryota; kingdom Metazoa; phylum Chordata; class Mammalia; order Diprotodontia; family Pseudocheiridae; genus Pseudocheirus; species Pseudocheirus occidentalis. The sequence continues at coordinate 290,478,676 of CM053594.1, read as the reverse complement.
TTTCTTCATTGAAAACTACCTATTCATACCCTTTGAACATTTATCAGTTGGGGAATGACTCATATTCTTATAAATTTGACTCAATTCTCCATATATTTGAGAAATTAGACCTTTGTCAGAAATACTTGATGTAAACTCCCCTCCACCCCTTCTGCTTTCTTTCTAATCTTGGCTTCATTGGCTTTATGCAAAAACTTTGAAATTTAATGTAATCAAAATTCTCCATTTGATATCATGTAATACTCTCTTTCCCTTGTTTTGTCTTAAAATGTTCTTTTATCCATAAATGTGATGGTTAAGATATTCTATACTTCTCTACTTTGCTTATGATATCACCCTTTATGTCTAAATCACGTATTCATTTTGACCATATCTTGAAATACAGTGTGAGATGCTGCTCTACATCTAGTTTCTGCTAAACTGATTTCCAGTTTTCCCAGCTGTTTGTGCCAAAAAGTGAGTTCTTATACCAAAAGCCTGGAACTTTGGGTTAATCAGAAACTAGATTACTATGGTCATTTACTACAGTGTATTGTGCATTTCATTTATTTGACTGATCTACCACTTTATTCTTAGCCAGTACCAGATTCTGTTGATGATTATCACTTTGTCATACAGTTTGAGATCTAGTACAGCTAGACCTTCCTTCATATTTTTTCGTTAATTTCCTTGATATTCTTTCTGTTTTTTCAGATAAATTTTATTATTATTTTTCGAACTATTAATGAGGAATTTTTGGTAGTTTGGTTGGTGTGGCACTGAATGAATAAATTAATTTAGGTAGAAATATTATTTTTATTATGTTGGTTCACCTTGCCCATGAGCAATTAATCTTTTTCTAGTTGCTTAGATCAGACTTTATTTATGTAAAAAGTGTTTTGTAATTGTATTCATGTAGTGTCTGGGTTTATTTATCAAGTAGACTCCCAAGTATTTTATATTATCTTCTGTTCTTTTAAATGGAATTTGTCTTTCTATTTCTTGCTGCTGGACTTTGTTGTTAATATGTAGAAATGCTAATGACTTATGTGGATTTATTTTATATCTTGCAACTTTGCTAAAGTTAATTATTTCAACTAGTTTTTAGTTATTTCTCTAGGCTTCTCCGAGTATGCGATCATACCATCTACAAAGAATGATAGTTTTGTTTCCTTGTTGCCTATTCTAATTCCTTCATTTTTTTTCTCTTATTGTCTTAGCTTTTATTTCAGGTACAATATTGAATAACAGGATGATAATAAACATCCTTGATTCACCTCTGCTTTTATTGGGAAGGTTTCTAGCTTATCACCATTACAAATAATGCTTGCTGGTGGTTTTAGATAGATATTACTTATCATTTTAAGGAAATTCCATTTATTCCTATGCCTTATAGTGCTTTTATTAGGAATGAGTGCTGAATCATGTCAAAAGCTTTTTTTGGCATGTTATTAAGATAATCATATTTTTTCTGTTGGTTTTGTTATTGATATGGTCAGTTATACAGATAGGTTTTTCTAATACTGAGCTAGCCCTACATTCCTATTTTAAATCCCACATGGTCATGGTGTATGATCTGTGTGATAGATACATTGCTGTAAAATAAACATTTGCTAAATTCTGATTTTGCATCCTAGCAACTAACAATCCATCTGACACAAAGACAAACAGTGATCTCTGTTCTTGAGGAATTTCCAAGGACAGACTCAGTTCTTACCTTCTACATGAAACCACCTTTGACTACTATGTTCTATATAATCTTCTCCCAACTATTGCACCAAGTCAGTTTCTTTCATTAATTGTTCTTTTTTCTCCTATGAGTTCTACTTACCTAAATAGATAGTAAACTGCTTCCCCCCCAAAAAAAAAGACCACTTCTTGCACTTTCTTTTGCATTGCTCACAGTTTTGGGCACAGAATAGCTATTTATCAATTATTGGGTTGAGTAAGAACCCCTAGAACATGGTGTGAGAGGGAAAATTTTAAAAATCATAACCTCAGCAAGTGGATTTCAAATCTGGTCAAATCAGAATGAAATCAAGGCCCATGTGTTTCTATGAAAACATAACGTTCAAATCATTGGCTCCTAGGTTATAGATTGGTCCACTGAGCCCAGAATTTCTGGGTGGTATTGTTTATTTTCATTCCTGGGTTGTAGCTTTGAGGAGATGAATTATAGTGTGTTGCTAATACACTCCACAGCCTATTGATTTTAAATGTCATCAGTGTATATTGTATGCCTACACTAGTACCAGGGCAAGTGGGAGGTGTGACTGCCTAAGCCAGTTGTCCCATGCTGAGCCCTATGGGAAGCCCCTGCTTCTTACACTTGGAGCGGTGACAATGCAACTTAATCAGACTGACAGGAAGCAGGCAGCAATTATAGTGCATGGCTACATCTGCTGGGTTCCCCTTCACTGAAGGAAGAGTTATCTCAATTTTAATGTACATCCCTTTCTCATGTTTCATTTAACCTCTGCTGTATTATTAAACACATCCAAATATAATGACACTCGTTAAAGAAGAAAAAGAGGAGAGTTGAGATATTTTGGACTCTATCTCCCTATATCTGTGCCTTAATTGTATCATTTTTTGCTTTTCTTTGGCAACTGTCTTTAGGGGGGGGGGGAAACCTGAATTCAGGATGTAGCTGCTTCAACAGCAACTTTCTCACTTGCTATTTAAACACCTATATGCTGCATCAACATTGAGTTCAATTAGAGAGAAATGCCCCTCAGTCATTTGCTTCTTTTCTGCAAACCTGTGTTTCTCTTCTCAAAAGTGCTCTTCTGCAGCATATAGAAATACTTAGTTTGCCTATTATTGCAGTACATGTAAGCTGTTTTAAAAGCAACTCAGGAACATATTTGGAAAAAGATTCAGAAAACCTTTGCAACCTAGACTCACAGGTGTCTCACCCACTGGTGTAACCCAGAACAGCTAGAGTCCCATCAGTTGGCCCAGCATGCTGACCCAAAGTGCAAGATTCATTAAACTGCTCATTTCTCCAAGATAAATGTAATGTGCAAATTAGAGTCACTTATCAGGAGGGATTTTTTAAATTTATTTTACCCCTTACACCCTGGTTCTCCTAACCAAAATCTTTCTTTTAACTCCAGTTAGATAGTTTTATCTGAAGAGTTTTAGATAAACCATCGTAAAGATTCAATAGTTCTCAGAAAATAAGGATGTGTGTGTGTAGATAAATAGATATAGTTAGGTCATTTTCTTGAAGAACTGATGTAAGGGATAAAAACTGGGCTCTGCTTTTGCCTTTAAAGTTACATTTTGCAACATGAAAATTCCAAGAGCCAATTGCTTTATAATTTATTTCTTCAATAAACATTTTTTAAATGGTTACTATAGGCCTAACAGTCCACTAGATGCTGAGGAGGCAAAATAATAATTATAATAATAATAATAAAAAAGGAGCAGACTTTGACCTTGAGGAACTTTGGTATCTTATAAGTGGTAGAAAAGGATTACAGAATATTATGCAATAGACTTCTAAATGTCAGCACTGTCCCAGAAGGGTGGAGAGGAGGTCAGCTTTTCAGCAAGGTGAGTCTCTGGTTAAGATAGTTTGCTCAAATAAAGAAGGACTGGTCAGCAGGGCTACTGGGAAAGTGAGGTTTAGCTAGAGAGACAGAGAGACAGAGACACAGGGAGACAGAGACACAGAGACAGAGACAGAGAAGGAGAGAGAGACAGAGAGAAACAGAAAGAGAGAGGGACACACGCACATAGATAGGGGCAGAAATGGACAGAGAAACAGAGATAGAAAGACAGAGATTGTATTTGGGCGCAGAGAGAGAGAGAAAGAGAGAAAGAGAGAGAGAGAGAGAGAGGGAGAGAGGAAGAGAGATACAGAGAGAGAGAGACAGATAGAGAGGGACAGAGAGTGAAAGGGAGGGAGAGGGAGGGAGGGAGGGGAGAGGGAGGGAGAGAGGAAGAGAGAGAGAGAGAAAGAGGGAGTTTCCCTCATAGGGAAACTAGGTCATTACTTTGTTATTTGATTGATTGAATCTTAAAGTGTGAAGCTGGTTTCTCCCTTAAGGAAACCAGCTGATTCTTCTCTTGTTCCTTGTTCCTTTCTGTAATAAGATATAATATT
>CM053594.1:290443247-290474083 GCA_028646575.1 Pseudocheirus occidentalis | reverse complement strand
GTATTGTGAATTGTTGATTGAATCAACTCCCTCTTAGGGAGGCTGGGTCATTCCTTTTGTTAATTGATTGATTGAATCCCTCTTAGGGAAACTAGGTCATTCCTTTTGTTAACTGATTGATTGAATCTTAAAATGTGAAGCTAGTTTCTCCCTTAGGAAAACCAGCTGATTCTTCTCTTGTTCCTTGTCCCTTTCTGTAATAAGATATAATATTGAGACTTTCCTTGTTCTGAAGATTGTATATAATATTGTGAACTGTTGAAACTGTGAACATTGTACTGAATAAAGATTTGTAATGGAATAAACAGAGTGTTCACTAATACTGTGTCATCTGAATCTTAAAAGCTGGTCACAGTAGCATTATCTCAGGAATCTACTGCTGATTGGCTTTACATTATGGAGAGAGAGAGAGAGAGAGAGAGAGAGAGAGAGAGAGAGAGAGAGAGAGAGAGAGAGAATATAAGAGAATGAAACAGACAGAAAGAGAAACAGAGACATAGAAAGCATGAAACAAAGACTGAGAGAAAACAATAGAAATCGAGGTAGGGAGGCAGAGAAGAAGAAAAAGCAAAAAAGAGCAAAGGAAGAAGGGGAGTCCAGGAGGTGTGATAAAGAAAGGAGATTGCAATAGTTTTGTAAAAGTTACCAGAATTCATTTCAGTAGGTAGAGTATGGAGTCATACCAATAATTGAAGCTCGAGTGGGAAGAGTATAGACTGTAGCAAACACATAGCAGATAAGACAGAACCAAAGCAGAAATTCTTGTCATTCAGGTCTTAGCCAGGCAGTGGAATGGCTTTAGACCTGAGGAAATGGAACCAATGGTTCTATTGAGCTCTTTCCTGTGGCCACTAATATCTACCCCCCAAAATGACTCCAGGGATCTCACTCAAACTGTCACTAGATTAGAGAAAACATTTGCTTTGGGGATGATATAACCTCAAACATTTCAAGGTACTTCTTCACCTCCAACAAACACACTGATCACCGACTATATTCAAGAATTAAAACCTTGAACTACTAGGTTCTAAGATGGCCCATAGCCCCTGCTCAAAAGGAATCTTTAAGCTGGAAAGACAGGATATAGAATCAAAACAGGTCTCTGTTAGTATCATATATTGCATTAAATGGAACCATTTAGATGAATTATATTTGGAGCAGGATTAGTAAGGAAAATGTAGGCCTCCTACTTAGAAAAGATGACAGTGTTAAAAGTTGGTAGAGAGAAAGCAAAACACTTCTCAAAATCTACTTTGCTTTCATATTCTCCAGCAATAAAACAAAATCTTCAGACTGGAAGATCTACAATAATCAATGAGAAGAAATTAACAATGGATAAAATGGTAAATGAGTATTTGATAACAGATAAATTTGATACCTCTAGGCTCCCCAAATATATCAAAGAGCACTGAAGGAACTTGAAATTCTAATCTGAGAGCTACTGTCCATAATTTTTGAGAAATCACAAATAGCAGAAGCATCAGAAGGTTTGAGGTGGACAAATTTAGAATGCATGAAATTGAGGTTCTAGAAACTAGCATGGTAAATATGAGTTTTTCCTGGCAAATTCTACAATGAATTATCAAATGCATGCTTCGAAATCATGGAAAAATGATTGCAACAAGCTCTAAAATTCAGCATGAGCTCACTACGAACAGATTATTCCCCAAAGTTTTTATCTATATTTGAGATAAATTCTGTTGTGTATCTTTTTAAATATCACCTACATTTCCCTCTTTTTTCTTCTCCCCCTCCCAAGAACTCGTTTTCTTTTTAAAAATGGCTAGATTGGGGAAATGCTGTGGAATGTGTCTCATGACTTTAGCCAGGCATTTATAAACTATATCATAATAGCATTCAGGAAAAGTTTGAGGAAGATAACCTGGATGATAGCACATCAAGGAGTACTCATAACAGGTTGAATAATCCAGCTCACAGATCAAACAAGCAGTTGTTAGTGGAAAGGTTGTAGGACATCTTCCTTCTCAGTATTTTAACTGATACTTTCAAATTATGTAAGATAGGTTTTTCAAGTCTGCTGATCATACCAAAGTAGGAAAGATAACTAATACATGGAAATTCAGGATTAGTTTTCAAAAAGGAGTCAACAGTCTAAAGAAGACTAAAAGTCACAAGATGGTATGTAAATAAATAATTGAATTCAACAAACATTTATTAATCAGCACTATATGCAGAGCATTATGCAAAGTACTGGGGGAATAAGACATTTTCCCTTTCTTCATAGAACCTTCAATTAAGAGAGATAAGGTATGTATTCTTATTCATAGATATACATAATGCATCTTATGTGTACATATATGTGTATATGTGCATATACAAACAGAATATGAGAAGACCATCGGAGAAGTACAAAGAAAAAGTTATTTAAAGTTTGTGAAAGAAAGCACAACTTCTCTGTGGGAAGATCAGGAAAGTTCCAAGGAGAGGATGGCATATGAACTGAGAGTCTGTGGGCTTTCAATAGGTTTGGAAAAGGGAAGATAGGAAGGTTATTGACTGAGTCAAGAATAGCATGAGCCATAGCATAGAGGCTGGAAATTGTGAATGTATATATGTGCATATATATGTGCATGTATAAATATAAACATACATACACAGATATAAGAATATATACACACATATAAAAGTATATATAAAATCACAATTAAATATAATTATATGTATCCCTATAACATGTGCTATGTGAAACATATTAAAAGTACATAATTATATCTAATATCTAATTATATATAATTTAACAAATATTTATGTGCCTACTATGTGACAGGGATTGTGCAAATAGTTCATTTTGGCTGGATTTAGATGTATTAAGAAATAGGGTGAAAAAGCCTAAAAAAATATGGTGACACCAGTTTGGGGAGGTCCTTGAATGTTTTCTGCAGGGATTCAGTTCAACAGACATTTATTAAGCTCCCAAGGACTAAATCCTGGGTGGGAGCCAAACCATAAAGGCTATTAAGAGAAAGAAGCTCCTAAAACCAAACTCTTCTGAGCTAAGAACCTGAGCCACAGCTTACAAATAGCAATCTGCGATCATTTGATGAACATGCAACTCTCCACTTTGCAAAACATCTTTCTATTTTTCAATGGCTCCAATTATTAAAAAAGCTCCAACTTTTCACCCTTTTGCTCCTAGACTCGCTCACCCTAGAGGTACAAAGAGCAACTCCACACAATCTTTTCCACATGACAATTCAGCGATTTGAAGATAGCCCTAAGGCTTCTCTTTTCTAGGCTATTTACTTCAATTGTTGCTCATATGACAAGCCTTTCAGAAACTTACTGTCCTGGTGGTCTTTCTCTGGATGTAGTCCAGTTTGTCAATGTTCCTCTTAAAATGTCCCTCTTAAAATCCAAAATCAAACACTGTATTCTGTGTATTTTGGAGAAACAAGGAAGAAATAAGAGAGAGTTTTATTATAATTAAAATTAAGACAAATCAATAATCATTTATTCCATGCCTACTTCATGTCAGGTATTATGCTAAATTCTGGGTCTATTTAAAAGCAAAAGACTGTCTCTGTTATCATGGAACTTATAATCTAATGGGGGAGATAACTTGCAAATCACTACATACAAACAAGATTCCTATGCAATGAATTGGAGATAATTCACAGACTGAAGGCAGTAGCATTGAGGGGCATTGGGAGAGGCTTCCTGTTGATGATGAGACATTAGCTGTAATTCCTTATAATGTTAAGAACATAATAAATCCTTCTCAGAGAGCAGAATGAAACATAATCTTTTTTTGGATATGGCCAATGCAGAAATGTGCTTTGCTTGACTGTATATGTTTGAAGCAAAAGTTTTAATTTTCTTTTTCTTCTTTTTTTTTTTAGTTAGAGGGGAAAAGGTAAATTTGGGCTGATAGAAAAAAAAGAAATTTAATTTAAGGAAAAAAAAACCTTGGGAAGACTTGTATGAACTGGCAAAGACTGAAATAAATAGAACCAAGAGAACAAATTTCTTTAAAAAACTGAAATATAAAGACTTTCAAAGGACATATCTGATAATTTCAGTGGTTGATCATGATTGTGGAGGACCAATGATTGAGATTGTTACACAGTTCTCAACAGTGAAATAACAAGCTAAGCAGAATAAGATACATTTTGGGACATGAATGATGTGGGAATTTGATTTGTTCTGATTTTACATATTTGGTACTGGGAGTGACATATACAGCAAAGACAAAGAAATTATGCAAATAAATCAGATAGAATTTTCTAAGTTTGACTGTCAGGGTTTAGGGAGAGGGATAACCAAATTCTTGCATCTAGCTTAAACATTTTAATTATGTGTGTATAGGATAAGAAAGACAAGGGTTAGAGAAAAATTCTCGGGAAAAAGCCCTTGGGATTTTAGCAGTTGCAAACTCAAGATGAGCCAACAGTGTGATGTGACTGATCAAAAAAAAAAAAAAAGCTCTTGTAATCTGAGCTACATCAATAGAAGCACAGTGTCCAGATCACAGAGGGTAATTGTTCCATTTTACTCCACATTGAGCAGACCACACAGAATACAGTGTTTGATTTTGGATTTTAAGAGGGGCATTTTAAGAGGGACAGTGACAAACTGAACTGCATCCAGAGAAAGACCACCAGGACAGTGAGTATCTGAAAGTCTTGTCATATGAGCAACAATTGAAGTAATTAGCCTAGAAAAGAGAAGCCTTAGGGCTGTCTTCAAATCTCTGAATTGTCATGTGGAAAAGACTGTGTAGAGTTGCCCTTTGTAGCTCTAGGGTGAGCAAGTCTAGGAGCAAATGGGTAGAAGTTATGAATTTGATTGAATAAACATTGGAATTTTCCAACAATTGGAGCCATTCAAAGATAGAATGACTTTTTGCAAAGTGGTGAGTTGCATGTTCATCAAATGATCCCAGACTGCTATTTGTAAGGTGTGGCTCAGGTTCTTAGCTGAGAAGAATTTGGTTTTAGGAGCTTCTTTCTCTTAATAGTCTTTATGGTTTGGCTCCCACCCAGGATTTAGCACCTGGGAACAACTGAATTTTTCTCATTTCTTTTTTTGGGGTTCACTTACATTCACCACTGCAGCAGATGTTCTCGGTGCCCCAAGTTCTCTCCATCTAATATTTCTGTTTGTAGTCAGTATTACTCTTTCTGCTCCCAGCTCTAGTTAATTTTAATGGTCTTTGTAAATGACAGACAATATAGTTGCTACTCAAGATAGTCTTTAGAGTGACTTGATGGAACTTCATCCCTCTTTAGAAATAGGGGGGCATTTTTCTTCAATCAGGTGCTCCATGGGGGGGAAACCCAACTCTATCCCCTTTCCTCTTTCCATTTTGGACAAAAGGAATGGGGAAAATATTTTAGTGAGCCATTCAGATTCCATTAAAGTAATTCCTACTTATTATTCCTTTCCAGTTTTTCTGTCTCTATTAAAAAACTATTTTTCTGAATTTGCTCTTTAATGTAAAACTGTCAGTATGACTACAATGTACAGTTCTCCAGTGCACCCTTCTGTATCCCTTCTAAATTCCTTCTAATCGGTTATGGGATGATAAATCACATAACTAAGAAATAATTGCATGGAAACTTGAGAATACTTATATGAGTCAAAGTCTCCTCCTCCTCCTACTCCTTCTCCTTATGAAATGTATAGATATTATTGTATAAATTTTGAAACCACAATCCTGGCTGCTTAGAAATCTTATTTCCCCTTTTCTCTACCCCCTTTCCTGGGTTCACAATTGTGGTCCAGATAGCTGAAATTACTAGAAGTTTAATCTACACAGGAGTTTTATAGATGACACTCTTATGCTTTGTTCCTCATGGCATAGTAATAAAGGGTCAGGTTAGTCCTGGAAGAAATGCTTCTGACATATTCTATCTTAGTGAACATGGGCAAGTCACCAAAGCTCTCAGCGTCCCAGATATCTCTAAGATTACAAATTACAAAGGAGTTACCTATTTGATTTAGTGAAGGGAGTTTCTGCACTATCCCCTATCTCCCCCCAGCCAAAAAAAGTTAGTCAATCAGAACTTATATCTTGGACAGAAAAAGAGGTTAGCCCAGAGTTGAAGAGAAGAATTAAGTAGATAAGGTTGAATTATACATGGAAAATTGAAAGGTGCTTTCAATGATCCCAATCTGCTACAAGTCTCAAGAGCCCATCTTTTTTAATGTCTATAATCTCTCTTTGTTGTTATGTACTTGCAAATCATGAACCTCTGATGAGTTTAGAAGAATGAAAAAAAGATGAGTGATCCAAAGTGCAAAGAAAGGATGTATGATGGATATCAATGAAAAAATTATTGTGATAAAACTATGAACAGTGCCATAGAGAAATAGTTTTTATTTTATGCCCTCAAGCAAGTTGAATATAGAAAAAAATCCCCTTCACAACACTTACATCATTATTCATGATCACTTTCCACTATACAGAAAATCACCCTTACCAATTCAGCCATCTCTTGAATCCAAACTCTTCCCAGATTTCTGTTAGCAGGATTGTAAAATAAAAGTATATTTGAATTTTAGCCAAAAGACTACAGTTGAAGTCCTGGGTTCTGTTACAGAGTGACCAAGTCAGTTACCTACCTTCTTTAGCCTTCAGTTTCTTGATCTGTAAAATGAGGGGGTTATTCTAGATGCCCTCTGAATTACCATTCAGATCTAAATCTTGGGCTAGGAAAGAAGAGTAGGTCAGTTTCCCAAAGAATTGTTGACTTACTCCAGTCATGTCTGCCACTTTGTGACTCCATTTGGGGCTTTCTCAGCAAAGATACTGGATTGATTTGCCATTTCCTTCTCCAGTTCATTTTATAGATGAGGAAACTGAGGCAAACAGGGTTAAGTGAATAGCCCAGGGTCATATAGCTAGTAAGTGTCTGAGGTTGGATTTGAACTTAGGAAGATGAGTCTTTCTGAATTCAGGCTTAGCACTCTATACACTGTGTCTCCTGTTCCAAAGAATTATGTTGCTACAAAGCTTCACCCCATTCTCTCCTTGAATGATAGAGACATGAAATGGAAAGAAATGGGTAGTGAATAAACTAGGGATGTTTCTCATGTTCTACTATCAGGGAAAATAAAATCAAGGATATTAGTTAACCATATTGCCTTAGAAGTGTATCAAAAAGCAGGCTTTTGAGGAACAGATGGGCAAACCAAAGACTTTGAACAAGTTTATCTAGTTTTTAAGTAAGCTAAATGAATTAGAAGCAGATGTAGTTCATGTCCTATTAAGAATGGGTGAGCTGACCAAGAGCATAACTCAAAGGACAGTAACAATTATTTTTGAAGAGTGGGACAGAACTGACATGAGCAGCTACATTCTGTTAATAAATATTCACTGCATGTTATAAAATAATCAGGGGAAATTTTCTATGGAATTGTAATATTTTTAGTGTCATAGATTCAGAGCTGGAAAGAACCTTAGAATTTCTTGTGTTGAACTTCTTCATTTTATAGATGAAGAACCTGAGGTCCAGAGAGGGGAAAAAATAAAAACTTGTCCAAGGTCACATAAGCTATACACAGGAAAGCTGAGATCTGTAACTTGATCCTTTAATATCAAGTTAGGCAGCCTAGTGAACAAAAATGTGGAATCTGTGATTCCAGTAATCCTTGATGAGGAGTTAGTAGTATGAATTCTTAGGATCCCCATGCCAAGACCACCCCTCTCTTTTCACACCTGTCTTTTTACTATTAGGACACGCACTGAGGGAATAACACACACACTCAATTGAGTAAAGAAATCTTCTTACCCTACAAGAAAGTGACAGGGGGAAAGAGGATAAGAAAAGGATGGCTGAAAGAAGGAAGGATGGATTTAGAGAGGTAATAGTCTGAAGCAAAATACTTTTGAGGAGAGATAGGGTGAAAGGAGAAAGAAAAAAATGAAACGGGGGGAATAGGATGGAGGGAAATACACAGTAATCATAATTGTGAAAACAAATTTACTGCAAGTTTCTATGATAAAGTTCTCATTTCTTAAATATCTTGAGAGCTGAGTAAAATTTGTAAGAATGCAATTCATTCCCCAATTGATAAATGATCAAAGGATATTAACAGGAAGTTTTAAAAGGAAGAAATCAAAGGTATCTGTAGTCATATTAAAAAAATGCTCTAAATCACAATCGATTTGATAAATGCAAATTAAAACAACTCTGAAGTACCACCTTATACCTATTAGATTAGCTAATATGACAGAAAAGGAAAATAACAAATGGAATGTTAGAGAAGATGAGGGAAAATTAAAACACTAATGAATTGTTGGTGGAGTAATGAACTGATCCAATCATTCTGGAGAGCAATTTGGAACTATGTCCAAAGGCCTATAAAACTATCCATACCCTTCCACCCAGAAATACTACTACAAAGTCTGTATTCCAAAGAGATTTGTAAAAAGGTAAAAGTGTACAAAAATATTTATAATAGATTTTTTTTTGTAGTCACAAAGAATTGGAAGTTGAGAGGAAGCCCACCAATTGGGGAATGACTGAACAAGTTGTAGTATATGATTGTGACAAAATACTATTGTGGTATAAGAACTGACAAATAGGATGCTTTCAGAAAAACCTGTAAAAATTTACATGAACTAATGCAAAAAGAAGGAAGCAGAATGAGGAGAACAGTGACACAGTAACAGTAATATTATACTCTAAATCATCTACTATGAAGGACTCCCCAACCCTGACTTAGTTGTTCTCAGTAAGATAATGATCCAAGACAATTCTGAAGGATTTATGATGAAAATGCTGTACACCTTCAGAGAAAGAACTTACGGATTCTAAACGCAGAGTGAAGCTTTTTTATAAAACTTTATTTTTCTTGGGCTACTGTTTTATGACAAGAGTAATATGAAAATACATTTTGCATGACTACACATGTATAACCCATATCAAATTGCTTGTCTCTTAATGAGGGTAGAGGAGAAAAAAGGAGAGAATTTGGAAACTGAAATTTTAAAAAATGAATGCAAAAATTGTTTTTATGTGTAATTGGAAAAATAAAATTAAATTAAAAAAGAATACACTTGGGTGAATTGTTTGCAAGGTTTATAAAGTCTTGAAGGTAGAATCCCATATTTCCATAAACCCAGAAAAAATGGCAATTTTTAATAATTAAATATTAAATAAACAGTTTTATCAGAGATTAAAATCAAGGAAAAATATTTGCAAATCAAGTTTACTTAAATTAAGGGTATAGCCAAAAATTTAGGTAAATTTTAATTTAAATAAAAATGAAATATAGCCCCCTCTCTAGGCTATCTCTCTCCTCAACTTGACATTTTTGATTGGGTTTTCAACTACCCATAGGTCCAAAGTATTCTGTGGATATATAATGCTAAAATTATAGTTTATGAACCCTCCAGGCAGACTTATCTCTAAGAGAGAGCCAATAGAAACAGTTGCCTAAAAACAGAAGTATTTGCTAAGATAGCATCAAAATAACAATGGCCACAAAGCATTCTTTTTTCCACCCCCACCCTAAATCTGGCACATATCCTCTTTTAACAACACACAGCATTTATGGGAAAAACATAACGACCCAAGTAACTCACAACTCTAATTCCACAGAGCCTTGATGTCCAGTCTTCTTGTGGTGTCCTCCCTTTGCTTACCTAGAGGCACAGAAACTACTGGGCAAATTGTTTGGTTAGGTCCCCTGGCCTCTTTGTCTCTTAAGCTACACCCCTGATGGTTCTCTTCTTTGCTGCCAGAGATCTCCAACTTTAGAGTCTCCTCTTGCTTCTACTCTCTGGGTCTGGCCTTGCTGAGTGTAATGTCTCTTACGGAGTGAATAGTTCTACTAAAAGATGCTATGGGTGAAGTTAAGAAGAGAGAAGAATATTTTTCTCTTCACATCCACCCACCTTAATATGAAGAACTGTGTTCTTTTGGGCTGGCTAGCTAGCTGTCCTCTATACTGGGAAAAACAATACTACTCAGAGATTCTTCCTGCCTTGACTCTGAATAAGGCCTGCTATCTGCTGGGTATGTGAACAGTTTCACTGCAAAACACAATGTCCTATGTGGGGAGGGCTAGAGTAGATAGAATATCCCTCCCCTCCCCTTGCCCTGCCAAGGAACTATTCATTACCTCTCATAGACTGGGTTTTACTTCTATAGGTGACTCTTCTCTCAACTGTCATGGATCACACTCTTCAGAACTGTCAACTGCCTCCTTGAAAAGTATATCTTCCATTTTAAATGTCTACTAGGGTTGTGGTTAGTCCTGGACCATCTCACGACTCGGTGCTTTTTAATTGAATCAGTTACGGTTGGTATAATTGCCTCTTCTACACGTCTCTCCCAGTTTTCATTAGATGAATCACTAATTCTTTATGAATGTTTAACAAAGTGTAAATGTTTATTTGTACTGTATTTAGGAATTAATATCTCATTCTATATCAGGAGGTTATTATATTCTGTTTTTTTTAACAACTCAAACGAGGAAGAAATTAATTGATCAGGAGTATCCATATATAAAATAAACAAATGATATCATATTTGGATTGATCAAACATGGCCACTGTCTTCAAGTGTTTGAAGGACTGTCATATGAAAGAGGGATTATTAGATTTGTTCTGCTTGGCCCTAAAGGGAAAAACTTGAGCAAAGTGGTAGAAGTTTCAAAGACATAAATGTATGGAATATCTCCCTAACAAGAAGAGCTGTCCAAAGAAGGAATGGCTTTCCCCTCACTAGAAGTCGTTAAACAAAAGCAGAAGGAAAAATTACCAGCCATATTGTAGTGGAGATTTATTTTTTGGCACAAGTTGGGGTGTTGATTGGACTAAATAGTTGCTCAGATTCCTTCTAAATGATCCCATGAATATAGAACTTGGTAAATTCTTATTTTTCCTGGGAGAAAGCTACATTCAAGTAGCAACTGAGAGTTTACTTACACACAGATTTTGTTAGCTAGTTTGAAAATGAATGCCTTGCTTTTTGTTCCCCAAACTAAGCATTCTGATGTCTTTCTTTGCGCCCCTGAAAAGGTTCTCTCCATGCTTGGAAGGTATTCTCTCCCTTGGGAGATGGCTCATAAAGCTGAGCCTTGAGGAGGCAGAATTGAGCCTAAGCAGCAAAAATGAGAAGGAAATTTTGGAATTTCTTGACATTTCAAGGCTCTTCAATGGTCACCCCTTACTTTTACTACATGACTGGCTGACCTGCATTTGAAGTCATGAAATTTTTTTTAACACTTTAAATGCGTTTTATTTATTTTTAAAAAATTAATCTGTTCATTTAATTTTAGTTTACAACATTCAGTTCCACAATCCCTTGAGTTTCAAATTTTCTCCCCTTACCACTCCCCCCACCCCTTCCCCAGTCCCATGAAAGCATGCAGTCAAATATAGGATCTACAAATACCTTCACCTTAAACATTAGTCAAGTTATTAGAAGGATTATAACCAATGGAATGAACAACGGGAAAGAGGAAACAAAACAAGAAAAAGAAAGAGAGCAAGTAGTTTGCTTCAATCTGCATTCAGACTCTATAGTTCTTTCTCTGGATGTAGATATCTCTTTCTATCATGAGTCTTTTGGAATTGTCTCATAACTCTGTATTGCTGAGAGGAGTCCAGTCTATCAAGGTTAGTCATCACACATACGTTGTGCCTGTGACTATGTACAAATTTCTCTTGGTTCTGCTCTTCTCATTCAACATCAGTTTATAAGTCTCTCCAGGTTATTATGAATTCTATCTGCTCCTCATTTCTTATAGCATAATACAGTATTCCATTACATTCATATAACACAACTTGTTTACCCATTCCCCAGTTGATGGGCATTACCTTGATTTCCAATTCTTTGCCACCATAAAATGAGCTATTTTTGTCTTTGTATTTTTGTATAAATATTTTTGTACATGCAGGTCTTCCTGCCACTTCTATGATCTCTTTGGGATACAACCCTAGAAATGGTATTTCTGGGTCAAAGGGTATGCACTTATTTATAGCCCTATGGGCATAGTTCTAGATTGCTCTCCAGAATGGTTGGATTAGTTCACAACTCCATCAACAATGCATTAGTGTTCCAATTTTTCCACATCCTCTCCAGTGTTTATTGTTTTCCTGTTTTGTCATCTTAGCCAATTTGGCCAATGAGATGTGGCACCTCAGAGTTATTTTAATTTGCATTTCTCTAATCAGTAGTGATTTAGAGCATTTTTTCATATGCTTATAGATATCTTTAATTTCTTCCTCTGAAAACTGCCTGTTCATATCCTTTGACCATTTATGAATTGGGGAATGGCTTGTATTCTTATAGATTTGACTCAATTATTTATATATTTTCGAAATGAGGCCTTGCTGAGGAGCAGACAGACTTCATAATCAGAGACACTGGTTGTAAAAATTCTTTCCCTGTTTTCCACTTCCCTCTTAACCTTGGCTAGATTGGTTTTATTTGTACAAAAACTTCAATTTAATGTAATCAAAATTATGCATTTTACATTTTATCATGCTTTATATCTCTTGTTTTGTCATACAATCTTCCCTTCTTTGATCTCCCAGACATAACTTTTTAGGATGATCTATTTTATGACAGTTTACTGAACCATTCTTTATTAATACAATGCCACAACCTACTCATAGCTAATAATAGCTAGCACTTATATAGCACTTTAAGGTTTACAAAATACTTTACCTATATTAACTTATTTGATCCTCACATCCTGTGATGTAGGTACTATAATTATCTCCATTTTTCAGATGAGGGAATTGAGAGAGGTGGCCGTTTGGTGACTTGCCCAAGGTCATAGAGCTCAGTATCTATGGCAAGATTTGAACTCATGTCTTCCAGATCACATCTGGCACTTTATCCATTGTTCTGATTTACTGCTCTCTACCAAGTGTTTCTCCACTGCCCTTAGGGTGACCTTCATCTTTAATTTGTTAGAAACTCTGAAATTCCATTCTTGGCATCATCAATAAATTGGTATATAGACTTTTGTTTCATGGAGAAGTTAGTGGCTTTTAAAAACATGGCACAATTTCCCAAATACAGTCTAAAGCAGCTTATTTTCATCATTTTATTCAATTCTCCTCTAAGTTCATTTTTTTATCTGCTTGTTATAAATTTAATGATATACCAACTCTGTCTGTCCATTCAAATTGGACAAAAGAAATAGACATTCTTCATCTCTTTAGCTTTTCCTTTGTGAATAGTAAAGATAAAGTCCTTTGAGTGATCAATCTATTTGGTTTTGATTTTCTCCATATTCAACTTGACCAGTTTTCAGAAAGCAGACAGTGTCTGTTATTGGAAAAACACTTGTAGCTTCTTAGAGTTTGGCAGTAACTGACAACTTATGCTCTCATGGTATAGCCCTTGAAAACTGGGTGTCATTTTTACTCCTTGATGAGGCAAAGATATAGGACTGTGTAAAGAACTTTAAAGAAAAAAATGTAAAGAAAAACAAATTCAACAAGTAGAATTATACAGTAGGAGGTTATAGCAGCAGAGCATGCTGCGAGCCATTGGATAGAGGTAGGAAATCTCTGAACCCATACTGGAAATTGAGGAGTTTAGTTCTGGTAGAGTACACATATTCGAGGAAGTGGATGAAATTTAGAATGTAGACTTGTGTCTGAGAGTATATGTAGGGCCCTGAAGCCAGTGAAAGGAGTTAGATCTTCAATTAATAAGAAAGAGTAAACCATAGATGGAGTTTGAATGTGGAAAAGCATCAGGTTTGGGGTCAGAGGAACTGAATTCAAATTCCAACTCTGCAGTTTACTGTCTGAGTGACTTTAAATGAACTGATTAACCTCTTTGGCTTTGGAATACTTAGTGGCCCAATGGATAGAGTGTCAGGTCTGTAGTCAGGTGACAAAGGAGTTCCAATCTGACATCAGACACTTATTAGCTGTGTGACCCTGGGCAAGTCATTTGATTTCTGTTTGCCTTAATTTCCTAATCTGTAAAAACAGAATAATAGTAGTACCTCCCTCTCAGGGTTGTTGTGAAGTTCAAATGAGAAAATAATCATACAATACTTAGCACAGTACTGGGCACTATATAAATGAGAGTTGTTATAATAATTATCTGTGAGATAAGGGAGTGGGGGAAGTTGGGTTAGATGACTCTGAGGGCTCTTCCAGTTACCAAATTATGGAACTCCTCTTAAAGATAAGTGTGACAAGAGTGTGAAGGACAGAATGAATAGGGGACAGCAGGGAGGTAGGAAGAATATTAAAGAAGTTATTGGAATAGTTTGGATAAATAGCAAAGATGGTCTGGCATAGGGTGGTAAAATTGGAGATAAAAGGGATGAGCATGATAGATATTAGATAACTATTCAGTGCTCTAGTACATTTTCTATGAACTCTTTAAAAATCTATTCTCCAATCCATTATTAATATAAAGTACTGATAACAGCTTAAAGTGTTACCTCTCCTAGAGGTAATTACATTTTATGTGAAATTAAAGACTTAAACTAAAGGGATGAAGCTCTTAGAATGAGATTTGGGGTGTCAGTCAGTGACTGGGCTAGATTTTTTGGGGGGGGGAATAAAAAAGGAGTGGGAAGATGGAAGAATCCTTAGGACCTGTTTTTGAAATAATAAAGCAGAGGCATGTGTTTTCTTGCTTTTCCCTCTAAAACTCAAGTAATTCTTAAATATGAAATCTTTATAGAAACCCCAAAGCTATGTCCTGCCAATCAAACTATCCACCTTTTATTCCTTCTAGCAAAAGTATCTTTCAAGTAATATGGATACCTAGCATCTGTCTAATTATATCTCTTCATCTGTCAATTTCTTGCCTGTCACAGGTAAACAGAACTTTATTCAATGAACTTGTATCTAATTCAATTCTCCCAAATTGCCATATACTGACAGAAACCAGTTGGTGAGAGGGTCAATGTCCAATATATTAATTTATAGCTTTCCTAAAGGCACGGGGCTGTCTTTCTATAATCTCAACTTGGTTCATCCCCCTCAGTCCTCTTCTTTCTTTGCTGTAGAATTTAATCACATCATAATTTTTAATAGTTCATGCTCAGAGATTACTGTCACTTTACTCCAGTGCAGACTGTTGGGAAATACTCAAAACTAAACTCATTAATTACCACTGACACAATTTCTCTCTTCCTTTCCTATGCTATAGTGACAACGGGATGTGATCCCTACAGCTATATGAAGATATGAGCTCAAGTGTGGTTCTAAGCAAGTGACCTGATCTCTCAATGGTCCTGGCAAAACTCTCTAACTGTAAACAGCAGAACGGCTACTGAGCTGCTGCAGTAGAAGGAGTTACTTTAATAGAAGTTCCGTATGATCAAATGAGGTAATAGATAGGTGGCACAGTGGAAAGAACTCTAGGTAAGGAAAACCTGAGTTCAAATCCAGCATCAGACATTAATAGCTGTGCAACCTTGGGCAAGTCACTTAAGCCTGTTTGTTTCAGTTTCTTCATCTGTAAAAGAGAGAGAAAAATAATAGAACTTATCTCCCAGAGCTGTTGTGAGTCTCAAATGAGACAGTATTTATAAAGTGTTTAGCACAGTGGTTCCTGGCACATAGTTGGTGCTACTTTTAAATGCTATTATCATTATTAGAATATATAAAACATTTAGCACAATGCCTGGCCCATAGTAGGGGCTAAAAAGACTATTCTTCTTCTCCTTCTCCTTCTTCTTCTTCTTCTTCTTCTTCTTCTTCTTCTTCTTCTTCTTCTTCTTCTTCTTCAAAGCAAAAGCATTTAACGCAGTGCCTAGCACACAGTAGGTGCTATTTTAAGATGCTGTTATTATTTAAGCATTTAGTACACTGCCTGGAATACAGTAGGTATAGAATAAATAAATGTTCATTCCCTACTGATGCCAAAGAAATCAAAGGTTCAAACTTTGTCTCATCCTTTACCTTCCAAAACACTGTCCTGTACTGACTAGTAAGGATTTCCCTCTACATGTTGTGATTCCTAGAAAATGTTGACTGAGAGTGATATTAGGGCTTTAAAATCTGTCTACCTAGACAGAGAAAGTGGTAGAGAGATACAGAATGATATTAGGATTCTATTAGACAATGATATTAGGATCTTTAAATTTATCTAATTAGTGGAGGCTATTCAATTTACAGATGAGGACCCTGAAACTTAGGGAAGTTTAAGTGACTTGCTGAGGTCTACATTCCATCTTATGTCCATGGTCTACATATCATCCACATAAGTCATCAGTGGAATTAGAACTAGAACCTAGGTTGCCTAAGTCCCAGTTTTGTGCTTTTCCCACTATTTTTCCTTCCTGTCTTTTGGTCTTCCACCATTTTGTTTTCTGATGAAGATTATGAACCAGAAAAAGATTCAAATATTAGACTTTTATCAGTCAACTAGAATTGGGAGCAATAATCAGTTATGTTTCTATAAATCTCTAATGGAAAATTTAGGCTTTCTCAGTCCCATGCACACACATATCTAAAACAAGATCAACAACTTCTTTAGTTTTAACCAAAATCGCTTCCTATTACAACCTAAAAATCCAATTTCTTCCTATCTGCCTCCCCTTTTGTATTTTATCAATAACTGAAAAACATTTAACTATATATCAGACACTGTGATAGGTGCTAGAAAAACAAAGACACCAATGAAATAATAGTTCTTACCCTCAAGATGCTTAAATTCCATCAGATTTTATCAGATTTAAAAATCCTTCATATATTTGAAAATCACCTCAGCTTTTTCATCAGTCAGCCAAAAATAAATGCTTTTTCCTTTAATTTCCCCTCACATCTCTTTTTGGGGTCTTTTTTTTTTAGTTTGATGAATAAAAACAACTATTGAATAAAAATGATGATGATACTATTAATGAATCAATAAATTAACATTTATTAAGTGCTCCAAGTCCTCTAATTTAATATATATTTATATATGTAAAAGTCTTCTCATTGTAAATGCCTTCGAGGCAGGGAAGTTTTCCTTTTACCTTTGTTTTCCAAGTATTCAGTAAAGTGCCTGGCATATTGTAGGAATTTAATAAGTCTGATTACCAATTAAAATAAGTTGTGGAGTCCTAAAGTGGACAGAACACTTGTTTTAATATTTTTGCCTTCCTAGTACTTAGAATAATGTTTTCTCCTTTTCTCTCCTCTCTTTCTCTGTCAACTCCAAATAAAAATAAATGTCCTCAAAAGCTGACTGTAGAGCACTTGCAAAGTGCAGGAAACAGTGAGAGCCTGGAATAATTTTGGATTTTTTGACTCAAATGAGCAAAAGCAGGGGCTTCATCAAGAATCATCAACATTCATTCATTCATTCATTCATTCATTCATTCATTCAGTTGTTTATTTACTTATTGCAAGACAATCAGAGTTAAATAGCTTGCCCAGGGTGACACATCTAGTTTCGGTTTCTTATCTGAATTTGAACTCAAGTCCTCCTGATTCCTTGCAATCTATCCATTAAGCCTCCTAGCTGCTCCTACCAGCATTCATTTAGAGTCTGCTTTAGATAAGATCTTGTTAGTTACTACATACAGAGAGGTATAAGTCATGGGGCCCTAAATTCTGAAGGCTTATGTGTTTTTTTAAATTGATGAATAATTAAAATAAGAGTAAAAACAAAACTCCTGGTAGTTTGAGATACATAGTGAAGAAAGAAATGGGACTCTATCAGCAAAAAATCACCGCCTGGGGGCAGCGAGGTGGTGCACTGAATAGAACACTGGTCCTGGAGTCAGGAGGACCTGAGTTCAAATCTGTCCTTAGACACTTGACACTTACTATCTGTGTAATCTTGGGCAAGTTACTTAACTCCGATTGTCCTGCCTTCCCCACTCCAAAAAAAAGAAAAGAAAGAAAAAAAATGTCACCACCCACAGAAGATATTCTACAGCATGAATTTATAAACTTAAAAAATATAACTATATTTAACTACACATATGCTAGATATGATTACATATAATTATATAGATACTTGCTATATATAATTATAATTGGTTTCTTTTGTAATTCTATGTATTTATTTAAAATGTTATTATGAAAAGGGGTCTATAGGCTTTACCAGACTACCACAGGGGTTCTTGAGCAAAAAATATATATATCTCTATCTGTCTGTCTGTCTGTCTATCTATCTATCCATCCATCCATCTCTCTCTCTCTCTGTCTCTCTCTCTGAACTAGTTGAAAAAGGGAACTGCTGGAGAGGAGCTTCTCTATATTAAGCTAGACTAGTCCTGGGACAATAGGCACAATCTGTTAAGGGGATGGTATTTGATTGAGTCCTTCCCATGTTAATATGGGGCTTGTGCTTACCTCATTTAGCAACATGACAGGACATTGGACCAGAACTACATGTTCACATAGTGTATTTCACTAAGGCATGACTCCCAGGGAATTTTTATCTATCTAACACTTATCAATTCAGTGGGTACAAAGGGTAGATCCCTGGGCCTGGAGAGAGGAAGACCTGAGTTCAAAACCCTCCACAGATGCTTATTAGCTCATGTATGACTATAAGCTAATCATTTAGCCCAATTTGCCTCAGTTTCCTCATCTGCAAAACAAGGATTATAATAGTATCTACCTCTCAGGGTTGTTGTGAGGATCAAAAGAGATAATAATTATAAAGTACTTAGCAGAGTTTCTGGTGCATAGTAAGTGCTATAGAAATGTCAGCCACTACTACTATTAAATATCTTTTACATGAAGCTTTTCCCAATCCTTCCTAATTCTATTGCCTCCTCTGTTAATTACTTCCTATTAGAAGTGGAGGAAAAACTGGGGAGAGAAATGAGAATGATGCAAGAAAATCATGAAAAGAGAGTCAACACCCTGACTGAAGAAAATAACACCTTAAAAATAGACTGACTCAAATGGCAAAAGAGGCCCAAAAAGCCAATGAGGAGAGGAATGCCTTAAAAAGCAGAATTAGTCAGATGGAAAAAAAATCTCAAAAGCTTTCTGAAGAGAATAATTCCTTCAGAATTAGAGTGGAGCAAATGGAAGCAAATGACTTTATGAAAAATTAAGATGCTATTAAACAGATACAAACAAATAAAAAATAGAAGGCAATGTGAAATATATTCTTGAAAAAAACCACTGACCTGGAAAATAGATCCAGGAGAGACGATTTAAAAATTATTGGACTACCTGAAAGCCATGATTAAAAAAAGAACCTAGAAAGCATCTTTCAAGAAATTCTCAAGGAAAATAGCCCAGATTTTTTAGAACTAGAGGGCAAAATAGAACTTGAAAGAATTCACTGATCACCTCTTGAAAAAGATCCCCAAAATAAAAACCTAGAGATGTTATAGCCAGGTTCCATAGTCCTCAGATCAAGGAGAAAATATTACAGACTGCCAAGAGAAAGCAATTTGAATACTATGGAAACACAATCAGGATAACCCAGGATCTAGCAGCTTGTACATTAATGGATCAAATGGCTTGGAATATGATATTCCAGAGATCAAGGGAGCTAGGATTAAAACCAAGAATCACCCACACAGCAAAATTGAGTAAAATGTTCCAGGGGAAAATATGATCATTCAATGAGTTAGAGGACTTCCAAGCATTCTTGATGAAAAAACCAGAACTGAATATAAAATCTGACATTCAAACACAAGCAGCATGAGAAGGTAAACATTGGAAAGAAATCATAAGGAACTTATCAAAGTTGTACTATTTACATGCCAATATGGAAAAAACAATAATAGTAACTTATGAAACTTTTCTTAGTATGAGGATAGGTGAAGGGAATACAAATGGATATATATATATATATATATATGTGTGTGTGTGTGTGTGTGTATGTATACTTACACATATGTCTATATAGGAGGCTATATATGTGTATGGATGCATATTTGAGTATATGTGTATATGTGTATATGGAGGTTATAGGATCAATTGACTATAAAGGGATGATGCTTTAAAAGGTGAAATTCTGAGGTGGGAGAGAACTAGACTGAGAGGAGACAGGGAGAGACAAAATTTACATTAAAAAAAAAGCACTCCTCTCTCTATCTTGATCCATCTTATGCTTTCTGAAGTTAATTTTTGGACCCATGTATAACTCCCATTCAGTTTCATGATATTAGCTACAGCTCAGTGTTATAACTTGTTAAGATCTTTTTGAAATCTTGGCATTGTTTTAGTTATTCCATCTAGCCAATGTCTTAGTCTAAGCCAGAGATGGAGAACCTAGTTGTCAGAGGTCTTAATAAAGTAAAACTTGGACTCCCATCAAAAAACCACATCAAAGGAGCTAGAAGGCCTTATGTGGCCTGGAGGCCATAGGTTCCCCACCCCAGTCTAAGTAAATTGTAATGGCAAGTAAACCAATACTTTGCTTGTTTTAGCTATTCAAGTGCCTTCAAGTCTTGCCTTTAATTGTATCAAGAATCCTAGTTGGAAACAGTATGCATTGTGTTGCCCTTAATAGACCTAAGGAAATCTGAAGACCCTTTCTGCCCTTAATAGGGCCTAAGGGAATTTGAAAACTTTTCTGCCCTTAATAGGTCTAAGTATCACATGGAGCCCACTGTGGGAAGAGCTTGCCAATAGAGGGAACAGGAGGCATGGAATAGGAAGGAGTAGAACAGACGAAAGCTCAAGCAGAGCTGGGATCAAGGTGAATTGATAGAGAGAATGCTTGTAATTTAGGGGATCTATGTTACTTTCTGAGAATTGAGAGAGAATGTTTGTGATGTCAGCACTTTGTAGCATTTTATATGTTGTTCTGTCAGACAAAAGTCTTGTCTGTTGTTCTGTCAGAAACACCCTGTCTGTTACTCTTAGACAGAAGTCCTGAAAGAGGACATTACTGTTGTTACAGAATTCCTGAAAAAGGACTTTACTGTTGATTCATGTTTAATTTCTCAGACAGAAGTCTTGTCTGTTGATTTGTGTTACTTTGTCAGAGAGAAAGGGAATTCAGATGTTAGTGTTGGCAATGTGTGTAAATATTGTTGTAGCCCTGTTAAGCTTTTTTTCCCCTAGAAACAGAAGCTGTGAAGAATTTGGAGTGGAACTGTCCCCATGAGCTGAGATATGGAATAGGAGTGGAGAACTGCCTACGTGTGAATTCAGGCAAGAGCTGTGGGTGGTCAGCCTGTGAAAGAGGAACTGGGGGGTTTGGAAGTCAGGCTCATTAGTTAAGATGAAAGAAGACTTTATTTGGGTACTGTGCTTTGACTGATGAGATTGTGATTTACTGTGACCTAGGGGTGGATGGTGTTTGTTCTTTCTGCTGCCCCTTAAGGATAATTGTCTTAAGGATGATTGGAAGCCAGTCAAGATGAAAGAGGACTTTACTTGGATATTGGATATTGATTCAGGATATTGTGACTTACTGAATGATATGTTTTGTTTAAGACTAGTAATAATTTGTTATGCTATTTAGAATGTTACACTTTAGTTTTTTGAATGTTATGCTTTAATTTATTACTGAATAAATAGAGAGTTCATTATACTATGAAATTAGGACCTTTAAAGTTATTCACAGCAGCAGTCCTAGGAGAGCTGCTCATGATTGACTTTACAGTCATTGAGAAAAACGTTCAATAGCACATGGAAGAAACTGAACCTCATTAAGAGCACTCCACAGTAGACTTCCAATTCTACATAAAACCACTAATGATTATTTTTGTTACTGACCTTTTGACCAATTCTGAATCCATGTAATTGTATTATTATGTAGGCCCATATCTCTCCATCTTTTGCTTGGGAATAGCATGAATGGTTTTGTTCAGTGTTTCTCTAAAATCAAGGTAAACTAGATTTAACATTCTATAATCTAGTAGTCCTCTCCAGAACCAAAAGAAACAAATAAAAAAGGAAGTCAGGTTAATCTTAGTATAAAGACAGAAATTTTATTTAGTAAATCTATCATTTCCCTCTTCTCCCTTCAAGTGATAAGAAACCTTGAGTCATTTACTGGGTTAGAATATAATTTCATTTTTCACTAGGTATGAATAAGGTCTCATTTCCTCTCTAGATACAACAGGAAGTCTGCTTGAATTGACTGAGAGTCTTGGTCATGCTTTCTTGACCTTGTATATAATCACTGAGTTTTCTGGAATTAGAGATTGGAGGGCCTAGATGTGGAGAGGAGAAGACATTACAACTCTATTGGGGAGGGTGAAAGGCAAGGGTTGCCTATCCCCTGGCTTTTCTTAGCCCCTTCCTTAGTTTGCCTTTTCCTAGTCTCTTCCTTTTCCTTTATCTTAACCAAAAAATCCTCATGAACTTTGAAGGGTCTAGGTAATTTGGACGTTTTCCTC
Organism: Pseudocheirus occidentalis; assembly: GCA_028646575.1. Lineage (NCBI taxonomy): Eukaryota > Metazoa > Chordata > Mammalia > Diprotodontia > Pseudocheiridae > Pseudocheirus > Pseudocheirus occidentalis. Next base: position 290,451,865 of record CM053594.1, on the reverse strand, counting down.
AGTCTGCTCCATATCTCTGCAACAATTCCTAGAGGGGCCTGTTTTGGTGCATGATGAGGAAAGCAGATTCTTGGCTCTACTAAGAGCCCAATAGTAAAGTTAATGCATTCCTAAGGGGAAAATCTTGAGGACTCTGGCAAGAGCCTTTTAGGAGCTGTGAGTTACCACTTTGCCACATGTACTTTCTAAGCTTGATCCCACTTTTCCTTCCACTCTATGTGGGTGCAGATAGGAGAATGTGCCACAGACTCTTAGGGGGAAATGTTTATACCAACTATGCCATCTTAGTAAATATCTTTTTCTAATTAAATCCAGCTGACTAATTATAATTAGGTTTAGCTGACTAATTGATATCAACTAATAATCACTGCAGGAAGAACACTGATGCAGAAGTTAAGTTTTGGAGACTCAAATGCCAGGGTAGTTGAGGGTCAAGAGAGTATTTCCAGAGCATACTCTACACTTATATGCCCTATTTGTTTGTTAAAAAAAAATTTTTTTGTATGCCAAACTTGCTGTTTATAATCAACACATTCTACTTATTTTTCTGGATTTTATCTCTTTCTTTCAGATCTATGTTTTTATTGGTATAAGGTCTTTTTGCTTTGGGAAGTCCTTTGGGAACTCAGCTGTCACTTAGTCTTGAGGTTGCCTGAGGGCACTAAGAAGTTAGAAACATGTGTTTGGTCACAAACGCAGTGTGTGTCAGACCCAGGACTTGAACTCAGGTACTCCCGACAATGAAGGTCTGTCTTTTATCTACTATGTTAGGTTTCCTCCTTGATGGTTACTAATCATTCTTTAAATTATGCATTCTAGAATTTTGCTAAAATAGAAGTCAGGTTGATTGGTCTCAATATAGGCTTCATTCTCTTTCTTTTTAAATTTTTTTTTAATATTTAGGAACTCCATTCCTGTGGTATCTGCCTCATTCTCCACGACCTTCCAAAAACCCTGTCAATGACTCAGTAGTCATAGCTGTCTGTTATTTTAGTATTGGAGGATGTAATACATCTTAGTTTGGTGATTAAACCTTATAAAAGACTGCTAAGATGCTCTCTTATTATCAGCCTTCACATCTTAGGTCTCAGCCCTCTATGAACTGAGGGCTTAATGTACTGATTTGAAATCTAGAGTGAAAAAAATTATCTGTCCTCAGTATATCTGGGCATTCTTTTATATTAGGTCATCTGTCTTAGAATCTGCCAGGGACACGAGAAATAAGATGTTTCTGACAGTGCCAACCTAGCCCTTACAATGTGGATCTGCTCCGAGGCCCAGATGGCTGGAGCTTTTGTGTTTACAATTTAAAGTTTTAGAAATGAGACATCTTCCCTGGGCTGACATATACCTAACTGCACACTCAGTGGAGACCTCTCTAAATAATAACTGGGTGGAGAACGATGATTCTCAGGGATTTAACAGTGAATAAACTTCTCTGAGGGATGTCGTAAAACTCCACCGAGAAGCGGCTCAGTCGCTGACGAATTTTGCCATGGGATGGGTCAAATCACAACCTCCCTTTCTTGGGAACAGAGGACAACTGCAGTAACGCAGGTGTCCCATTTGTCTGCTGCCACCAGGAAAAAGAGAGGCACACTCCAGGATCTGAAATGCAAGCTCTGGGCGTTTTAACCCAGCTATATTCTATCATACGTCCTTGATCCTGAAAAGGGGGAGCCACGGACTGTCCTTAGGAAGAAAAATACCCTACTGCGAGTCCACCATTCATGCCAAGAGCATTGGTTTGATTTGCACATCTTTGCATAAATGCTTTCCATTGTACATGGCTGAAATACCTGGCCTGCTCCTGCACAGCTCTCTGGCTTCTGTGCAATCCCGCCTGTTGGAGGCTTCCCTCCTCTTTCATGCTCATTCCTCTATTCCCACTCCCCCTTCTGTTTGGGGGCCTTGCTGTTTCATGCATTGCTTCCTTGTTTGCCACCAATCGGGTGTTTGTTATTTTGTGCATTCTAGCTTTATTACCTCGCCTGCAGGCTGTTATCATGTCCCCTTTAGTCATTGCTTGGCCAAGCTATACATATTTAGCTCCTTTAAGCTTTCTTCATAAAAGTCAATCTCTCTGGCTCCCTTATCGCTTCAGTCGCACTTCTCTGAACTCCCTCCAATCTCTCAAAACCTCTGTGGTAATGAGGTGCCCCAAACTGAATACAGAATTCCAGGTGCAGTCTCACCAGAATCATACCGAGAGGAACTATCACCTTCCTGCTTCATGATGGCATGCCTCTGCGTGTGGAACTCAAAATAGCATCTGCCTTCCCCCCCACTCCCCAACCCTCCCCTTCCATATCACAGTCCGTGTTGCAGCCTGATAGGGAAGATAAAATGGCCAAGCTCTCTGGCTGTCCAGAATGATTCACTGCCCTCTGGGCTTCTCCAATCCATTGAAAATCTACATTTGACAAGGTATTTTACCGACCCCAGCATTTTCCCAAACTGCTTTAGCTGCCTTTATTTTTAATTATGTCCAGCTGCTTCGCAGTTTATCTCTGTTCTCATTGGAGTTTCTGCGGGTTCTCGAATTAGACTTGGAAACCAGATATTTTTCTCCCTAGTTTGCCCAGGACAGGAAGAAGTACAGGTGGGGTTCTAAGGATTCGTTAGAAATTCTTTATTATGGAAAAAAAAATCCAGCTTTGGGGCCCCATGTGAGATACCTTCCTCTCTGGTCTTCTGTTGCTTCTGCAGTAAAGTGACGCTAATAGTGATGTCCCTGGCTAAAGAGGGCTAGAGTGGATTTCTCAAGATTCCCTTTCAAAGATCAATCAACTATTCATTTGTTTGTGATCACTCATCGAATATTTTTCAAATACTTTGTACAAAGCATTGTCCTAGGTACAGAAGTACGCAAAAAAAAAAAAGAATAATCATAAGCTGTCGTTTTTGTAGGCAAGAGAGATAATTGACAAACATCTATGAATGGATTGTTGTAAATAACCAATTAAAATTTTTAGATAGTTAATCTCCACATAGTGACCAACTGGGCATGTTCAGAGGCTCCAAACTCTCTTCAAACTAGCTTCAAAAAACCCCGGCAAGGCAAAGCTACTTTAATAAAGGATTGCCATCTTCTTCAAAGTCAAACACTAAAGGATTTTTGGATTATCCAATGGATTTGGGCAATCAATATGCCTGATTCATGCATAACACCTCACACATTATGGACGCTTATAGATCGAACTCCCTTCATTGTGATGGAAAATTAAAAGTTAGCTAATTAGAGTTTTCTCCTTAACCCTTGTATTAGGCTATTAATTTTTTTTAAACATACACAAGAGTTGTTGTTGTTTTTTCCCTTTACAATAAGAGAATGAAATCTCATTAATCAATGTAGGAGTCATAAGATTTAACTTGCAAGAGACCCTGGTTTTACCATCTCTTATTTTAAAATGGATGAAACTGAGATCCAGAGAATAGCTTTTGCCTAGATCCCATAGCCCATCAGTGGCAGAGCTATGTTAGATCTACTGATGTTGAGTCTGAGGAACTTTCTGCTAACCCACACTTCCCAAATCCACAGCCACATCCTCTGCCTGTCCTACAGCCAACCCTCCACTCCAGCATGCAGCCATTAAAGTCAGGGGACTCTTCTAGACAGTGTTTTAAAGTGAGAGGAAATTTCATGGAAATAAAGGAATTCCTCCAGAAATGACCTTAACTCCAACTTGTTGCAAAGATTTTAAGAGGCCTTTGACTCTTAAAGGTCCTAAGGATGTTTGGGACTTATTTTTACTGGATGACTCACTTTTGTTTACATTAGTGATTCATGTTGTGTGTACGCATATATAATATACAGCCAAATCTATTTATATATATATTACATGCACGTATAATACACATGTATATTATTATAGAGTTATATGTATACATACATATACATGCCACATATTTAAACACACATAATCATCTATGTATAGTGTATACTATTTTTACATATATGTATATAGATACACATGCATACACATAAACACATATACACAAATGTCCACACATATATTTATATGCATGTGTGTGTGTGTGTGTGTGTATATGCGTGTAGAAACAAAATGGGGGAGAGGCAGAATCAAAAGAGAAGGATGTGTGAGCACACCATGGTGCTCATTCCATCTAGCCAACTCAGAACACCAAAGCCAGGTCTACACTAACAAAGTAAAATGAAAAACTGAGGAAATTATTCAAATCATTCCCTTAAAAAACTCAGTTTTGTTGCATTGATCTGGATATTTCATATGCATGTGTGTATATATATATATATGTATATTTTTTTTAAATTTAAGATTCAATAGCCTAAGCCACCTTTCCCTAATCTATCAAATGAGAGGATTAGAATATTCTATGATTCCATTCATTAATATAACAGGGCTGACCTGTGGGTTTTCCAGGTCACTTGGGCCAGGGAGTGGACTCTTTGTCCATTTGATTTCAACCAATATGGACTAATAATTGCTTTTTTTGGAGGGGATTGACTATTGACTAGTTAGAGGGCGTATCTATGGAGCATGAGAATAAATGGAAATTTGGTCATTCTTTATTTAATTGTAGGGAGTCACAGCTAACCTCTGACTAGACTGAACATGTTAGCAGTATGTGGTGATCCAGTTATCTAGATGCTTTATCTAGATGTCTTCCCTTCATGCCATATTGACACGCTGGGATTTTTGCTGTCTACTAGTGACTGTTTTTCCTTTAAAGTGCTTACGGATACGGATTGGATCCATGATTTCATGGATAAAGGAAAAAGAAGGATGAGAAATTTCTCTCTACTAATGCAGTTGCTAAACCTCCTTTGCAATGTGTACACTTAGAGTCTTTCCTAAAGCTCCAAGAAGCTATGACTTTCCCAGAGATCATACAGTGTGTCAGAGGCAAGACACGAACCCAGTTCTTCCTAGCTCTGAGGCCAGCTATCTAACCATTATGCCGTGCTGCCTCACATATCTTCTCCCAATTATAAAATGCTCACTGGACTTGAGAAGCAGCAGGACATTGCATTTGATGTTAGCTATATTGCTTGCAAGCCTTGTCCTTATTCACAAGTCACTTAATCTCTGTGAGTCTCAAATTTCTTTGTCTATAGAATGGGGATAATGGTCTTACTATATAGCTCACAGAGTTGTGAAAATCTAATGAGTAATGGCATATACATTCCAGAGCCGCTGTAATGTTATCGTTCAGTTGTTTCAGTCATGTCTGACTTTTCATAACCCCATTTGGGAGTTTTTTGGCAAAGATATCAGAGTGGTTTGTCCTTTCTTTCTCCAACTCATTTTACAGATGAGAAAACTGAGGCAAACAAACTTAAGTGACTTGTCCGGGGTGTTACAAGTTAGTGTCTGAGGCCAGATTTGAACTTGGGAAGATGAGTCTTCCTGGCTCTAGGCCCACTGGACTATGCACTGGCTGTAAAACCAAGCATGAGCAGCTTTCCAGAGGATTGCTGCTGTGAACATCTCTAGTTATTCAGCAGTAAACTAAAGCATAACATTTACAGAAACCAAATTACAGCATTCACAATGTTATAACAACTTGTTGACTAAAGTGGCCACATAGTTTTCACCAAAGATTTTTTTAAAAAAGACATCAATCAGTAAATACTTAACTCAATTATCCTTAAGGAGCAATCTTCTTTAAGGGACACAAAGTGCATAGGTCAAAGATTTCCACCCCTAAGTCACAGTGTCTTAATCTCTCAGTCAAAAAGTCCTCTTTCTTCTTGATTAGAGATCAGTTTCCAGTCATCCTTAACTGAATCATCATTAAGAGGTACAAGGTACAGAGTACAAAGTTCTCCCACCCCTAGGCCACAGTAAATCATGATATTCTCAGTCAGCATTAAGTACCCAAGGAGAGGTCTTTTCATGTTGACTTGAGGTTAGCTCCCAAATTCTATGGTTCCTCTTTCATAGGTCCAGCTCCTGCCTGAATCTACCCAGTCATCACCTGGATTCACAGGTAGGCATCTCCCAGCTCCTTTTCCAGCTCCTCATCTGGCTCCTTGTCCAGCTCCTTGTCCAATTCCGTATTGAAGCTCACAGTGTCCAGTCCACCTCAAGTCCTTCACAGGTTCTGTTTCTGAGAAAACAAAGCTTAACAGAGCAAAGAGCGAAAACAACATTCATACACATTGATAACACAAATCATTAGCACAGAAATCAACACAGACCCACAAACAAGGTCCAAGAAGTCAACACAAATAATCAGTAAAGTACCTCCAAAACCCTCCTCCAGGACTTCTGTAAACATACAACAAGAAAATCCTCTTTCAGGGCTTCCAGTCAGGTCCCAGTGCTTCTGTACAAAGTATTACAAACATAAATCAACATAGACAGGACAGACAAACAGAGTGCCAGGATACCACAAGCTTTCTCCTTCTCAACTCTGCCACCACAAGTGTTCCCTTCTCAGCTCTGCTCTCTCCCAGCTTATGCTCAGCTTTTTATCTGGTCATTAGTTCCTCCCCATTCTGCCCACTTCTTATGTCCTTCTTATTCCTGTCTTTGTCAAGTCCCTCCTGCTGTGGGTTTCATAAGTTCTGTTTTTAACAAAGACTTGATATAATCATGGCCAAAGCTCAAAGGAAACTTGAACTGAAACAAGGTACCAAATAATTAAATAGCTGAAACAAGGTGCTAAATACTTCTTTGCTTGCCATTACACTGCCGCACCTAACTACCCATGCAATTGTAAAAAATATAAATTCAGTAAAATCCAAGAAACATGTATTAAGCACTATGTATAAGGTACTTTGATAAATGCAAAGCATACAAAAACATGAAAAAATTCTTGCCCTCAAGTAGCTCGCTTTCTACTGGAAAATATAAAACATAAACAGATAGATATATAAACAAAATAATTTGTGGTGGGAGATATCATTAACAACTGGATCATAAAGTTATACATTTTAGATCTGGAAGGTACCTAAGGTTTCATGTAGCCTAGCTAGACCCCTTATTTTGTGGGGGAATAAATTAAGAACTAGAGAGCTAAATTGACTTCCTCAAGGTTATCAGGGAATAAATAAAAAAAGATGAAATATGAAACCAGGTCTTCTGCTTCCACATCTAGTCCTCTTTCCCCTTTCAGAAGGTGGTAGATGAGCTCACCTTTGAGCTTTCTCTACAAAAGACCATGGTCTTTATACTGCCATATCTGAAAGAGATTAGAAGATAATAAAAAGGAATCTAACTGACCTTAGTGAATTCAGGTCACCTCATTTAGAGGAATCACATACTCCAGTACTAAAAGAACTGAAAGATATACTCACTGATGTGGGTAGATCCCATCTGGAAAATGGTAGAGGAACTACAACATTGGAGATGGGCAAATGTTCCAATTTTCCCATAAGGGAAGAGGGGAAAAAAAATCTTCAAAATATAGGCCAATGAGCATAAATTCAGTTCTTGGAAAAATTCTAGAATGGATTATGAAATAGGTGATTGACAAACATCTAAAAAGGAAATGGTGACTGTGAAGAGCATGGCTTCCTCAGAACAGCTTGAGTTAGACTCAACCCCATTTCACAAAAAATAGGATTAATAAACTAGTAGATGAAGGACATGCTGTGGATATAGTTCACCAAGATTTTGGTAAAGGTTTGTTTTTTTTAAATAAATTATCCACTATTATTCTTGTGGAGAAGATGGAAAGAAATAAGTAGAAGAATAATTTAGTCAGATGGATTCAGATCTGGCTGCATGGCCTGACTCAAAGTCTAGTGGTATATATTTCTTATTTTTTCTTTTTCTTTTTAATTTAATAATTTATTGTAAATGTGTTTTTCTGTATTACATTTTTTAAATATTTGTAACAAATTTTATTTATTTTCTTGTTTACATCATCCATTTTCATGAGATTTTTGAATTACAAATTTTCTCCCCATCCCTCCCCCACCTCAACCCCAAAATAGCAATCCCACTGGAGAACCCCTCACCTGGTCTGCTCTCTAACTTTCTGGTACAGCAGGGAGGGTCTCCCTATCCCAGGCCCTGTATATCTTGATTCCTAGTTGCAGGTATTGCAGAGCTTTAAATTCTAGATTCTTTTGGTTCCTCCCTTGTCACCCACCCCTGCTGGAAGGACAACCAATTCAATATAGGCTGTATAGGTGGGATTATACAGGACATCTTCATAGTGTGACAGTGATCATATGTCCTTCCTTCCTATCCCTCCCCCCTTGTTCTACTCTCTACCCTGTCCATGTCCCTTTATTGAAGTGTGAGCATCCAGCATCCCTCCCCCAGACCCTGCCTTCCCCTCCGTCATCCCCCATTTCATCCCCACTCCCCTTACTCTCTTGTGTGGCATGATGCCCAGTTTAGAGTTTATGCCATTTCTTCCCTAAGCCAGATTCAATGAGAGTAAATGAAAGTAAAGTTATAACAGTTATCCCTTGCCTCTTCCTCACGGGATGATTAACCCCATTTTGTCTCTCCCTGTCTCCTCTCATTCTAGTCCTCTCCCACCTCAGAATTTGCCTTTTAAAGTATCATCCCTTCATATTCAATTGATCCTATGCCCTCTATATACCCATATATACACATGGTCAGATATGTATTCATATGCATATATAGCCTTCTATATAGACATATGTGTAAGTA
>CM053594.1:290393110-290442747 GCA_028646575.1 Pseudocheirus occidentalis | reverse complement strand
CTCCTCCTCTTCCTCCTCCTCCTCTTCCTCCTTATCTTCCTCCTCTTCCTCCTCCTCCTCTTCCTCCTTATCCTCCTCCTATTCCATCTTTTACTCTTTCTCCTCTTGCTCCTCCTCAATTATTCTGAATTAATGTTTTCTGTATACACTTATATTTACCCCATGCCCAAAGAATGTAAGCCTCAGAAGGCAGGAATTATTTTTTATTCTATATCCTTAAGTATTTGACATAATGTCTTGCACATTTATTTTATTTTATTTTGGTTGGAATGTGGCAGGAGTAAGACATAGGATTTCATCTTTCATCTCAGTGGTGAACCCCAAGTATAGAAATGCCCATCACAAATGCAGATTGGGCAGCCCATCTCTAACTTGTAGTCTTAGAGTAGCTTGAGATAGTAAGTGGTCAAATGACTTGGATGGGAGGATAATACAAGAGTTACAAATCACAAGTAGGATTTGTCTCCTAGAGTCCTATGTTTCCTTCAAAAACCAATCCCAATACCACCATAAACATTTAGAATTTCCTGATCAGCCTAGATGCAAACACTTACTCAAAACTGAATGTCTGCTTCTTGAGTGAGAATAGGAACTATTTCATATTTGCCTGGGTACCCCAGTGATTACCATGGTACCTTAATCATAGTAATTACTTAACAAATGCTCATTAATTGATTGATTGATTGGTTGGTTGGTTGATTCCTGCCTCCAAACCTACTCTCTATCCACTACTCCATTCTGCTTCTCACCTTGTACAAAGTCAGCCTTTAATAAATTTTCACCAAATTCATCTGAACTGAGTACAGGTCATGCATGAACAGTACACAAAATGTATGCCTCTTATTGGAAGACCAATCCAACCAAATTCTGAAAGATTCATGAAGAATGTTGGCCATGAGGTAAGAAAATCCCTCAGCAACTCATTGAGACCATTATTTAAGGCTTTGATGTTTTTCATCTGCATCAATTAAGGAAGTAGCCACAGAGGTTAAATCATAAGAGCTCAAAGTATAGTTCTTGATTGTAGTATCTTCACATTCATTCTCTTCCCACATCTGATTATCAATAATTTTTTTACTGTGGTTGACTCTAACCCCTAAATCTTGCTTTTTCATCCTCTTATCAACTATTCTCATTTGCTTTTGCCTCTGGAGAGATTAATTGGAGTCATTTCTAATTAGATAAAATAGACTCATTTTAGACCTGGAAAGGACATTGGAGGTCATTTAGTTCCATTCTTTTGGAGGGGAAGAAACCAACCCACAATCAACATATCAACGACCATTTCCTAAGAATTTCCTACATGCTAGGTAGTACCCTAGTACAAAGGATACAAAGACATGTAGAATGCCCCTATCCTCATAGAGGACACATTAATGTCCTGCAACTAGTTTGTATCTTAGTTAGAACTAGATTCTAAACCTCTTGATTAATTCTTTAAAATAAAAAACTTTTATTGGTGTCTTTTGTTTTTGTATTATAAATGTTTATAGATTACTCCTTCATGAGAACTCCCTTGTAAAAAAAAAAAACAGTTAAGTAAAACTCCTAATACAGTGACCTCATCTGAAAGTGCATGCAACATTTCACATCTGTAGTAGTACACACATTTGTATTTTTAAAAATTAAATGAAATCTATTTTCTTTCTCACTCCCAACCCATTAAAAATAAAAGAAAAACAATTTTCTTGTGATAGATATGCCTATATCCTCCATACACATATCTATATCTATAGAACTTATCACATATGTCCTGTATACATCTATATATACATATATAGATATATATCCTGATTTTCAAGTCTAGACTTCCTTTTACATTTTGCTAGATCTTTCCTTTAATTTAAGTAAACATTGAAGATTTTACCATCCTTATTTGATTTCCTTTCACAGTACTTGGTGATTCTATCCTTTGAGAAAGCAATATTATTCAATAGGTTTTATTTTTTAACCAAAATATAGTGTATTCTATATAATCCTTTTATTATATTGTTACAGATTCAAGTTATTGTGAGATATCTTTGAATTCCAGTTCTCTCATCCTGCTTGTTAAGTCTTCCTCAAAACTTCTTGTCATTTGAATGTTTGATAAATTTGTGATATCTGTCTTCATCCAAGTTAATGGCAAATAAGTTAAACACAACCAAGTCCAAGTCAACTGACTTGGGTCCTCCGTTAGAGATTTTCCTTAAGGTTGACATCAGTCAATTAATGAACACTCTTCATTAACATTCTTGATCCAATTGTTTAACCAACTCTGAGTTCAATTATTTTAATTTCAAAAAAATACCCAGGGCAACCCAACTTATCAGGTATAAGGAATTCAAAACTAAGAATGAAACAGAGCCTACTGTCAAGGAATTTACATTCTTCTGAGTTCTGAATTGACCTGTCTACACTATAATTATCCCATACATTCTTATCTTGTCTCTAAGGATATAACTAAAGCTTTTTTATAATAACATATTTTGCTAAATTCAGGCATCCTGTGATGATTGTATTGCTCAGATTTAGTAGCTTAATAATCATGTTAGAAAGGAAAATGAGATTAGACTTGGATGACCACTTAATGAATACATATTGACTTGGCTTCCCCATTTTTATTAAGGATACAACCATCTTCCTAGTCACCCAAATCTGGAATCTCAGAGGCATTCTCAACAATTTCTTCTCCTCTTACCCACCATAAATATTCATTTTTATAAATTGTGTCAAGTTGACTTCTATAATATCTCTTGTGTTTAACCCTTTTCCTTGACTCACATAGTTACCACACTAGTACAGGCCCTCATCCTTACTAGCCTGAGTTATTATGGTATTTTGCTAATTGATCTATCCAACTCTAAATTCTCCCCTCACTAATCCATTCTTCCTTCACATAGTTGCAAGTGAAACTTTGAGGGTCTTCCCTTCCCTGATATTTTTTGTGATGGTAAATTAAGCCATCTTTTGTCTCAATTCTCACCTAGCTCTTAGTGATTGAATAGACTCACAAGTCAAAACATTGCCCTTGTGATATCATTGGTCCTTTTCAAGAACAAACAGTAAACAATTTCACCAAAAGTAAGTGGTTCAATAGACAGAGCTAGAAGATCTAGGTTAAAAATCTGACTCTGATTTCTATTACCTATGTGTCTTTGGGAAGGTCACTTAATTTCTTCTGGATTTAATTTTCTCCTTTGTGCAATGAGTGGGTTAGGTCAAATAACCTCTTAAGGTCCTTTCTACCTCAAAATTCGATGATGCAATGTTAGCTTTAGCAACATGGGAAAGATAGGGTGAGAAAAATGTTAGTTTCTAAAAGGTAAAGCTAAAGCTTACTTACAAGTCCTGCACCTGTGACAACAGGTGAGCAACGATTTCCATTCCCAAAAGTGTGACTGTAGAAGAATTCCGATATTCATGAAAAAGGGGGGGAAGGGCAATGAGACTGGTAATGAATGGGTATATCATGAACTCTTTTACTATATTTTCTTTTTCCTCAAATGGAAAAGGTCAGTATGGAATGTGAAGTCAAAATAGGGTCAGAACCTCACCATCAAAGGAAAGTAAAAAAAAATTAAATGAATATCTAGTTATCTGAGAGAAAGGAAGGAAGGAAGGAAGGAAGGAAGGAAGGAAGGAAGGAAGGAAGGAAGGAAGGAAGGAAGGAAGGAGGGAAGGGAAAGAAAGAGAAAAGAGAGAAAGAGAGGAATATTATATAAATTAAGTAAACCTTTCTCTTCAAATATCTAGGCAACCACATTAATTTCACCTCTTTGCTTTGTTTTGTATAAATCAATGTTTAAGTGTGACACAAATTGTGAGACAAGAAGTTTCTAGAAGATAATAGAGCATGAAAACTATATTGCAAATGTAGATCCATTTGGAGAAGTTGAAAGAATATCAGGGAAAATACCAGGGAAAAAAAAATGAAAGCCTTTCCCCCAATCATTCAAGTGTTGTGAGGATGATAAGACCACTTGCTATTCAAGGGTCTTGTTATCCTGCCCACAGATCCCTAAAAGCCCTGGCTGGGTTGGGTAATCTTAGGTGATAAGAGAGTTGTAAGGAATTAGAACTCCTGATAAGAAGAGCTGTGTTTTTGTTTGACCATAGTTTGGGAAGATATGGGTGACATAGATAAAGTGCTGGAGAAAACCCCAGGTGGGTTTCAAATGATTCCTCATTCCCCAGGAGGGGGTGGAGGGTCAATGATACCCAGGACTGATCTGCTACTGTATTTGTTCATGCTTATCTCTATGTGCTTAAAGCAATCAAAATGGCCCTTCCCAGGCAAAGGCAGCACTACAGGAAAAGTGGACCAAGAGCTTGTGGATTTCTTTGTTCATCTGGTAGTTTGTAGTGAAGAATCCTTGCCTAACTTCCATATTCAAATTGTTATACTATAAATTAGAATGAGTAGGTCAGTATGGTACCTTTATTAAAGGTACCACAACCTTTATCTTGACTACTTAGGATTCTACCAAACTTCAATGTTTACTTAAATTAAAGAAAAGATCTAGCAAAATGTAAAAGGAAGGGAGGGAGGGAGGGAGGAAGGAAGGAAAGAAGGAAAAAAAGAAAGGAAGCCTAGACCTTTCAAGGTGAACTCTCATCTACACAATCTTGGCTTGAGGACAAAATTTTCCATACACCAGAAAAAACTAATATCTGCTTTCTCATTTTTAGTGATTAGACTACTTCTCAGAGCCCTGAAGTGGGAAGTGAATAATGTGCTGCCACACAGCACGGGATGAGAATGCTGCCCAGTCAGTCCCTAAAAGGAATCAAGTTTCAGCAGCACTCTGTTCTCTATTTCCCCTGTTCCTCCCAGTTAGAACCCCCCCCTCCCCGCCTCCCCACCTTGTCCTAACATTTATGTACAGAAGGATCTGGGATAAAATGAATGCAAAGATTTCCTGGTGGGGGTTGGAAGGGGATGATGCCATAAAAGGGAGTTGGGGGAAGATCTGTCCTACCTGTTTTCTTTAATGATGGCGGAGGTGGACTTATAGGAAAATGTGTCTTAGAACCCCAAGTCTTTCAGTGGATTTCTTTGTTCTTTGTTTGAACCACATTTTATGGGTTTCATGAACTCCTTTGGTTGTCTGGTAAAGCTGACTGAACCCTTCTCAGAATGGTGTCTTTAAATGCATAAAATATATACAAGATTACAAAGAAAGTTCATCATACTGAAATAAAATAATATTATTTTTTAAAGCAAGTTTTGGGATCCCAGGCTAGGAACCGATGATCTACGCAGCAGAACAACCTCCTTCCCTGCTTCTATCCCTCCATCACTGTTTTACTGCCCAACTACCAGCAGCATGCAATTTCTATACTTAGGTATGGCTTTGATTAAACCTCAACTACCAGAATTCAGCAGTTCCTAAATTTGACCTAATTGATATTTGAATCAATTAACAAGATATTTATTAATCACTTACTATGATCAAACAAATGTGGTGCCTTTGGGGGAGCTAGGATACAGACCTTTCAAGGAGCTCTAAAGTGGGGTCATGGGTGGGGCATGTTGGAGAGGGAGAAGATATATATGCAAAGAATTTCAATGTAAGGAGAGTGAGCTAAGTGCCAATGTGTACCTCAGGTAAAGCACTATAAGAAATTTGAGGAGGGATAAATCGCATTGATCAGAGCAGGCTGGGAAGGAATGGGAAGGTGAGAGAATTGAGAGAGAGACAGAGAGACAGAGAGAGACAGAGACAGAGAAACAGAGAGAGAAAGAGAGACAGAGACAGAGAAACAGAGACAGACAGACAGACAGACAGAGAGACAGAGACAGAGACAGAGACAGAGACAGAGACAGAGAGAGGAGAGAGAGAGAGAGAGCACATCCAAGGAAGGCCTAAAAGAAATGAAAGAACTCTATCAAAGAGGTAGTAGGGGTGGGAGAAGTCTATTCAGAAATAGAGAATGTCACAAGAAAAACAGTTAACACAAGAGAGGGCAATTTGGATAGAACATCAATAATGTGAAAGGAAATAATGTGAGATGGAAGTAGAAAAAACAAGATGGGTACCAGATTGTGGAGGATCTTAAAGACCAGATCAAAAGTTTATTTGGTGACAGTAGGGAATTACTGAAGGTTTTGGCACTGAGGAATGATATGATCAGGGGAATCTAAATGTGATTAGTTTTAAGCAGTTTTTCAGGTGTATTACTGAACTTGTGATAACCAAGTGTGAAGTCGAAAACATTGCTGCATTTTCAATTGAAACTCTTGTTATATATTTTATTAAGTTCAGAAACCCTCAATCAGTTTTACACTAATCTCATAATGACCACCAAATCATCTTGCCATGGTGGCTAAACTTTCTAGATTTTTTTTTAACTTTTTAAAAGTAACTTAATATGAGGAAAATAATTTGAGTTCCTTTAAAAAGTTTTTGTCTTTAATAATTTTTCCTAGTTGCATGTAGAAGTAATTTTCAACATTTTTCAATTAAAAAAATGTTGATGTAAACACCTAATTTGGTTTTATTATGAAGTTAATTTGAAAAATATTCAAAAGATTCCTCAGGCAGGAAGGAGTGTGAAGGACTAATTTGAGAAGATTAATAGATCTTAATAGATCAACATGGAGAGAGGAAGGCCTGAACAAATACAATTGCAGGTAGAATGGAAAGTAGGGCATATCAAGAAGATGTCACTGAGATTTGGTTGAATTTTACTCATGATTGGAATTTACAAGGGAGGGGCACAGGTTATTTTAAAAGAGTGGACAAGATAAAAGAGATAATGTAATAGCATTACGACTACCTAGAGAGGTGAAGCATGGTAGAGAGTATAGCTCAGCAGAGAAAGAAACAAAATCAATTCTTAGGTGGGTGTTTACTACAAAGAAAGTACTCTGTAAACCTTAATGTGCATTCACAATATGAGTTACTAATTTTTTTTTTCAGTCATCCTCACCAGATGGGGTAAATAGATGACGAATTCCAAAAGGACGAATTCCAAAAGGAAATCACAAAGTTGGAAAAGATATAGATGATATCTATGAGCTGGTGATCCTTTTCACCTAAAAGCTGAGCAGCTGACAAGATTGAACTTAATGATCATTTTAGCCTTTTCACGGTGGCAAATGGCAATCTTGTTCTGGCCCTGATTCTGAGCAATAAGGAAGGACAAGTTGCTGAAGTGAAAATGATAGGAATATTGTGTGGGGAATGATCATGCTATCTGAGACTTAGAGACAATGGATTTAAAGACTTCAAAGAAAATAGAGGTAGGACCTCACAACCTAAAATCTATACAGGAAGTTGACCCAAGAGGGATGGAATGCAATTACAAAACAAAATTCTGACCATACAAACACAAATGATTCAAATGAAAAGAAAAAAAGACCTGTACAAAGAGACTGAGGTAGGTACATAAGAAATCGCTAAAACCTAGAACTGTGTCTGTCTATAAGTAGAATTTAATAAATATTTGTCGAGTTAAAATGAATTCATATTTTTAAAAGACTATGGAACGAAGGACAAGCCACTAAGGGTGAATACAAAAGAACATTGGTTTAGTTGTTTTTCAGTCATATCCAACTCTTTGTGACCTCATTTGGGGTTTTCTTGGCAAAAATACTGAAATAGTTTGCCATTTTCTTCTCCAACTAGTTTTAAAGATGAGAAAACTAAGGCAGAGTTAAGTGACTTGCCCAGAGTCACACAGAGAACAAGTATTTGGAGCTAGATTTGAAATCGTGACAATGAGTCTCCCTGACTCCAGGCCCAGCACTCTATCCACTACAGCCCCTAACTCTAAAAATAAGAGTAGGGACAGGTATTGGAACTATGATTTAATTGATGTAGAGAGTTACCACATGAATAAGATCCTTCTGTTGATGGATGTCAGTACCTTCTTTGCTGTTTCAAGTTTTAATGAGTAACCAGGAGCACTGAGAAGTTAAATGATTTGTCTAGGATCACCTAGCCAGTATATGTTAGAGGCAGGATTTGCACCCCAGACATTCCAGGATCTGAGACTATCTCTCCACACTCAGGGATAAGGACAATCTTTCTACCAACATCATTTAGTGTTTTACAATTTAAGTCTAGATAGCTGCCTCAGTCATCAAGAGATTCAATGTTATAGAGTCAGTATGTCAGAAGGATGAGGCCAAAGCCAACTCTCCATCCATAACACCACCACACCATATTGAATGGTAAGGGAAACAAATATAAATGAATGAATGAAGGAGTAAAGAAATGACATTGCTTTGGAGCCTGAAAGCCCAGAACCATCTAAGGCATTTGATGAATGCTAAGGATCGATTCTTTTTTCCTTTTTTTTTTTTTTTTTGATGTTTGTGGCAAGATTAGAGAAGATATAGGACCACTACACTGATTGAAGAGAAGGAACATAATGAATACCAGAGGAAAGGCAGATACACTCAATTACATTTAAACAGCACTGCAAGGTTTGCAAAGAATTTTATATATCTCTTTACAGATCATATTTATCTCATTGGAACCTCATAAAACTCTGTGAGGGAGATGCTATCATTACCCCTACTTTAGGGAAGAAGAAACTGAGGTTGAGAGCTGTTAAGTGACTCACCCAGGGTCACGTAACAACTAAGTGTCTAAAATAGGATTTAAACTCAGATTTTTCTGACTCCAGGCCCAGTGCTCTACGCACCATCTATCTCTTTAGCTGCCTTTATAAGGGGAGCCAGCAGCTGGTAGAAGAGTTCCCCCCAGCTTGCTATCTGGCAGCTTCCTGTTCTAACCAATGATTCTTTCTAACTAGACAGTAGGCTGTGTGGCTGTTATTTTCCCTATGAAGGTCTACATTTGCTTTGATCAAGCACTGAGCTGACCTCAGAGTCGTGAGGCCTAACTGGGCGGTGTCCACCTAAGCAATATTAACGACTCGCATCTTTAAAGTATTTTATGGCTGGCAAAACCTTCTTTTCTCTCAACTATCCTTTGAGTTAGGTAGCAGTCCTTAAAGAACCTACAGATGAGATTACTGACCCACTGTGGGTCACTTTTGCAAAATCCCGGAGAAGAGCAAAACGAAGCCTGGTATAGGGAAAAGGTACAATTGTCAAAAAGGGAAGAGATGACCTCTTGATGCTGTTGTGAAGGAAATTATTCTTCAAGAACATATTTGCCTTAATGGCCTCCGAGGTACCTTCCAAAGCTGAGCTTCTGTAGTTCTGTTGCATTTTCTCAAGTGGGAATATATGTCAAATGTTCTGCAGACCTTAATGTGCTATACAAATATTAGCCAGTCAACAAGGCATTTCCTAAATGCCTACTATGGGCCAGACATTGCACTAAATGCTAAAGATACAGAAAATGTTGAAAGACAGCCCCTGGTTTCAGTGAGTTATAGTCATTATTGCCTGATGATAGAATCCCATCAGTATTTCACAGCGAGCTTCATAAAACTCAAACAGTGTTGCCCATAGGCTTCTCTTTATACAAGTTTTCCTGCTTTCAGAGAGTGTTGGCCACACTAGAGATGTGGAATAGTTGTTACTAAGATGCTGATTCTGGAACCAATTGTTAGTTGAGCAGCAATTAAGGAGCTATGCTGCTGCCAAATATCTGAGCAGAAAAGAAGCCTAGAATCTGGGACAGACAGAGGGTCAAGTCAAGGTGCCGTTAATCACAGAGCCATAAAATGAGCCTGATACCAAGACAAAGTTCTAGTGACAGGCAGAAGTTTAGATAGAAACAGTGAAGCAGAAACCAGGTCAAGGATATGAAGGTCCATAAATCTGAGACCAAGGTCAGAAAAGCTACTGTCACATCAGTGGATAAAGGAGAAGGGCGTATAATGGGGAGGAGGAAGGAGATCACGAAAGTGTGAGAGGTAAAGGAAGCCCTGACTCACATAGGAATTAACAAGGAGTCACAGCATCATCACAAGATGTCTTGTACATTTCCTTCTCTCCACCCACAGTGCCGCATCTCTGGTGCGAGCTCTCCCTCAATATCTTATAGCTAGACTAGTGCACAGCATTCTGGTTGGTCTCCTTGCCTTAATCATTATCCCTACTACAGTCTATCCTTCACTCAGCTTCCAAAATGATGTTCCTAAAGCATAGTGCTGACTACATCACTACTCAATAAATTTCTTGTTGTTGAGTTATTTTTCAGTCATGTACAATTCTTGGTGACCCCATTTGGGATTTTCTTGGCAAAGACACTGGAGGGGTTTGCCAATTCCTTCTCCAGTTCTTTTTTTTTTTTTTTTTGGTGGAGAGGAGAAGGCAGGACAATTTGTGTTAAGTGACTTGCCCAAAGTCACAGAGCTAGTTAAGTGTTGTGTCTATGGCCAGATTTGAACTCAGGTCCTCCTGACTACAGGGCTGGTGTTCTATTTACTGTGCCACCTGGCTGCCCCCCAAGCAGATTTTTGTTGAGTTCTTTGTGAGTTCAAAGTCTGTGCCACCTACCTGCCCCTCTCTAGCTCATTTTACAAATGAAGAAACTGAGGCAAGCAGGGTTTAATGCCTTGCTCAGGGTCACACAGCTAATAAGTGTCTGAGGCTGTATTTGAACTCCTGAAGATGAATCTAACTCCAGGCCCAGCAGCCTAGCTGCCTTCAATTAATTCCATTAGCTCCCTATTACCTCTAGGATAAAAGATAAGATCCTCTTTGACTTTTAAAACTTTTCAAAATCTGGCCTTTTCCTACCTTTCTAGTCTTCTCATATTTTACATTTCTCCAGGTAACCATATGGCAAAATTGGCTTTCTTGCTGCTCCTCATGCCTTCCATTTTTCTGTTCCATCACTATACCCCATCTTCTGATTGTCTGACCACAGGCCTGGATGCTCTCCTTCTTCATCTCTGCCTTCTGGCTTCCTTCGAGTCCCCACTAAAATCTCACATCTGCAAGACATGCTGGTGCCCTGTGCTGAGATTGTTTTCCATTTACCTTGTATGTATCTAGTATGCACATAGTTGTTTATATGGATGTCCCCTCCGATTAGAATGTGAGCTCCTTGAGGTCAGAGAATCTTTTTTTATGTTGTTGTTGCTTATTCCAAGCTCTTGGCACAGTGTGTAGAGTATAGTTAACACTTAACAAATACTTGTTCACCAACTGTTGAGAGGGAATCTTATAGGTCAATTAGTCCTATAAATTAGGAGTTGAAAAGGACCTTAGAAGGGTCTTTGATTTTACCAATAAAGAACTGGGGCTGGAAGGGGCAACATGTTTGGTGGAGGTCCCACAGATTTAAGTGACAGTGTTAGGATTTGAACCCAGGTCTTCCAGTATTCCTACCACTGCACTATACTGACTGACACATAAGATATTCATTAACTTCCGATAGAGGGCAGCTAGGTGGCTCAGTGGATGGAGTACCAGGCTTGTAATCAGGAAGACTTATCTTCCTACCCTATCCTCAAACAATTACTATCTGCATGACTTGGGTTCTGTTTGTCTCAGTTTTCCCATCTGTAAAATGAGCTGGAGAAAGAAATGGCAAACAACTCTAGGATCTTTGCTAAGAAGAGTCAGACATTGCTGAACAGCCATAATTGACCATAAAAGTTTTTGATAAACTGGACTTGCAGAGATATCTAATCCAATCACTTCATTTTCAATGAAGAAACTGAGACCTAGATGGGCTGACATGGCTTGTCCAATTATTTTGAAGCAAAGCCAGGGGTAAAATCCAATTCCCTTGACTCAGCCTAGTATTCTTCCTACTGCACCAGACTTACTCCATTGAGGAAGATCTTCACTTCCTTACCTACACCACACTTTCCCATCTTCCGCAAGCATGAAAGAAAATGGCCTCAGATGTAAACTACTATTTGCTAAGATGCATAAATGAAACAAGACTGAACAACTTGGAACATCTTATTAGAACCATTGAAAAGTATTTGAATATGTGTATCTTTGGTTCTCTTTATTAAGAAGTAGTCATCTTGAACACTGCTATAACTAACTAACTATTCTCTTTGGTTGATGCTTTGGGTGGGGAGGAGGGTAGAGGAGCAAAATACAATTTTCCCAACTCCTAACCCAATGTGCTTTCTTCTACCCTACACAACCTCCATTGCAAGAGCAGGTGTTCATCCATGAGGACTGGAATTTTCCCACATGCACCAGCCTAGAAATTTGATCCCCACAAAAACTGTACAGCTGAGGTACCAAAAACTTTGGCAGTTGCCACTGTAAATCGTGAGACCTACCCTACGGATTTGGGGTGGCCAAAGAATTCACCATCACTGCAGCCTCACTAGAAATAAAGCATTTTTTACTTGCTTATTAATTTTATTCCATGTGTTCATTTTGTATGTTTAGCACTATGTTTGCTGGGGAGGAACCTGGAGATTTTTATAACAGTTTCATGTTTTCAAAATGCTTTCCAATTGTGATATGAAAACCAAACAACCAAAAAAAAATGAAAATTCTGGCAATCATTTGGAAGGTTGTATTTTCTAGCAGTGCCGTTAGAGAATTTCACAAAATGAGAACCAGTCCTTGGAAGTACTCCCATCACATAATGTACTTTGCAACTCCAAACACTGAAAAAATCTTTTAGAGTCAGTGAATTAAAAAAAAAAAACCCAATGGGATGAAAGTAAGAGGCTATGTAACATCATGTAATAAAGTCCTCAATGTTTGAGGCTTTAAATGAGAGACATACTTTTTAATGTCACATTTTAATGACCCTTTTACAGATTCTCCCATATTCCCAGGTTCATTGTTTACACACCAGATCCCTTCCTGGATTTCAGAAGATCTGTCCCCCTCCTATACTCAGAGGGGTTTTTGTATGTGTTTTATTTTTATTTTTTGAGTAAAGAATTTTGTTTCAGAGTATCTGGAGATTCCCTTTTGTTTCAGAAACCCCTTATGTCTTAGCTGCAAATGATAAAAGGGTACATTTTAAAGTTGTTAGGGTTTTTTTTCCCTCCACCCCCAGTCTACCTTCACTAGGCCTTATTGGTTCAAATTATTTTTTTGCAGTATCTTGGAGAGAGGCTCCCTAACCCCACTTCTCCCCTGCCCCCACCTAATCAGCTAAATTTTCAGTGGTCTCTATAAAATTTAACTCCTTACGACCGGTAGTTCAGGTCAATCAATTTCCAATGATTCTAACAGTGCCAAGGAATCTAAGTGCTGGTGTGAAAGGATTAAGAAAACCAGCTAAGCAAATTATCTGGAGGATTCTTGAGGTTTTCTTTGCATTTAAAGAGAGAATGTTTGGAGGGCTGAGGAGATTCGCATTCATTTGCTCCTTACATTATTACTGTGTAATGTTGCCTGTCTCGTAGCTGGAAACAAGTTAAATGAGTGTGCTTACCACCCTTACGCCTAGCACTGAGATTTTCCCCAAACGATCCAAGTATATGAAAGCAGAGCCCAGCCCCTTCCCTCCCTTTCCTTAGATTACAAAGTGTTGGCTGTGCAAGTCAATAGCCAGCAAAATAGTTCTGCCTTCGGTTCTGTGAGTACCTTCCGTTCTATACAAGTTGGAGGATTTCTCGGTTGCTGGTCTTCCATGTCTGAGGCCTCTGCCTGTAAAGGACTAGATCCTTGTTTCCAATAAAGGACTCCTTGCCCACTTGAAAGAAGGAAGTACGTTAAATGGCAGACAGGAACTTGCTTTTAAAAATTCTCTGTGATGAGCATTATATGGAGACAGGATGGGAATGTGTTGGCTGAGGCGATTTTGAGTTCCTATTTTGCTTCTTCACACAAGTACACAAATAACCACTCTCAATACAGTGCTGTTATCTTGATTTTCCAGAATGAAATAAGGCTGAGCACCTACACCAAACAAACTAAAACATGAACCTAACTTTCCTGAAGCCATCCTAGTGCCTTACACATCCCTTATTCTGTTTGACATATCCGATAAATTGTAATTGTTACCAAATTACCGTTTGGTTTGCAATGATGTGCATACATCTATAATCTTAGTTAGCTGCTTGCTGGCCTCCTTCAGGAATGCCATTGCGTCCTCCAGGGTAATTCTATATCAATGACTTTTCCAAATAAATCTAGTTGCTGGTTTATATTAATGAACTGTCACAGTTCCTATTGTTTTCCCATGGCCTTGCAGCTGCATTCTTTCACAGGTGCTTGGCAAATTAAAATGATGCTGGTTTGGGGTTTCAGCCTGATACAAAATCACTCCTTCAGCAGATTGTTAGGAAGTTATTCATGCAAGAAACACATCTTTACTCTAGACATTCAGCTTTTCCCGCTTATCCAATACTCACGCTTTTATTGACTCTTTGCATTTTGGGTTTCTTTCCCTGTGTAGCACAAAGAGAGGCTGTCTTTCTTGCTTAGAAGGCTTCTCTTAAGGCATCAGAAACAGTGGAAGCACTAGGGGGAAAAATGTTGTTTTCAGTCAAACCTAACATCGTGCTCATGGATCACAAACATTAATTACTAATGTTTGCAGATTATATATCTTTTGGGGTTGTTTTTGTTAAAATCCATTACCCAAGGGATCAACAGACAGGAAGAAAATTATTACATGCTAACTATCCAAAACCAGATTAAATACTCCCTTTTGGATCAGACATATTATTATAGCCCTTATTTGAAATACTTTGTTCATGACTAAGTTCTACCAGTGAAAATGAGAATGTTTAACATGCAAGCACCTATTCGATTAAATTATCCAGGCTCTGTTTTAGTTTGTGCTTCCTCCCTATGGTGCCTTTGCCTAATCCTCAATTTCCTTTCATCATCCTGAGTGCCTTTTCTGGCCTCTTAGAGGCCACCATCAGAGCACCTTCCTCTGGACCGTTGAGACTCTGGTTTGTCCTGCAGGGAGCTAGCTGTAAGACTGTTATATCTGACTGGAGAGCTGGGGCTGCATCCCCTCTCAGGCTGTTTCGTTTTGTTTTGCTTGTTGAAAGACGTTTACTGATCCTTAATATATATTACATTACAAGACCTCTGTGAATTAGAAAAGATCTATACATACTTTTCTGTATAGTCTGAGTTTGCATATTTAGAACTCATTAATACATAGCAGTGCAAGTGATAATCCTCAGGGGAGAAGGGCACAAACCCAATGGAAGACAAAGGCAGTTTTCCATGCCTCTCCTCAAAGTGCCTTTTAAGTTTACCAGTGAGCCCTGACAAGCTTCATCGTTATTATTAACATTTTGTTTCTATAAGCAGAAAATCCAGTCTATGCTCATGCTTACTGAATTCAGGAAATGTAGATTTGAATACTTAGTATTTAATTCAAGATATGGTTATTAAGGGCCTGTTATGGTCAAAGGGGATACAAAATCAAAATGGGCCCCTGCCCTCAGTGAGCTTACATTCCATTGAGATGATGTAACAGGCACATAAATAAGGAAAAATGAAACACATACAAAGTAATATGAAGCATTTAATACAAGTCTTACATAGCAATTGGGGGGGGGGTGAAGGGAGAAATGTTAATAACTGGAAAGATCAAGAAAGACTGTATTTGAGAACCAGTATCTGAGTTATGTGTGGAAGGAGGCTAGGCATTCCATGACACAGAGGTGAGGGGGATAGAGAGCTGGTACAAAATGGCATGTCATATATGGGGAGCCCCTAAAAGACTAGCTTAGATAGAACAGAGGATAGGTAGCAGAGTAATATAAAAGAACACAGGAAAGATCTTATGGAAGACTTTATCAGACTGAAGACTTTGAAATTCCTCCTAAACATAACAATCATCAAATACTTCTTAGTATGGGAGTGACATGATAAATTTCATATTTTAGGAAAATCCATTTTGTAGCTGTGTGGCTAGATGACACAGTGGATACAGCACTGGGGCTGGAGTCAGGAAGACTCATCTTCCTGAATTCAAATCCAGTCTCAGACACTTACAGGCTATGTGACCCTGGGTAAGTCACTTAACCCTGTTTGCCTCAGTTTCCTCATCCATAAAATGAGTGGAGAAGGAAATGACAAGTCATTCCAGTGTCTTTGCCAAGAAAACCCCAAATAAGGTCACAAAGACTTGGACATGACTGAAAATGCCTGAACAAGAACAAGAGAATGAGTTAGATATAGGAGGACCAATTAGGAAGCTGTGTTAAAAGTCCAGGTGATGAGGCCCTGCACTAGAGGAGAGAATATGGAGATTCAGAACGTGATTAGGTGAAAGGAGAAGCATTTATTCAGCACTTACTGTGCCAGGCACATAGTAAACATCTAATAAGTGTTTATTGATTAAGTGATTGATTACTAAGCACTTGAGATACAAATCTGAAACTGAAGACAGACATTAATGATGATGAGGATGAGGATGAGGATGATGGAGATGATGATGATGATGGTGCTATAACACGATGGCTAATCCAAAAGTTGTAGTATTTTTCATGTAATAATCCTCTTCCTGTCAGGTGACCCCTTGTGTAATGTATTTCAATAAGACCCTCATTATGTTTATTTTCTAATAAGAGGAGACACCACATAGGTGGCCAGAATGGGGTATTGGGTGGCGTTGTTTTTTTTAAGTTATAGGGATGGTAAATGGAGACATAGGAGAATTAGATAGACATACCCTTTCTAATAGTAAAGATAGTATTCATTTCATTATGGCTCCAGAACTGGAAAGGGGGTGGGGGTGGGAGAGGGAAGCAGAGAATGCATGTTGTTTTCAGGAAACTGCCTGAAAGATAGCCAGGGAATAAATGGAAAAGAAGTTGAAGCCTGTCTAAACCTAGTGGGCCATATAAGGCACAAATCAGTCAGGACATCAGATCTCCGTGGCAGGAGATATGGTCATAAAAGAGTTAAGTCCTCCAAGGAATGGCTTCTTGTTCCAGTGTAATCAGCTGCCTAGGAGATGGACATAAGGTATGAGAGAGAGGGAAAGTCAAGAATGACTGGAAGATTGCAAACCTGGGTGACTAAAAAGATAATGGTGCTGTCAATAAAAGTCTGGGAATTTGGAGGAGGAATGGATTGTTAGGAAAATACAGTATGCACTCTATACTGAGTAGGTTGAATTTGAGATGCCTTTAGGACACAGAGGTGGAGATACCCAGTAGGCAAGTCATCATACAGAACTAGAGTTGAGGAGTGATTAGGAAGCTTTCTAAATAGGGATAACTGAAGTCATGGGATGAGTGATAAGTTCATGAGGGAAAATCATATGCAAAGGGAAAGAAAGGGGACAGAGACCAGACCTGTGAGAGAGATTTAAGTAGATAAAACAATGAGGATCTAGCAAAAGAAATTAAAAAGGAATAATATAAAAAATAAGAGGAAAGCTAAATTAGAGAAACATCCCAGAATCAAGGAAGAAGTAGATGTCTAGGAAGAGGGAATGGTCAACAGTGTCAAAAGCTATAGAAAGAGAACTAATAAAAAGTCCTCTTTTTGAGAAATTTGAGATCATTGTATTTACCAGGTAAGAGACTTTTAGAAACCTTGGAAAGAACAGTTTTAGTAGAGTAGTGGGATAAGAAGTCAGGATTTTAGGGAGTTAAAAGTGAGGAAATGGAAGCTGTGAAAATAGATAACCCTTTCTGCAAGTATGGATGTGAAAGGGAAAAGAGATATTGAATGATACTTTGCAGGTATGTCAGAGTCAAGTTAAAGTTTTTAAGTGTAGAAGAGACCTAGGTATGTTTGTAGAGAGTGGGGAAGTAGCTGCTACCATGAGCAAATAACTTTGTTAGTTCCTAAAACTAATGAAAAAGAGAACTAAGAGAAAGTTCTTGCCCCCAAGCAAATTGTAGTCTGGTAAAGAGAATGAGACAAATAACCCCACTACAAGGCAAAACGTAAGAAGTATCACAAGAAATCTACAAAGCAGTGTGGGAGCTCTATAGAAGGGAAAGGGGAATAAGTATTTGTTTTTGGAGGGGGGAAGGCAGGGCAATTGGGGTTAAGTGACTTGCCCAAGGTCACATGGCTAGTAAGTGATAAGTATCTGAAGCTGAATTTGAACTCGGGTCCTCCTGACTCTATTCACTGCACCACCTAGCTGCCCCGGAATAAGTATTTATTAATCACCCATAATGTATCAGGTACTATACTAAGTAATTTTACAAATATTATCTCCAAATATTATTTTTTCACAAAAACCCTGGGAGATAGGTCCCAATTTTATAACTGAGGAAACTGAGGCAAATGGACTAAATGATTTCTCCAGGGTCACACAGTTTGGAAATGTTTTGAATTCACAACCTCCTCACTCCAGGCCCAGAACTCTATTCATTTGTACAACTTAGCTCCTTTTAAGCTACATCCAACTGTATTACAAAATGATCCATGACTGTGACAGGAATGTATTAGTGATCTAATGTGTTACTGTGGTATAGAGGAAAGGAAGACAGATCAGAGGACTTGGGTTCTAGTCCTACCAAGCCATTTTACTTCTCTAGACCTTGATCTCCTCATCTGTGAAATGAAGGGATTGGAAAAGATCCTTTCTAAGCTCCTCTCCAGCTCAAGATGTTATAAGTCTTCTCTTTCTTTTTTTCTCTTTTTTTTTTTGGAGGGCAGTTGGGGTTAAGTGACTTGCCCAAGGTCACATGGCTAGTATTTATGTTAAGTGTCTGAGGCTGGATTTGAACTCACAGCCTCCTGACTTCAGGGCCGGTGCTCTATTCACTGCACCACCTAGCTGCCCCAAGCCTTCTCTTTCAAACTGACATCAAAGCATCCTAGACATCTAATTATGAAAGATGTTCAAAAGCTGTATTAATAATATTAGATATCTTACTAGGTGTGTGAACCTGGACAAGTCACTTAGCCCCAATTCCTTCCAAAAAATAATAATGATAATAATATTAGATATCAACCAACCAAAAAGTATTTCCTGAACGCCTGCTACAGATTCTACTAAAATCATGACAGGTGACAGAGCTACAAAACTAAGTTTTTCCACATAAAATGGAACGGATGCTTTTCTATATTATTCTCTAGTTAGATATCAGTT
Source organism: Pseudocheirus occidentalis (assembly GCA_028646575.1). Lineage (NCBI taxonomy): Eukaryota > Metazoa > Chordata > Mammalia > Diprotodontia > Pseudocheiridae > Pseudocheirus > Pseudocheirus occidentalis. The sequence continues at coordinate 290,423,869 of CM053594.1, read as the reverse complement.
GTTGGTTCTGCTTCTCCCTATTTTTGATGTGGAATGAGAGTCTTAAGGGCATTCAAGAGACAATTATTTTCTCCTCTTGATATTCTTCATGAAAGAATACCTTGCTCTCTTCTTCACACTGATAACACTCTCATTTATATTATACCATGGCTATTTGTATACATGTATTCCTATCCATCTCCATATCTATTAAGCTGTAAGCTTCCTAAGGACAGGGTTGTTTAATTTTGTCTTTGAATACCCAGAATCTAGTATTATACCTTGAACAAAATAAGAGATGAATGAATGCTTACGGAACGAATGAATGAATGAATGAATGCATGAATGCATGAATGAATGAATGAATGAATACTAACATAATCATCCAAAGCTTTAACACTTCAGGCTATTTTTCAAGGATATAGTATAATCTATCATCCTTTACCCCTTCACAACCCTTCTACACTTTGTGACACACATCCTGAAGCTTAGTGATCCAGTACAGGAAATGAGAAAATATAATCCCAAAAGGAAATATGACATGATATGTAACAGGAAGAGAAAGAAATTCCATGACTAGGTATGGTAATGCTCCAATTTAAATTCAGGATTCTTCTTGTGGCCAGTGAAATCATGAGGCAAAGATCCTACAAGGGTGATGCCTTTGCTTCTGCACAGGAACAAATCAGTAACTACAGGAATATCTGGTAACAAACCTCTCTTTAGACCTAAATTAAAAGACCATTCGCTCATTCAACAGTTACCAAAAAAAAAATCTACTCTACACAAAGCATTGTGTTAGGTTTTGAGACAAATGCAAAGAAAATAAGATTCAGCTCCTGCCCTTATGGGGAATAAAATATAATGTAAGAATATAATTGGCACACAAAATACACAAGGTAAATTCTTTGAAGGAAGGTCATTAGTACCTGGGATGAGTAGAGGGGAATATATCAGGAAAAGCTTCATTCATGGAATATTGCTTCATCAGAGTTTTGAAGGAAACAAAGGACTCCCAGGAGATAGAATTGTATTCCAGACACAGAGGATGGCCAATGACACCATTGAGGAGTGACTTATGAGGAATAGCAAAAGACCAGTTTTGTTAGACAATAGAGGATGTGAAGGAAAGCTATACAATAAGATTGGAAAGGTAAGTTGAGGTCAAGTTATGGAGGACTTTAAAAGATAAACACAAAGAGGAGTGGCTAGGTGGTGCAGTGAATAGTGCAGTGCTCTGGAGTCAGGAGGACCTGAGTACAAATCCAGCCACAGACACTTAACACTTACTAGCCGTGTGACCTTGGGCAAGTCACCTAATCCCAATTGCCATGTCTTCACTCCTCAAAAAAAAAAGAAGAAAAGAAGATTGTGTTTGATGTTAGTGGCAGTAGGAAGCTATTGGAGCTTAAAGAGAAACCTAACCGTCAACTGCTATCAAACTAGAGAACTATGTAGAAAGATAGCAATAACTACTAAACTATCTGCATCCAGAGAAAGAACTGATAAATAGAAATATGTACAGAATGATTTTACATATGCATATGCATATTTGTGTCTAATGGTGGCCAGCTGGGAGAGGAAAGGGAAGATAAAAACTATTTGTATATTTAAAGAGAATAGTAAGTTGTACATAATAGACTTGCAGTTTCATGCACAAATATCTTTTTATTCTACTATGTTATGGAAATAGATATCTCATTTAATAAATTAAAAATAAAGATAGCTGTCTACTTATATGGGAGCACTTTTATTTTTGCAACCCTAGAACTGATCATGACAGCAGGACACACATTGATAGATACTCCATACTGGGAAACCGGGAAATAGTGACTGGCCTGTAATTTCATTTGTATAAAAACAAAATAGTATGTGATAAAGTTCATAAAATTATAAAATATTGGATAATTGAAAAACTGACACATCTGGTGACAGTTCCAAAGGTGGTGACATAGAAACCATTCTTTCCACTTTAGTAAGGTATTATGTGTTATAATGAAAATAACAATGGGCTTGGAATTTTGTCCCTGTCACTCTCTATCATCTTAGAAAAGTCACTACATTTGCCCTGCTAAAGTTCCCTCATAGACACACACACACACACACACACACACGCACACACACACATATGTATATAGCATATAAACATATATAAAGTTGTATAAGCATGTGTGTATACATGTATATGCCTATATATACATACATGCATGTGTACATACATACATACATTTTTTTTATATAAACAGGGAGGAGGTCTCAAAATGAAAAAGACCTGGAGAGCCAAGTCCTGGCTCTGGCCTAAATTGGCTGTTAACTTGGACAAGTCACTTGATTTCAATGCTCTAGACCAGTGGTTCTCAACCTTCCTAATGCCCAACCCTTTAATACTCATATATGGGTGTATCTGTACGTGGGCAAACCCACCTGGAGATGGATAGAGGTGCGGTGTCTCAGTGCCTAAGACCATCGGGAATATGTGTTTTCCAATGTTCTTAGGTCCCTGTGACCCCTGTGAAAGGGTCGTTTGACCCCCAAAGGGCTTGCGACCCACAGGTTGAGAACCACTCCTCTAGACAGTTCTCTAAGGCTAAGTTGTTGGCCTACATTGGTAGATGGAATTTCCTCCTTTTGGTATTCCTTATACCAATGAAATCACAGGTCCACTTTCTATCCCTAAGTTCACTCCTACCCTGATATTATCATGATAGGTTTGTGGAGATGGAAAATAAAAATGCTTCTATATAAGCAAACTAAAATCTTTCCACATGGTGCTCTAGATTGGCAGATTCTCCCTAAACTCCAATGGCTTCCTACTGCCATTGCTGTTATTGTTTGTCCTTCATTTTTGAAGAGGACCAATGACATCATGGGATGATGCTTTACTAAGGTGTAAATTGAATTTAAGTGAGGCATAGTTGCCAAAGTCATCAGCCTCACTCTTTCTTCCAGGGTAATCAAAGTTCAATGACAGGATATGCCAACATGACCAGCAATGGTTTGGGATGCCATAGATTACCTTGACTTCTTCCATGTCTGACAAAGCTCTAAGCACCCCAGAGCACCTGCTTCAGCTGCCTTCATGGCTATTGAAACAAGCTGTTCTCATCCACCCATTCTGCTGGGGGAGTTTTTGATATGCTTGGGGCAGAAATCCCCCTAATTCCCTGGTGGGTTCATTTCAGGTGACTCTCATCCTGGTTTAGCCCTTTGGCCATGATGATTTTATGGGGGTGTAGCCACTGTGCACACTACAGCGTCTGGGAGCCACAGGGGAGAGTTGGGTGAAGGTAGACACCAAAGGTGGATGAGCAGCCCTAAGAAGGGCTCAGCAAGCCTTCATACCAGAATTGCTAGTCCTCCCTGAACAGTTCATATACCCCTACTGTTATTATCATCCATTATAAACTCCTCTAGTTAATTTTTAAGTTCCTCATAACTTGATCACAACCTAGCTTTCCAACTTTATTGTCCATTTTCCACACGGGCTACTCAGTCCCCCATCTGTGTGTGTGTGTGTTTGTTTGGTTTTTTTTTTTCTGGCTATCCTTTATGACTAGAATATTGCTTCTACACTATGTCTACCTTTTAGACTCTCTTGCTTCCTTTGAAACTCTGCTTAGCAACACCATTGATGTTGAACTTTTCCTTTCTTCTCCCCACCCCTAATTCACCCTACTCCCCCACTAATATTCTTCCTTCAAACCTTTTACCTTATACTTATTTTCTTTGTATTTATTTATGTATATATTGTCTTCCCTAATAGAATTCAATACCTCAGGTCAGGGACTATTTCATTTTAGTCTTTGTATGCCCAGATCCTAGCATACCTGACATATAGTAGGCATTTAATAAATGATTATTGGTTGCTTAATACATAAAATGAGGTAATTCAACTAGATGGTCTCCAAGAGCCTTCCCACTTTAATATTTTGTGATTCAATAGGGAGGGAGGAATAGGGAATATTTCAACCTTAAAGAATGTCATGAAAAAAGACAAGGAAATTAGACAGTTCTGCATAAGTATAGGGACCAAAAAGTAGCTCCATTTACCAGAAACATAGTATGGAGTCTGAAAAACTCAACAAATGTGGAAAAGCAAGATAATGGGATCATAAAGTTTGAAAGGACCTTAGAGTTTATGTAGAACAACCCCCTCTTTTAATAGATGAGAAAAACCAGAAAAGTTAAATAATTTGCCCCAAATTACACACGTAGCAAATGGTAGGGATGAAATTCGAACCCAGTTCTGACTCCAGTACTTCTATACTTTTTCTTTTTTTAAATGACTTCAAGTTAAAAGTTAGAGCCGGAATATGGAGGACTATTAATACTAGGCTAAAACTATTAAAAAAATAAAAAAGAAAGAAAGGAAGGAAGGAAGGAAGGAAGAAAGAAAGAAAGAAAGAAAGAAAGAAAGAAAGAAAGAAAGAAAGAAAGAAAGAAAGAAAGAAAGAAAGAAAGAAAGAAAGAAAGAAAGAAAGAAAGAAAGGAAGGAAGGAAGGAAGGAAGGAAGGAAGGAAGGAAGAAAGGAAGGAAGGAAGGAAGAAAGAAAGAAAGGAAGAAACAAAGAAACAAAGAAACAAAGAAAACAAAACAAAACAAAAGAAAAAAGAAAGAAACCCTTATATAATAAACCAGTGGTTCTCAACCTTCCTAATGCCGTGACCTTTTAATACAGTTGCTCCTGTTGTGGTGACCACCAACCATAAAATTATTTTTGTTGCTACTTCATAACTGTAATTTTGCTTCTGTTATGACTCTATATGATATGCAGGATGTATTTTCATTGTTACAAACTGAACATAACCCACAGGTTGAGAATGCTGTAATACATAGTGATTAAAGAGTTTTTAGCAGAAGAATGGTATTATTAGACATGTGCATGGGGAAAATTAATCCGACAACAAAATGAAATATATATTGTAAGTGATAAAGTCTGGGTGAAGAAAGATCAACTCAAAGGCTATTGAAATAGACCAAGGTGATAGTAGGGAGACTGGTCAGAAAGGGATGGCTATGAAAGATAAGAGTCAAAGGTAAGGTTTTGAATCTGGATAACTGAATAAGGTAAATGAAGATGCCATTGACAGAAATGGAAAACTAATTTACTTCTTCAATAGACATTTATTAAGTGCCTACTACATGCAAATCACTACACAAGAGGCTGAAATGTTCAAAGGGAGAACAGCTTTCAAAGAAAGGTAATAAATTCAGCATATTGACCACCTACTGTGCTTGCTTCTCTTGTGCATACAAAGATAAAGGGTTTACAGTCAAGTAGAGAAGATAAGATGTATGCCAATAACTACAATCTAAGTCAGGATATGATAAGTACCTTAAGAGAATGATTTAGGGCCCTAGGAGGTCAGAAATGACTCTCAAGCCTGTGTGGAATGATTAAGGAATACTTGTAAAGGAGCTAGGATTTTTACTAAACCTTGAAGGATCTTAACAAGTAGATGTTTTGGTGACCAGGTCTTCTGCCTTTCGGTCAGGGAGAATGGTATGAGTCAAAAACTTAGACATAGAAAAGGGCAAGACCTGCTACTTAATTAGTTACCAAGCAGGTATCAATTAATCCAGTTGGGCTGGAGAATTGGGAATATGCAGAATAGCATGAGGAAAGCTACAAAAGATATATTGTGACCATAAGGCTAAAGGCTTACACCAAATCAAAGAGTCTTGTCTTTGTCTAGTAGACAATGGGAAACCACTGAAAATTTTTTAATAGCCTAACACTATTACTTTGGAAAGAATAATCTGGAGGTGAAGTAAAGGAGAGAGAGAGAATGAAAGAGAGGAGACCAGTTGTAATAGTCCAGGAGAAAAATAACAAAATCTCAAAGTAGGGAAGTGGCAGTGACAATGGCTAGACACAGAGGAAAGTAAGACATTGAAAAACTTACTGGACTTGATAACTGAATGGAAGTCAAAGCAAGGGTGTCCTGAGTAGATAGAAAAATGAGTGTGCCATTAGCAGAAATTGGAAAGCAAAGTGCTGGCTTAGAGCAAAAAATTGTTACTTGAATATTAGACAAGTGGAATTTGAGGTGCTAATGGGAAAGTTAGGTGGAAATGTCTAGCAAATGGTTGGGAATATAGAACTGGGAATCAAGAGAGATGTTGCAACAGGAAATGGGGATTAGAGAATCATACACTCACAAATAATAAAAACTATGGAAAAAAGCAGAGTATATGCCCACATGAATTTGGGGTGGAGGAGAAAGAGGAGTCTGTGAAAAGACTAGTCAGAAAGGTAGGGGGAAAACCAGAGTATTCCAGTGTCATTGGAGCCACTGGAGGATTGTCAAACGGGACGATAACTATTAACAAATGATACAGAGCAGACAGGGAGGGTAAAGACTGAGAAAAGGCCTTTGGATTTGGCAATTAGGAGGCCTGGCCTTAAGGGGAATAGTTTCATGCAAAAGCCAGATTGCAAAGGGTTAAGGATTGAGCAATGGCAAGAAAGAAAGCAAGACTAATATTTTGAAATAGTGAAAAAGGAAGAAGAAATAGAATAAAGTAGTTCATCTGCGAATGTAGTATAGTAAAGAATAGGATTTTATTTTAGCATTCAGGATCCTTGAGCATGTATCTAAGCAGAGATTAAGAGCAAAAGAGTAGAAAGAGAAAATGAAAATATGCAAAAATGGGCAAGACCATAAGGGTAAAGGGAGGGAGGGGGAGATGAGGAATAGGAGAATAATGATAGTTCATATTTAAATAGTACTTTATGGATTATCAAAGACTTTCTTCACAAAAACTTTGTGAGGTAGGAAGTGTATCATTTATTCTTCCCATTTCACAGATAAGGGAACTGAGACTCAGAGGTAGAGTACCCTTCCTATTGTCATTTAGCCAGGAGTGGTCAAGCTAAACCTCAAACCCAGATCACATAGCTGTAAGTCTAGTGAACTCATGTTCATTGTATGATACAACATTGAATAAGAGCACAGATGGAGAGGAGAGGCTAAGAGAAAAGGAAGGACATCTCATCCTCTCAGACATAAGACAAAGGAAAGAATGAATGCAGACAAAGAGAGAACAGCCATGACAGGTCAAGAAAATCATAGCACTTGAATTTTTACAAAATGTTTTGCATGCATCCTGCCAATTAAAACTCACAACAACTCCAAGAGGGTAGCAGATAAAGTATAATTATTATCCCCATTTTATAGATGAAGAAACAGAGGCACATAGAAGTTACATGCTTTTCCCATAGTCACATAGCTGGTGACTGTCAGTTGAAGAACTCGAACTCTGATTTTCCTAGCCTCAAATCTACTGTATCATGTCAAAAGAAGCAGGATAAAAGGGAATCTCCTTCCAGGGAGTATGCTAGCAACAATTGCCCCAGATGCCACTTAGGGGCACCTGTATTCTAGCAAGATTAATATTTTGAAATAGTGAAAAAGGAAGAAGAAATAGAATAAAGTAGTTCATCTGCGAATGTAGTATAGTAAAGAATAGGATTTTATTTTAGGGTCTCCTAACCCTAGACCATTCAGATAGTATGAGAGAAACCATTCCTCTTGCTGTTTGGAAACTTTTAACAGATAATGTAAGTGGTAGCTTTTATGAATGAAAATGACACATAGATCAGCAACTGACTTAGAATTTAGAACCACTACTACCAAGAAGCAGTGGAATTATTTAGGGAAGAGTAGCACCCAAGCTTACACTAACCAAACAAAAGACATTATCTTTTGCATCTGAATTCCATGTCATAATAAGAACATTTACTATCAGTTAAAGCTAGGCAAGTGGAAAATACCTCTAGGCTATAATTTGGTTTTTATTTTTCTATTGGTGTCTTTTTTTATTTGAATAAACCCTTTCCAATAGGCTTTGATTTCTGAGGATCTTTCACCCAAATCTCTCAGATCTCTTTTCAGTGTTAGAATCCATTCACATGTCCTTCTGGTCATCTATCACCCCTAGAGGGGACATGACAGCTCATTCTAAGGATCAGTCTCACTTTGCTAACCCCAATATGCCTCTCATCCAACTGGGGATTTATCACCTAGCTCTCTGATTCTTCACAGCCTTCATGCCATTCTTTTCCAGGCCCTCAAATCCTCATGTGTTCATGCACATGCATATGTGCGCTTCCGCCATGTGAGCCATTGCTGGGAGCAATGATTGCTAAACACTGAGGCAGGGAAACACTGACCTCACAGACCTAGGACACATACATCATAGCACTTCCTCTCCACAGGGCACCTAAAATGCTAGCAATGTCAGATGTGTTTGAGCTAAATTTCAATGTCATGTGAGCTGACACAGTTTAGAAGATTTATTCCTCCTGCCTCCAGCTCTCCTTTGCCCACCACCGACATGAACACATCTTTTTTTTCTTCAGTTTTATTAGAGAGCTTGAATTGTCACATAATCTAACATCATGTTTCTATGATTCCACAGTCTTCAAAGTGTTATACTGAGGTTGTAAATTAATTTTAATTCCACAAACACTTCTTAAGCCCCTATATATGGTGCCTGCCCTTTCTGAGTTTGCCTTCTATAGGAAAGGATACAATTATGTATATAGAGTGCTAAATACAAAGTCTATACATAGTCATAAGAAGTTAAAAAGAGTTGTAGCACCTCTGTTCATCTATAGGGCATATATGTGCAGAAGCCAATGTTGAAATTTCCCAATCAGACTGACCAAGGGGCGTGTCACCAGAAAGAGGAGTTCTGCAAGTGCTGGCTGATATTCATCAGGCTTCAAGTGGATTCAACAAACATTTACTAAGCACCTAACTGGAAATCACAATAAATGTTTGTAGAATTGAACTGAGTTGAAATGAACCAAACTGAACTGAATTGAATTGAATGTCTATCCCAAAACCTCATCACTGGCTAGGATCTTACCTATTCCTCAGATAAGCCAGAGTAATCACAGTAATCATCCCTAGGGCAAAGACTGGCCCTGTCCTACCCTGCCTGATGTGTGCCTAACACTTTGGAATGCTTACTTCATTTTAAATGACCATAGATGGATCTGCCCTTCAGGAGAGTGTTCTGGTATTGCTTATTTGGTCTGTGAATGGGGGTGGAGAGAGAGAACAATCTGATGAGGACTTTGGGAATACAGATGCTGAGCCCATTGCCATTCCAGGATTTCACCCAGCCCAGCACCGCCATTCCTCCAGCAACCAAACAATGAAATTCTTTGTCTGGTTTGTAGTTTGTGCCCATCATCTGAGCAGATTATGAGAAGAATCTCCTCACGTTCACAAGCATTCCATGATTTTGATACCGTTTGTTTTGATGTCACACTCAGAGGAACTTGTTCCACCGGGGTACATGTTCTGTAGCTTGTTGATTCAATCTCCTGCTTCTTCCAGTGACAGCCTGTCTCAACATTGTCAATACCTTTTCAGAGCTGACAATAAGCAGACATGATGGCAGGCTCTACTTGTCTGCTTGCTTAATGATCTCACTGATGACATGCAGGTGTTCAGTGGGGCTGTACCTAGTCTTGAAGCTCTCTTGTTCTCTTGGGTGGTTGTAGCGCCGTCTCCATTAGCTTCCAAACTCATTGCCAATAGAATGTTAAAAAAAAAAGTTCTGGGTCCTCGCCAAGACAAGATTAGTGTGGTCATGGAACTCTCTCTCTCTCTCTCTCTCTCTCTCTCTCTCTCTCTCTCTCTCTGTCTCTCTGTCTCTGTCTCTCTCTCTCTCTTTCTCTCTCTCTCTCTCTCTCTCTCTCTCTCTCTCTCTCACTCTCCCTCATTATTTAAGAAACAGTGTTAAAGAAATGTTAGGCCAACTTATATACTAGACTAAAATATAATAAGACCATCACTTCCAGTCAGACATAGACATTTGAGAAGTTTGTTATATGTACAAACATCTCTCTCTGTCTCTGTCTCTGTCTCTCTGTCTCTATCTCTCTCTCTCATACACATATATGTATGTATGTATGCATATATTTAAACAAGACTGTAATTTCATTCATGTAAGGAACTCCCCATAAAGAAACTTCCTCTGCCAGTACAAGTCAACACCATATCTGCAAATTACAGCCTTAAAGAGTTGCCCAACACTGAAAGGTTAAGTACATTGCCCAGGTTCACACAAGGAGCATGTATAAGGACTTGAACTCAGTTCTTCCATGCTTCTAAGCCCAATATCTATCCATTGTGCCAAAAGCTGCATCCATAAAGTCCTACACAAATGTCAGTTATTATTAACTTCTCTGAATTTCCTTATCTGTAAAATGAAGATAATAAAAACTGAACTCCCTAAGTCACAGGGTCACCTCTCATTATACCTTACGATAACACTACTGCTTAATGCTTATGCCATTAAAACCAAGAATACAAATGTTATTACTAAATATTCTTTAATTAAGTCATACAACTCCTTTGTGAACTATTTTGCAAATCCTTTGATAGAAGGGAGTTATGGGTCAAAAAAAAATTAAAAACCCAAACCTTTTTTTTTTTTAAGGGAAGAAAGACTAGAAAAAGTGTCTGTCACAAATGGAAATCAAGTGCAGGCCTTAAGCTTGCCTTGCCACAGCTGCACCCGACAGATAATATCCCTTCAGACTACATAAGATATCTGCTGTGATTGATTGATTCATTCCTTCCTATGCTTTTGTTTATATTTACTCTTTCTCACCACTCCTAAGGAAGCCTTTTCTTCAAAGTTTCTAATTCTCTTTTTTAATAATCTGCTTAGGTCTTGGTCACTGGATGGTTATTGATAGATTTATGCTGAAAGAGCACCTGTCAACACAATTGTTTAGCATGCTTTTGATCAGTATGCTATCAGCTGTTTAGACAGGGAAGGAAGATGAGCAAAAAGCTCCAGCTGGAGAGTCCTGGTCAGGCTCTTCTGTAGAATGCAGCTTTGAAGCAGAATCTGACAAAATTCAATCTATCAACAAATTATTATTGAGTGTCTACTTTGTGCAAGGAATTGAACTAAAGACATGGGGATGTCTTTAGAGTGCTAGCACATTCCTTGATTTCATGGTCTCTTTCCTCCTTTCCAAGGCTAGCCCTGTCACCTTGCTGCCATCCTATCCTAGCTCCTCTAAGACATTTTGTCATTAATTTTAATTTAACAAGCATTTAATGAATACCAGCTATGTGCAAAGCATGGAAATCATTCATATTGGTTTCTTCCCTCTGTTCTCAAATATTGACTCTGCTGCCCTTTTTAGCTACCAAACTATTTCTCTCTGTCCCTTCACAAAGACCAGACTTCTAGGATGAATTGTCCCCATCAGTTAACTGTCTCAGTGTCTCCATCCCCCGTTCTCTGCTTGCTATTCTATAATTTGTTTTTCCCTCCCATTGAGTGCAACTGAACTCTTAAGGGTCATGAATGACCTCTCGTTATTCACCCCTCAATACTTTCCCCTTTGCCCCTCTGAAATCTTCTGTGTTATTGTCCCCTCCCATTTTGATTCTGTCTCTTAGCTTTTCTATGCCACTTCTGATCACTGTCCATTCCTTTGCTTCTTTTCCTGCCTTTTTTCTACTGCTAAATTGTTATTTAGCACTTATCTTCCATCCAGGGGTGGAGAACCTGTGGCTTCAAGGCCACATGTGTCTCCATAACATTCTTTTCCCATTTGTCATATAATGCCTTATATTGTTCATTTTTTTATAATTATGATTTATAAACATAGAAGTATATAAAGAGTCCGCCATGAAGTCAGGAATGTGTGTGTGTGTGTGTGTGTGTGTGTGTGTGTGTGTGAGAGAGAGAGAGAGAGAAAGACTGCGATTGGGTAATTGTGAGCAAGTCATTTCACTTCTCCAAGCTTTGGGCAGTTCTTTAAGGCCCTAAGTCACAGAGTCAGTGCTGACCTACATTGTGTGTGGGCAGTTATCACCAGCAGCATCCTACACGAAGGAAACCACAGATCTATCCTGTGATATATAAAAAGCTTGAGAGCTATAGTTTCTGGGTAATTAGTTGTTTTATTAATCATGATAGCAATGATTAATAAAAGGTGTCAGTGGCACTCCTGAATGCCAAAGACCCCTCAGGGAACCCACTAACTGCTTATATGCCCTTGGGAGAGTGGGTTCTCCTCAGGGTGGCAGTCTGTTTGGTTAACAATTAATGAGAAGAATGAATATGATGAGAGGTGGGCCTGTTCTAATGAAGGACTGTGGATCACTCAGTCTCAGACAAAGAGGTTTATGGCTTATTCAAACTACTCTCATCTGAAGCATCTGTCTAGACAAAGGGGGTCTACCTCTACTTAGACCTGGCAGAGTGGAACACGAAGGACCAGGATTCACCTTAGATTGACTTCTTTGTAAGGTTCTCTAGTAGGATGGGTCAATAACACCACCTAGATAAGATAGTCAAGACCCAAGTGGTAAATTTTGAGGAAAGATCAGGGATCTCCCCAGTAATTTGTTATTTAAGAATCATTTATCTCAGTCTCTTTCCCTGTTATGTGCATGAACCTGTGCTAGGCAAGAAATTTGGCCAAGATATGTTTGTTCCTTTCCAGTACTGAGAGATTCCACTACTGTCCCAAAATAGAGGGGAAATTCAAAAGATTGTTGTACAGCTGTGCAGGAAATCTGCTTACTGGATGCTAGGAGAAAGCTTTGAAGGAAAACACAGTGGAAATGATATTATCCACAACATTACCTTTGCTATTATTATTATTATGTGTTGTTGTTGAGACTATGTTGTTATCTAACAACATCAAAAATTTGTTTTCTAAGATATTATGCTTTTCCTTTTAGTTTATTTGAGTCATTTGACTCCTACAATCATATGTGGTAGAAAGTTGTTTTTGTTATAGTGTGTGTTAACATGTAGGTTTTGGATTGAATGGGCAGGGAATACATTCTTTAAGATAGGATGTATGACACTAATCTGTCTCTTTATCCTGCAGATTCCCATTTGCTACTAATTCCCTAATTCTTCCTATTGAATTTCTAGTCATTAAAATAGCGTTTGAACAAAAACAAAAAAAGCTTTGATAGCAAGACAGAAGGAGCAGAGATTTCAGAGCACACAATTGCTATCCTAAAGCAAGAAAAATATTGGCACATGGAAGCATCTATGTGTTCCATAAGAAATCCCCAAGGTATTCTTCTCATTGTCAAGGAGCACAACATAAGAACACTCTGTGTGAGTAAAACTGCCATGTGTTTTGTTGCCTGGGCATTCAGATACAATCAGAAGTGCTCAGATTTTTTTGCTTGACATGTCAAACTAGATTGCATTAGAACCAAATTTGGGCCTTCCACAAAGGTGTTCTGACATGGTCCCTTTCATTTCTGAGGATGTTGCCTGACCAGGATAATCAATTTACAAATGAAAAGACTTAGATTTTGGGAGCTGTGTCCTGTCGTATTTGATGTGTGTGTGTGTGTGTGTGTGTGTGTGTGTGTAGCTATCCTCCATAGTTAATTTTTACTCCATTGGGTAAGCCCTCAAAAGCAAATTCACTGGAAGAAAACAAAAGAAAAAAATCAATGATTCTTTAATTTGTATTTAATTTTTTAAATTAACTTTTACATTTATTTTTAGTTTACATCATAAATTTCCACAAGATTTTGAGTTACAAATTTTTCCCCATCTTTCCCTTGCCCACCACCCCAAAACAGCTGTCCCACTGTAGACCCACTCACCCAATCTGCTCTCTCCTATATCTTCCCCCATACCCCCTCTGACTTTCCGGTAGGGCAAGATAGATCTCCATATCCCAGTGCCTGTATATCTTATTTCCCAGTTGCATGTAAATAATAATATTTTTAACATTTGATTTTGAAACTTGAAATTGCAGATTCTTACCCTTCCTCCCTCATCACCCACCCTTACTGGGAAGATAAGCAATTCAATATAAGTTGTACATATGTAGTTACACAAAACATTTCTATAGTGAAAATATTGTGAAAGACTGACTATATTTTCCTCCATCCTATCCTGCCTCCCCACTTGTTCTATTTTCTACTTTGACCCTGACCCTTTACAAAACTGTATGCTTCTAACAACCTTCCCCCCCAATCTGCCTTCCCTTCCATCATTCCCCCTCTCATGCCTTTCCCTCCTACTCTCCTGTAGGGCAAGATACCCAATTTAGTGTGCATGTCATTCCCTCCCTAAGCCAAATTCAATGAGAGTAAGGTTGACCCATTCCCCTCCATTGTAACGGTTATCCTTTGCCTCTTCTATATGAGATAATTTTCCCCATTCTGTCTCTCCTCATCTCTTCTCACCACTTCCACTGCTTCTCACTCCAGGGAGAGGCCAAACCATACCTCTGCCACCCTCCCCACCCCAGATCCCATAGTATTCCACTGACCTTATAATTTGTCTTTGGCATTTATGGGTTGCTATTTCTGGAAACCACCACAGCTGCTGGTGATCCACTCTCCCAAAGTCCACTGCAGTTGCTGGTCAGGGCCACTCTGGGTCTAAAACCCTGGGCTTATGCATGGCTGGGTTCTGCTCCTAGTGTGCTGCAATTAACCCTTCCTGTCTACCTGCCAGGCTGTCTTAATCAGAAGATTAAGAACCCTGGTGGGTTCTGTAGCTCTAAAATTTGTTTATAGTCATATTTCATAGGTATTTGAGGTGGTTATAGGGGGCACCTATGGAGTTTTCCTGATTCTACACCACCATCTTGCCTTTGCTTCTTAATGTGTATTTCTTAAAAGAAAAGGGAAGAATATTCTGAAAAAAACAAACATATCCATTTAAAAAATTAGTTGCCACACACATGCCTGCATGGAGAGGGCTGGAGATAACTGGAGATAGCAACACAATCTGGGAGAGCGTTCCTATTGGCCCTTACCCTGAGAGGATGCGACAAGGTTAAAGGGAATATTCCCTTAAGGTGTGAGGGTAGGCCCCACCCAGTCTCTATGCTATTGTATCTTGGCTGTGAGTATAGAAGTAAAATTACTTAAATATAAAATTAACATTGTAAAACATTTAATACTAGAGACAATGGATCCAATTGCATGACTATTGAACCTTTCATTTCCCCCCTTCAAGAAAACATAATCCAAAATATTTATACATTGTATTTCAGAACTAGCATATGATTTTAAATTATGAGCAGACCTTGCTTTAGCAAACCCAACACATGAAAACTATATTTGTACAAAAGATAAACTGGAGTGAGCAAATTCCCTTTACAAAAGGATTTTTGCTTTGCAAAGATATTCAACACAGGTGTCCCTTAAATACTGAAATGCTCTAATGAATACAAGCTACAATTTGATTTACAAAAACTTGGTCTACAGTACCACTTTTCAGGTATCTACAGAAAGTAAAGTCTATCTGTTATTGTTGAAGGTTTTTTTTGTTTTCAGGGTTTTCTTTTTAATTTGGTTGGTTTTTGTTTTGTTTTTACAGGCAATATTCTGTGTCTCTAGACTTCAGTATCAAAGTACAATGCATTTATTTCTTCTGAAAATTCACTGAATCTGCCTTCAAATACATCCATCTTCATTTTAAGAAAGGTCTTGAGGTCATAGTCAACTGAGGCAGATTTCCTTCTCTACCTACTATAATGACTCTTACTAACACAATAAACAATGCTAGGCAGTACCTATAAAAAAAATCCTTAGGTCTCAGAAATCCACCATATACTCATGGAAATTTAGTTTTAAGATCTGTTAGGAATCTCAGGGATCATATTTTCTTTTTGTTCAAAACAAAATGACTTCCAGAGAACTGATGAGGAATTAGGCTCCTCATTATCTGATAAATAAATGATGGCCTCAACACGCAGAATGAAACATACATTTTTGAACATGGCCAATGCCAGACATTGTTTTGTTTGATAAAGAATATTTGTTACAAGGATTTTGTTGGGGAATAAGAAAAGAAGGTGAGAGGGAGAATGAACCAAATAAAATGGTTTTTTGCAAGCAACATGGCATCTACCTAATAATGAAGGATTCATTAGGGACCAGTTTTGTGGTCAGTGGCTGGCTCCCTAGCATACTTATAAGCGAAATACAGCTGTGATTTCCTGATAAATTGGAACTTGTTTATATTAGAACTGAGTAAAATGGCAAAATACATAGAACAATTAAGATTTAAATCAAATAATTTATATTTTTAAGATACTTGCTATAGCAGGAAAAGTCTGTAATAGACAAAAGGCCAACAAATGATCCAAGGATCTAGACTGAATGATAGGGGAAGACATCAGAAATGTTCTGATGATCCAGCTTAGTATTTCTAGTGTCTTCCTCCACTTTTAAACTAGAGACTATATTTCTTTCTCCTTTCAGGAGCTCACTAAAGAAAAGGATTAACATTTGCACTAGAAAAACTAACTTGTGTTCTGTTGTTCAGTTGTGTCTGACTCTTCATGACCCCATTTGGGATTTTCTTAGCAAAGAATACTCAAGAAATTTGCCAATTCCTTCTCCAGCTTATTTTACAGATGAAATTGAGGCAAGTTAAATGACTTGCCCAGGGTCACATAGCTAATAAGTGTCTAAGGCCTGGTTTGAACTCAGGTCTTCCTGACTCCAAGCCTGACACTCTACCCACTGTATCACCTAGTTAATCCAGACAAACAATTGGGAAAAAAGTCTAGTTTTAAAACTGTTCTCAGAATGAAGGAATCTTGATATATAAATTTCCCAAATACCCTGTCTAAATATAAATTTTCCAGAACTGCATGAAGAAACTTTTCATTTGTATGTTCTTCTAAATAATTATCATCATATCTGTTTATTTATTTACATCATCATCATCATCATCATCATCATCATCATCATCATCATCGTAGCTAGCATTTATACAACATTTTTTAAGGTTTACAAATCACCTTATTAATGTATTCATTTTGTCCTCATGTCAACTCTGGGAGATATGTTATTATTATCCCCATTTTATTGATGAGAAAACTGAGGCATACATTGGTCAAGTGACTTCCCCAGGGTCATATAGACAGTAAGTATCTAAAACTAGATTTGAATATAGGTCTCCCTGACCCCAGGACTCTATCCATTGAGCCACTTAGCTGCCTCTGCACTCTTCTGGACTGTTCAAACTTAGCAAATTTCTTCTCTTACTTTTAAAGTCCTTTCATGAATTTATTCAACTTTTGTTAATTACCATGCATCCAAGTGATTTCTTTTGGTATGCCACCCTAAATTAGGACAAAGAAAGAAAAGGGAAAACTAGGCTAGAAAGTGTCCAGAAATGGTAGAGAAGAAACATGAATGAGATAGAGACAAAGATGGCATGTGGGGGAGGAGAGAGACAGACACACAGAGACACAGTGAAAGAGAGGTAAAGAGACCGAAGGAAGAACATTAAGAAAGATATAGAGAGGAATTGAGGAAGAGGCAGTTGGTTTGAGGCTACAGAGAAACCAAAAGTGAAAGAGGAAGAAAAAGACTTGAATATTTGTTAAAACAGGACGCTGGAAAATACAAGCTGCATCCTATAGGGTAAGTAGGAGAAACAGATTAAAGACAAAAGACTCATTGGTATAAACTGAGGGATACCAGGAGGCCCATCCTCTACAAATATTTCCTTAACTGGTTTACTACTGATGCTACCATTAAGGATTCATTTGATTAGGCATTGTGCCCTCATTGGACACAAATTCCCTCTAGAAGGATATCACATTAAAGAAATTATTTGTCTTTAACCCTATTTTAGTACTTATGATGTCCATACCTTGTCAGATTTCGGCATTTAATGGATTCTTTTGAGCCCACATTTGTCTCTATGCAGGAAAAAAAAATTCAGAGTCTCAATAAAGAAGGAATTTGAAAAAAGGGTCAAGTAGGGAGTGTGGGGGATGAGGGTCTATGACATCATATTTCAACTTCTGGGACTGTGTCTTAGCCTTTCTTCAACCTCTGGTCCACCAAGTTTGTGACTTGGACAATGATTATGATTATGTTATAACTCAGAGAAAAGTCTCCCAGACCACTCTAGTCATGCATGTGAAGTACCAGTTCACAGAACAATGTACTTGTTACAATTGAAGAGAAAAATCTTGTTGTTTCCCTTGTATCTTCAGTGTCTAGCATAGTGCCTTGGCATATAGTGGGTGTTAAAGAAATGTTATTAAAGGAATGGGTGCATGAATGTGTAACATAGGTTTCAAGACCAGAATATTCCAAATAGTATTCTTTTCATTGCTGGAGAGAATCATGATTCAGTGCTATATGCCTATGTGAAGGGTAAAGTTGGCAGGAGGGCTTTGGAGAGGAGAGAAAATCTTTTCTCAATAGAGGACATTTGTGATGCCAGATTCTCTATGGGACCAGTTCCAGGAAAAGAAAGAGACTCTCCTACAGACATATATGAGAAAGTTATAGCCTCAATATGTCCCTGATTTCTAGCATTCCTCCTTAAGGACTTTAGGGAATGTCCTGATGAATGAGATCAAGGTCTCTCCTTTGGTTGAATAAGATTTCAGCTCACTCCCATCTAAAGAACTCATTAACCTTTATGTATCTTCTGGTTTATTCTAATCTCTTGATTTCACTTTCAGTTTATATCAACTTGGACAAGTGGGTCTACTTGCTATTCATTATTTGCCAAGTTTTCTGTGTGTTTTTAACTAGCATTGGGGGAAAGGACCGAGCCAGTAGGTCTGAGCTTGGGATACTCTCTCCTTTTAAGAGATAACAGATTGGAAAGGATCTTAAACCTAATAACATCATGCCCCTACACCAGCAATAATTAGTGGAGCAAATAGATACAATTCTAGTCCGGTGCCTCCTCTCAGGAAAGAAGAATAGTGAGCTTTGTTATTCTACTGTCCTCCAGGAGGGAATAAAAGACTTCCATGGAAAGGGGTTGGCAAAATTAAAGAGATGTTTATCCATGGTTTTCCACAAGAAGAATTAAGGCAATCCCTGTTGATATGTACATCTTACATAGGTAGTACACACTGTAGAAATGAATGAATGACCCATTAGATGATGCCGTACAGCATAATTAAAATGCTGCTGTGTTTTAGGTGGGAGGTGGTTAGAATATTCAACACAGTGGCACATTGTTTAACCTATAAATAAGAATCTATTTGATGACCTGGGTCAAATGTCTAAGGGTTTATAGACTAAAACTTTAGCCCAAATATTTCTAATCATTTTAATTAAATTCAATAATGATTTTTTAAAACCTGTGTGCCACAGCACTTGACAATGAGGGTGCAAAGACAAAAACAGTGTTCTTGCTTTCAAAGAATTTATATTCTGAAGGGAAAGAGTATGAGCTATTGGTTATCATTTTGTTATTAATCTAGGGAATTCCTCACAGAAGCTCTAAGTTTGGGGGTATTTTGTTTATTTGGTTTTCTTTTCTTTTTTTTTTTTTAGCTTTGAAACAATAAGATGGAAAGCATTTATTAAGGGCTTACTATGTTGCAGGAACTGTGCTATGAACTGAGAATACAAAGAAGGTAAAAGATTCCTTATTCTTAAGGTGCTCACATTCTAAAGGCACATCTTCCTTAAGGTCTCCTCAGAAAGGAAGACATAGTGCTAGGGAGACTGAAAAGGAAAAACAATATATTCTCAGCACTTTTCTGTTACAGGGTGCTCCATTTTAATCCCATTTCTTCCACCTCCTCTCCCCAAACCCAATGAATTTGACCAGAATCAGATATGTTTCTTGTTTCTCAATACCACTTTCAGACTGATCGCCTGTGCCAACATCACTCACCAACTTCTCTGAGGTTCACTCCAGCCAGATATTTCATCTACAGATGTTTGTAATAATCATTCTAACTCCTTTCTCAAAGAGTTCAGATGCTGACTCAAAATCTTGTCTCCTCCAATTCTTGCTTTATTATCTTAGGACTTCAACCCCTTGAGCTCCCTGAGTCTCCAATTCATCAATCTTCTTGTCCCTCATGAATAAATCTTCATTATACTTTAAACATCTAGCAAGAGTGACAATAATTGAACGTTTTGATGCAGACATCTAAAATTCCTCTCTCTGATCATAAAATCCTACTCTTCCTGATCTCACTTTACCTTATTTCTCCAGAACCAATTCTTCTTTCTACAACATCTCCATCCCTACCTCTTTCATTAGTCTAGCAATTTTGCTCTATATTCAACTTCCTCCTTTCACCATCTTGAACCTATGGACCAACTAATAAACAGTATTTATTAAGCAGTAACTGTGTCAGGCACTGTTCTAGGTATAAACCCACTGATGTCACTGTGGGACAAAGTTTGGGCCATTCATTTGTTTTTACTCTCAACTCCCAAGTGAGAAGGAAATGAGACAATTCTTTCCAAATCACACCTTTCTTCTCCCCCTGGAAGTCCTGGAGGCATGAGCTTTCTCTGGTTTCCTATCTGTCCTGCCCCTCATTTAAGAAAGTAGATGAAGACCAGAGATTTGACTGAGGTGGCCACAATCTGAGCCACCTGATATGACTTACAATAGACTACCTGGATTTAGCCCAGGAGTGAATTGCTCCTAATTAACAGGAGTGTTTCTGTCATTTAGAAGATCATAAATAAAGGTTACTGATTTAAAAATCATCACTATAAGATTCACACGGTCAGAACTAGATTAGGTCTGCCAGGTAGGGGGAAACTTTAACATTCTCTTTTTGTTGTTTGTCCTTCATTTTCTGAGAGGACCGATGGTATCATGGGATGATATCCTTATTCATGTGTGAATCAGATGTATGTGCAGAGGAAAGTTGCACAAAGTTGTCAGGCTCACTCTCTCTTCCAGCTGTTGAGGTCCAGTAGCAAGACAAAAATCAAGATGACTGGCAATGTTCTGGCATGCAGTAGATGATCTTTGGTGTCTGGCCAAGTTCTCAGAACTCCACTGACCCTGCTTCATCTGCCTTGAGAGCCATTGGGACAAATTTTTCTCATCCACTGATTCCATAGAAAACTCTTCACATACTTGAAGTAGATACTCCTCCTTAATTGATTAATGATTTGAGGCCTGTTATTTACCTTCCATCTGGTTTAACCTATCTACCAAAACAGTTTACTGGAGTGTGTTCACTGTGCATGGTATAGATTCTTGGAGCCCTAAGTGAAAGATGAGTGCCAGGTGGATACTAATGGTGAATGAACAGCCCTTGAAAAGGGCTTGGCAAGTTCTCATACCAGAGGTTCTAGTCCTCCTTGAACATCCCATGTCCTCCTGACCTAGTGGAATTCTTTGTATTTTTATACAGTCATCAGCATCTTCCATGTTCTTTCCTTGTATGTAAACTTTAGAGAGATACTTATTCATAAAGAGATCATGATTGATCATGGATTTTATGTCAAGAGAAATTTTTTTTCAGTAGTATGAATAAAAACAGAAGTTGTAAACAGATAAAGAACAAAACATTTTTTGATTCAATTCCTGCTTTCTGCCATCAGGGTTAAGAACTGAAGACAATAGGGGAAAGAACATTTCATTCAGTTCTCATCCAGGGAATTGACTAGCATTTTAGTTGCCTGATATCCATCTCAAAACTCTAGTCCTAATCTCTTTTCCCAGAGTTCACACTCCACCCTTTGGATCAATTACTTTCTCCATTGGATCTCTCATCCATCCACCTTCTTTTCTCCAGTCTCTGAAGCAGTAGCCCTTCTTTCCTAGGTAAGTCTTCCTATTCATAATCTTCATCTTATCCCCTCCTTTTTCTTGTAAATTTACTTCTCAATCATTCCTTTTTTCCTCTTATCTCAGTCTCTCTTAATCTACCAACTTCTTCCACCCTGCCCACAAATATGCTTAAAGTCTGTCCAACCTTTATAAATCTTTACCCTGTTGACCCATCAAGCTACTGCTAGAAATCTATACTATCAAACCTAAATACTAAAGGAAATAATCTATATTCATTGCCTTCATTTCCTTAACTACCACCTTTCAAGTTCTTGAAATCTGTCTTTCTAACCCCACCAGCTGACTGAAATAGATCTATTTGAGTTGACCAATAATGTGTTAACCATTTATAATGCCAATGCAACTATGAATATACTGCTGTAGCTGCAAATCACAAAATGTAACAGACTCTCTACACGTCAGACAGAACCAAAACATTTATTCAAATACCAGAAAACGAAATCCCAAAACCAGAAAGCCAAATCCATCACAGCAACCAAGAATTTGGTACACATAACCAATGCAGCAAATACCAACATGTTCAAGCCTTCCCTCTATCAGGCTTTTAAAATAAAACAAACCCCCTTAAGCAAAAATGCCCCTCTCTCGTTCATGCTAGCTTCTCAACATCCACTCTGCTTGCTCCCAGCAGCTCTGGCTCTCCTGCTCCTTTCTCCTCCACCCTTCCTGTTCCACCCTTTGAGCAAGCTCTTTCCCATGTGTGCTCCATGTGATTACATTTGGTCTATTAAGGGGTAAGGAAGATCTTCAAATTCCCATTAGCATTACAATGTTAAATCCAATGACCTTCTCTCAGTCCTCATTCTACTTGAAAGTTCTTCAAATTTATATGGATGATCAACATCTTCTGGATATTTTCCTCCCTTGACTTCCTTAATTCTCTTCTCTTTTAGATCTTCTTCATATCTAGCCACTCCTTTTCAGTCTCCTTTCCTAAACTATCATCCTTCTTTAATCATTGAATGGGCATTGCCTTAGTCATATTGAGACCTGTTAAAGACCTTAGTTTTAAAAGACCAAGATTTCCCATTGCATCCAGGCCATCTTTATTTGTTCTGACCTATATTTTGCCGCCAGACCCAGATGGCTTCAGAGGAGAAAGTAAGGCTGTTGACTTTGCATAGCCTTCCCTCACTTAAATTCAATCCACTTGCATGTCATGGCATCACCTCTCTACTCTTCAAGAAAGAAGGACAAACAACATTAACAACATTCTACTACAAATTAACTGAGTGACACACACTGCCCTAAGTCCTCTTTCCTTCTCATTCTAAATTTTATTTCATTAATTTCATCAGCCTCCATGCATTCAACTGCTTAGATTTACTACAAGTTCTTTCATGAACTATAGCCCTGATTTATCAACTGGATGCTAGATTTCTCTATCCAGATTGTCATCTCATACTTTACACAGCCACTCTGAACACTCCTCTACTCAACTATCAAAGTGATCTTCCTAAAGCACAGATTTGACCATATCACATCCCTCAATTCAATAAATTCCAATTACTCTTTATTACCTCCAGAATCAAATATAAAATCTTCTGTTGGGCTTTTAAAGACTGTCATAGTCTCCAGTTTTATTTTACTTTACTCCCTCCCCCATATATGCTACATCTCAGTGGCATTGCCCTTCTCACTGTTCCTATCACATCTTCCAGTTATATATTTTCATTACTTTTACCCCATGTCTGACACTCCCTCTCTTATGAAGAAACCCTGTCCTTTACTTCTTCATATCTTCTCCAGTATAATACATGTAATAAGCATGCAATAAGTAATTCTTGCATTAATGAATTTCAGAGTAGAGTTTCTATCAATTTTTAAAATTTTCTTCACTTTTTTTAGTTTAATAACAATATAGCCATAGCAGCTGGGATGATGTTGAAATGATACCTCTTCAAATTAGACCAAATAAAGGTCTTTGGCTTATTGGTGGACACCCAATGGAGAATTTAGGGAAAGACATGGGTGAAATTCACCTAGAATGGACAGCAATGGATAGGTTATAATCTACCATTGAATGGCATACTCATCTTGATGAAAGCATGGATTCATTGACTCATTGAGTTATATTAAAAAAGGAGATAAGACATCTAATTTATTTGCTCTATAGAATTTAAAAATCAAATAAAACATACAAAAGTACTTAAAATATTTGGAATCTGATTCTAAATTAATGAGAAATGAAAGAATTGAAAGGTGTTTAAAGAATTTCTGCAATGTTACTTTAAAATACATATGACTTACCAAGTATTGTCAGGTAGAACCTCTACTATACCTGCTTAAATTAATAAATCGTTTATATGAAAATGAGGGTGACTTTATTGATTTGGAAGGTTTAAAATCACTTTAAGTAAGCTAAGCATTTACTCTTCAAATTTTTGCTTACCCTTGCTTTACTTTAGTGAACTTATTTTTCATCCATCACGAACATCTACATTTCAAATTAGACTAATTAAAGTTTATGGTAACACTTTTTTCTGCAACAAAGGGATTCAAGATAATAAGTGGTTATGTGACCCTGAGTAGGTCACTTAATTTCTATAGATTTCTTCATCTTTATAGTAAAGAGACAAGACTAAAACATTCATGCTGAAAAATATCAGGATTGCATGACTATGTCCATTATTTTTTGTGTGTACAATTTGGGCGCTGTGAAAAATACCGTCACAAATAAAACAGTATTTGAGATGTGTCCCAAATCAGAGTAAAAAAGAATTAAGATGATTTACAAATGGCTAATGTTTCTTATGGGCAGGGGAGTTCTGTGTTTACCATCTTCAGGGAAGCTTTCATAATCCTTTGGATCAAATTGTCTAAGTGCGTGCAGCTCAGATGGTACTATGAAGAACTTATTAGTGGTAAAGTCACATCTTAACCTTTTGCACAAAGTTATAACTGCCAATCAAGCTAAGACTGGCTTATTAGATGAATAAGGTGCTTTGCCTTCCATCTCAGTGAAGGTATTTGCCAAGCTTTAGTTAATTGGAAAGACAAATGAAAGGAATACATAGGACAGGAAGTAACTTCTGAATTAGAGAAGTGATTTCTACTCAAAGTTGTGAGACAGTTGAGGGCTATTGCAATTTATGCTATGGTCTCTTTCCATCTTGGATATGGTTATTAACAAGGTTTTCCCTCGCACAAATGTATTCAGGAAAGGAGGCCTCAAAGAAAATAAGCCCTTTCCCTCCCTCCTGTTACCTTTTGGTTAAGATTTCATGTGAATTTGTGTTTGGAGAAGCCTTTCTATGTGAGCAAAGGAAAACATCATTGGAAAACATGAGCAACTCAAGTTCCAATCCTCTGGGTAATGGGCACCTTTTGAGGGCTCAGGAATATTTGTTGACATTAGGACTGACTAACATGCAAGAGATTAAAACAACTTCTACTCTCAGGGTGCTCTTACTATGTTCTATGCCACCAAAGCATACTTATTTCTTGGTTTGCCGCCCATGGAATACTAGGAAGGAGCTAAGCAACAAATCACATCACTTTCCACAGCATAGACTCTGTGGGTGACTTTGCTCACAGTGGAGCATGTGCTATGACTCTTTCTACACTGTTAAAATGATTGTTGAACTTCCTGCCACCTCCAGCAACTATGTTGTATAGAATTGATGGTGAGTGGTTGTTAAATATGTTTCATGAACAGGCAGCCATTGTATAAGATGGCATGGCTGGATTCATGATTTCATTAGATGCAGTGAACTCCCATGGTGGAAACTCCCTTTCACCCATGCAAGTCAGCATCTTGTCTATAGATTACAGTCTAAGAGAGTTGTGCAGGACCCTGAAAAGTTAAGTGATTTGACCAGCCTGACATAGCTACTCTAAAAACAAAAAATCTCATTTATTTAGTTGTTTAAATTTTGTAGGGCATCGTATGTAAATGAGCTCTTTTGATTCTCACAACAATCTTGTGATTTAGGCATTACTATCATCCAAATTTTACAAATGAGAGGTAAAACAAAACATCAATGGTCATGTGAAGAGGCCACTTCTGAAGCGGGCCTCAGGCTTAGGCCTTACTGACTCTAAATCCTGAGAACTGTCTACTAAGCCTTTCTTACTAAGGACAACATATAATCAATAGAATTCTGTGGGCTTGTGTTTAATTGATGGGCAATGCGCAATCAAGAAGACCAGCATTCAAGTCCTGCTTCTGAGATTATATGTATATATGTGTGTATATGGCGTATATACATATATATGTATGTATATATTTAGTGACCTGGATAAGTCATTTAACTTCTCAGCGCTCTACATAATTCTTTAAGACATTAAGTTGCAGAGAAAGTACTGACCAGCGGTGGTAGAGTTATTTTCCTCTCTTGGGACCTCCCAATAGCAATTAAATCACAGGTTCAGTCTCTATCCCTATCCTTTCATCACTTAAAAACATGCATATCTTGGTCATTGTTGGAACAACCCTTGTTCAATGGATTTCCTAGAATTGTGTTCATCTTAAGGCTGTCCACTGGTACTTAGATATTTCCCTTCTCCCCACTGGGACCTATTCCATTCTTCTACAGAAAAAAGTGGTGGAATTATTTTCATACCCCTAGGAAGTAATATCACAGAATATGGAACTAATAAATGTTGTTGACAGACTGTTGACAAGGGGGAAGTTCTGAGCAGTTCCTTGGGGACATGAGGTCAGGCCTTCAGAAAGGCCAAGCCAACCTTTCTATCCACTCCATCACTTCCAGCTTCCTGATCATGGTATTTCCTAGCTTTCTTTAGCATTACGAAATTCAAGGTTCTTACAACAGCTTTGGAAAGTGTCTGGAAAGCAATATACTCTAGTAAAACAGAGAGTTTGTACTGCTGCCTATGAAGCATGATGCTAGGTCCCAGGGGATATATAAAGTTTAGGTAAGATACTATTTCTCCCCTCAAGGAACTTCTAATTGAATAGCAAGGTACAACATCAGTAGAGGTAAATACACAATGACACAGGTCCCTGCCTGCCATAAACCACAGTTAAGAGCCAAGGCTCAGTAGTATTACTACTGAGTCATTTTGACTATTAAAAATACTCAAATTAACTGCAAAGTGCATGTGAAGGAAGATGATATCTACATTCAGAGGAAGAACTGATAAACAGAAGTATGTTGTAGAATGATTCTACGTATATACATATCTGTGTCTAATGGTAGCCATCTTTAAGGTAGTGGATGGGAGGGAGGAAGAAGGAAAGGGAAAAAGATAAAGTTACATGATAACTTTAATATATATTTTTAAAAGTTGCAGCTTCATGTTTTAAAAAAAAATCCAAAGCTGGATTCACAATTGTAAGACCCTATCAGGGTTGATAACTGGTAACTAATTGATAACCTATATACCCAAGTACTTTGATTTCCATGTCTTTTTCCTAAGGTGGTCCTGGGATAGGCCCCATAGACAAAATGTACTAGTATATCCCAGGGGACAACAGGACTTTGGACACTTCCCTAAGGAGAAGAGTATTGCTAATTGCAATGTTCCCTCTAGGATGTGTGCCTGGTCCATACTCACTCTATGAGGCTGACCCTATTGACCCCAAAAAGAGACCAAAGGTCTTGAAATTCAACAAAACCTGAAGTTGTGATTCAGCAGTAGTTTCTGGGTTGTCACACTGTGATGCCCACTGCTACTGTTTGTGTGACATAACAGCTACTTCAGAACTGAATACTGGACTCAACTATTGGCATTCTTGTGCTCCCTAGCTTATGTTCATCTTGAGATTTGGATACTATTATCTGAATTCTTGCTTGTGGTTGGGGAACCCAGCGACTCCCAATTCTGGTGTCTATGGACTGTCTCATCTGGTGTTCTAGTTCCTTTCACCCACCAGTTGTAAACTATAACCTCTGAACCTTGGCTCTGGCTCACTGACCTCTACTCCAGATTCTGACTCCTTTTCATGGTTCTTTTTTGAACTCCCACAACAGAGCTTTGGGGTTAGAGGAGAAGGCAGTAGTATCCATCTCTTCTGACAAGCAATGAATGAGTTGAGAGCAAATGCTTCCTGCAACACTTCAGAGAAGACAAATGGCTATGCTGAGAGGATCTTGGAAATAATTTGCTATTATGCACTACCCCATTCTGGTTTTGGTTTACATTTATTTCCCAAGTATAACTCTAACTTCAGAGCTTTCCAACTATGGCTTCTGCCATGACCACTTTGAATTCACAAGTTGTGGCTGCCCACATGAAGTGGAAGGCTTCACATTTGATTGAGCATTATACAACATCACTTCATTAGCAAATATTAACTGAGTCCCTATTACACGAAACATCCCATTAGGCACCAGAGAGAGATCTAGGAGCTTGTGTCTTCATTTGGCAGATCTAACAGAAGCTCTTAATAATTACAGAACACATCAGAGTGCCCTAAGGACCAAATAAGAAGCATAGATATTAGTGCTTTAAAGTTTAGAGCATATTTCTCTGGGTGAGTGTAGAAAGGAAGTCTTCATGAAGTAGGTAGAATTAAATTTAGGTCTTAAGGGATACACTATGTTTAGATAGGCAGAGAGGGAGATGGGGAGGGGGAGAATTCCAGGTGGAGGAAATATCATATCACAGAGGCTAGAGAGCATACATGTGTTCCAGTAACAATAAGTAAGAAAGCTAATTTGATTGAAGCAGAGGGTTCATGTTGGGGTCTGAATATAGAGGACCTTGAAATTTAGACTTCATCTCATACATATTCAATTTATACAAATAAAGCAAGAAATATATTAATAGATGAAGTAGGCTTTTTAGGGTTTAGGAGAACTTTTTTCTTTCTACTTTTCTTCTTTTTCTTTCCCTTTTCTTTTTTTATACTTTCTTCTTTCTATAGTTTTCTTTTTTTCCTTTCTCTGCTCTTCCTTTCTTCATTCCTTTTTTCCACCTTTTTTCTTTAATTTCTTTCCTCTTTCTTTTGTCTTTCCTCCTTTTTTTCTTCTTTTAGCTCATTTTTCTTCCTTTCTTTTTTCTACCCTCCCTTCTTTCCTTTCCTCGAACCCTTTTTTCTCTTCCATCTTTTTCTTTTTTCTTTTTCCTTTCTTCTATTCTTCCCCATCTCTCTTTCTTCTTTAATTTCTTCCATGTTTCTTCTTTCTTTCTTCCTTTGTTCTTCCCGTCTTTCTTTCTTCTTCCTTTCTTCCTTGTCTATCCCTACCTCCCTTCTTTATTTACCTTCTTCCCTATTTTCTTTCCTTTCTTTCCTTTTCTTTCTGTAATTCTTCCTTCCTTCCTTGTTTTTAGTTTGATAATCCAAATAATTGCTGCACCTTAGCATTTACTTTCTTATCGTGGACTAAGATGAATAGTTTGTCAACATTTTGAATCCCCTACACACATACACACACCACCAAGACAAGTAATTGCTAAAGATCACACCAAAAAGGTTAGATTTTTAAAACTGCATTTGTCTTTCACTTTTCCTTTCCAGCAAAGTACATAGAAAGTCATGAAGACTTGAATGTTTTCTCCTGATTTGTTGAAATTTAATTTTTAATCAGATGACCTGGATTTTAATCTAGCTTCTAAGAATAAAAATAGCATTCCTTTATATAGCACTTTAAATTTTACAAAAATTCTTTTAACATAATATCCCTGTGAAGTAGGTAGTGCAAAAATTGTTATCCCCATTTTATATGAAAGACATAATGATGGGCCAATGAAATAACTATATTTCAAAAAACAACTGAATCTAGAGCAGGAACATTCATTGAGAAAAATAAATAAGGATTCTAACTCCTGTGAAGCATATTGAATGAATGAAAAATAATTTGTTAAATACTTATTATGTGCTAAGTGTGATACTCACAAGTCAAAAATCAGAACAATTCACATTATCAAGATGCTTATGTTCTAACTGGGGTAGATACACATAAGAAGTTAAGCATGGGTGGTAGACAGAAAGGTGAAGAAGTTCTAAGGGGTCAGCAGTGAGCAGATAACAAAGCCCAGAAAAGTTTAGCAGTGGTTCTCAATCTTCCTCATGCCACTACCCCTTTAATACTTATACGTAGGCATATCTGCATGTGGGCAGACCCACCTAGAGACAGATAGAGGAGCAGTGTCTAGGTTCCTAAGATCATAGGAAATGTGTTTTCCAATGGTCTTAGGTGACCCCTGTGACCCCTGTGAAAGAGTCATTTGACCCCCAAAAGAGTCATGACCCACAGGTTGAGAACCACTGGTTTAGGGTATATCTACTAGTCAGAGGATAATAGCTGAAAAAGTGTCTGGTGGGTGGAGAAGCAGGGAAGATAATAATAATGTAGGACCTTAGGAAACAGTGGCAGTAAAGATGGCAAGGCCTATTGATCCTCCATTTTACTAGAAGGGTCGTGGTTGGTGCCTCATCTAAGTGCTATGAATAGCCAAGTCGTTCTTCCTGCCTAGACAATCTAGTGGGGTCTGGTTAGTTCATAAGATTAGGAGAGTCCAGAGTAAGGCAAGAAAGTGGGACAGAGTGTCGATGTTGGTGACTCTTCTCCTGGACACTCCAGTAAGGACTGGTGGCTTGCATCAGGATTAGTGAGAGGTGAAGAAAACAGATGGGTAACAAGGAGGGTACAAGTGGATTTGTAACCATGAGAAGTACAGAGGCCTTCTTAGAAACATCATCTGTAGGGACTCTTATTCTTGTTTAATTGAACTTTGTACAAGGAGATGAGATTTTCTGACTATGAAAAGACTAGTGAATTGGGCAGCTAGGTGGTACAGTGATTAGAGCAGAAGGACCTGAAGGACCTGATTTCAAACCTGGCCTCAGACACTTAACTCTCACTAGCCATGTGACCTTGGGCAAATCACTTAACCCCAACTGCACTGCCTTCCCCCCTCCAAAAATAAAAGGCAAAAAAAGATCCTCTCCTTAAATCCCAGGCTGGTGCTCTGTTCACTGTGCCACCTAGCCACCTGTTTATTTATCTTGAGGGATTTTTTTTTTGTCTATGTTTTATTTTACAACATAAATATTATGTGTTGTAGGCCAAGACTTTCAGGGTTCTTGGCCACATTGGCTCCCCAGTTCTACAAAGGTCATTAGGCAGATATGCAAGGGAAAGTATAATCTTGTTGGGTGGATGCTCTCATTGGTTTCATGAATATCTAAAGAAAGTACTGAGTTAATTTGCAAGTCTTGATTGTAACACCCTGTTTGTGCCTCTAGACATGGTCCCAGGATAAAGAGCTTAATGAGTGATT
>CM053594.1:290374518-290393010 GCA_028646575.1 Pseudocheirus occidentalis | reverse complement strand
CTCTCTCTCTCTCTGTCTCTTTATTTCACTCAGCTGGTAGCTAGGCCCAGACTGGCTAGCCACAGCAATTGTGGATGTGTTGATGCATGATAACACATGTATAATCTATATCTAATTTCTTGCCTTCTCAAATGGGGGGGAGGTGAGAGGAAGGGAGAGAATTTGGGACTCAAAGTTTTAAGAATAAATGGTAAAAAATTTGTTTTTATGTGTAAATGGCGAAAATAAAATACTAAACAGAAAAGAAAACAAAAGAAAACTGGTGAAGTTCCAAAATATGCCGAAAGCTTAATTGGAGATGAAAGTGACTGGGAAGCAGGTGACTAGGTATACACAGTAAAGACAAGATAAAACCTATCCAAGAAAACAGTCAGGATGAGATCATAGACTATCTTGCCCCCATTCCATGAGTCTTAGAGGAGCTAATTTCTAAAACTGTTAGCTGATGAGGAGTGGAAGGAGGCTGGGATTTTGTACATTTAGGAGTATGTATAGATATTGTTTTGTAGTTCTTTTACATTTTTAGTCCTTATCAAATGTTTTACCATTTCAAAGCTACTCTTCCCCAAGTCTGTTAATACAGTGAACAAGTAAATATCTGTATTTTAGAAAATCTCAGTTTCAAACAAACTGGGGGCAAGAATTCAGACAAAATTAATTACTATTAAAAGTCTTCATGATTTATACCTGAGATTAAGTTCAGAGTAAGTAGGACCTAAAGGCTATATATAAATAAGAAAACTAAGGCAGAGGGAGGTTAAACTTACCCAAAGTTATGCAACTTATTAGTTAGTGGCACACCATGACTTAAAACAGAATTTTGCAAGGTACAAGAAGAAGAAGCTAGGTAATTTCATGCAAGTCATTTAACTCTGCAGATTTCAGTTTCTTCCTCTTTAAAATGAGACTATTAAGCCAAATGATCTGTAAGGTCCTTTGTTGCCTACAATTTTATGACTACATGGGATACTGAGAGAGCCATTTGGAGAACCTACATCAGGGGTGAGGAACCTACAGCCTCAAAACCATATGTAACCCTTTCATTCTTCAAGTGTGGCCCTCTAACTGAATCCAAACTTCACAGAACAAATCCCCTTAATAAGAGGACTTGTTTTGTAAAACTAGGACTCAGTCAAAAGGCCACACCAAAAGCTGCATATGGCCTCAAGGCTACAGGTACCCTGGCCTGCATCTTTTGCAAATAACCTCATAATTCTTCATAAAGGTTCTATTCCTGATCAGAAAGAGGAAAACAATTAGAACAAGTCTCCTCTGAAGATTCCAAGGATTGAGAGGTGAAATTAAATGTTGACTCTGGGTTCTAAACTTGTAGAAGGGATGACACAATATTTTCTTAACATTGTAAACATGGTGATAGCATTTTTAGAGCTGACAGAAAGAACCAAGGAGGTCATCTAATCAGATTAAAATTCTGACACATTGCTGACACTATCATCTCAATTCACTTTCTGTCTGACAAAGTAACACAAACCAACAGACAAAGCTTCTGAGAAATCAAACACAAATCAGCAGTAAAGTCCTCTTCCAGGGCTTCTGGATCATCAGTAAAGTTCTCTTTCAGAACTTCTGTCCAAAAACAACAGACAAGGCTTTTGTCTCACTGACCAGCAGTGCTGAAATCACAAGCATTCTCCCTCTCTGTTCTGCTGGTCCCAGCTCATGCTTGAGTTTTTACCTGTTCTGCTACTTCCTGTTCTACTCTTTTGTGGGCTCCATATGATGACAGTTAGGCCTATTAAGGGCAGGGAACATCTTCAACCTCCCTTAGGCCTATTAAGGACAAGACAATGTTTACTGTTTCCAAAAAGTTTTGACACAATCAAGAGAGAGGCTCAAAGGCACTTGAATAGCTGAAACTAGCGGCAAAGTAGTACTTTGCTTGCCATTACACTAGCACAGTGTGTGGCATGTAGTAGGCACTTAAGAAATAACTTGTTGACCATCAACAGGCCCTTCTGGGTTTTTAGATCTCTGTCCATTAATCATTTTATGATAGTAATACTGCTTAACCCACAATAAACTTGATTTTCTCCAATGCTTCAGTTCCTGCTTATTAGTAAGCTTTTGGAAGCTTCATTCCTTTGTGAATTGCTGCATTTGAACTCATCTTTGATGTGGCATGATGGAAAGAGAGTGGCAGGACTTGGTGTCAGAATAGTTGGGTTCATGCTCCTTCCAGGATATTTTCTGGCTGTGTGAGTACAGACAATTCATGCAAGCTTTTACTTTTCATTTTCTTGTCTTCATTTTCACAT
The DNA here is from genome assembly GCA_028646575.1 of Pseudocheirus occidentalis. Classification (NCBI taxonomy): domain Eukaryota; kingdom Metazoa; phylum Chordata; class Mammalia; order Diprotodontia; family Pseudocheiridae; genus Pseudocheirus; species Pseudocheirus occidentalis. The sequence continues at coordinate 290,390,734 of CM053594.1, read as the reverse complement.
TTCATTTCCTTATCAGTAAAATGGACATCATAGTATACCATCTATGTCACAAAATTGTTGTGGATCAGGTGTTCTGCAGACCCTAAAGCTCTGTATAATTGGGAATTATAATTGTTTGTGAGTCAAGCTGGCACATGGGATAGGGAGCCAAATGAGGAGGCAGAAATACCTGAGTTCAAGTCCCACCTCTGACATGCACTTGCCATGCGACCCTGAACAGGTCACTTAATTTCTCAGTGCTCTAGGCATCTAAAAGTACAAGTATGAGAGAAGGGGCTGACTTGCATAGTGAGAGGGAGATTCCTCTTTTAGGAGGTCCCCATACCAATAAAAGCATAGATCTGGCCCCTTTCCTATTATTACCTTATATTCAAATGGCAACTTTAACTTTTCAAAGTACTTTCAGGTCTGTTATTTTAGGGAATGTAAATCACTGGAAAAAGCATGGGCTCTAGAGTCAGAGATTTGTATTTACATGTCTCTAACCACTACTACTTCTGTGACCTTGGATAAGTCCTTTAATATCCCTGGGCCTCAACTTCCTCATCTGTAAAGTGGGGAGATGTGGAGACTAAATGACCTCTGTAAGACATCTGGGTGCAAATATTGCCTCTGATAGTTACTACCTGTATGACCTCACACAAGTTCCTTAACCTCCATAGGCCTCATTTTTCTTGTCTGGAAAATCAGGGTGTTGACTAAAATCCAGTGCAGAAACACTCATGAAGTGGGTGAAGATTCCAAATCCTATGAGGGATGTTGCATGGATAACGAAATGACTTTAATCCCAGAAAAGTTGTGACTTGATGAAGGTTATGTGGCAATTTAGTGACAGAATCAAGACCAACATCCAGGTATCAAAGATAGCAATAATGTAGGGCCTTAAGAAACAGCAGCAGTAAAGATGATAAAGCCTAGTGATGATAAGAACTACTATTCACATATGAATTTGAAAAATTCTTCAAGTTCATTGATTCATTTGATCCTCTTGACAAATACTATGATCATCATTTTACTGATGAGGAAACCATCTCAGAGAATATCAAAGACCTATGCAAAGTCACCTCCTAAGTGGCAGAGCTAGGATTCACATGCAGTTCTCCTATATCCAAATCCAGTATTCTTTCTACTAAATGCCAATATACTCCCACTAGAGCCACATTCTTTGTCAGTGAATGCTCTGAATTAACAGAACTCCAGGGACCTGAGTGAAAGTCATAGATAAAGACTTCAGTACTAACTCAGACACTAAAAGAATGAATCCCATCACTAAAGTCTATATAAACTCCTTGAAGACAATTCTTTCTTTGTCTTGGTATCCCCCAAGAACCAGCACAATGCCTCTCACATGGTAGGAACTTAATAAATGTTTGTTGTGTTGCATTGAATCAAATATTATATAAGCCACCTGGATTCATAATACAGGTGAGGTAAGAGGAAGGCATTCTGTTTGGGGCTTGACAAAAACCTTTGAACTTTGAGGTGGACTCACCGTCATCTCATCACCTGTGTTAAGTGCCCTCTCACAATAGTGTAATGCTCACTAGTCTTTGTCATGCTTTTGTGAAAGTATACATTGAAACTCTTCCTGAAGATGGTAGAAGGTAATTGCATGTTTCTTTGCAAGAAATTACTCCGATAGGGTAGGGAATGTGTCTATTTCCTGGGTAAGGAAAGAGTTACTGAAAAGAACACATCGATAGTTAAAGAAGGGAAGTCAATGGCATAGACCAAAATAGATGGTACATGGGATACTGAGTCGTTATTTACTATATTTATTATCCAGAGAGGAATACAGATTATATATTTCATGAGCCAGATGGGAACAGTTATTTAATCTACAGTAAGTACTACAGAAAATGGTTCTATTGAATCTTTAGCAAGACGTGTTCTCTGGCACGGTTTGCCAGCTCCGTGGGAATAAAACAAGCAAGTTATGGAATGGTTAAAGGATAGGTAAGTGTGTATATAGATATTTTGCTCAAGCTTAATTAAAACTTGAGATTCTGTATCGTTTTCAAAACTTTGTTGCCCAGAAAAATAGAACAAAAAAGAGTGCTATGAGAAGAGCCTGGGAGCTATGTGAATTTTGAAGGACCCTTAAAGCCCACAGATTTTCCTTTGATACAAGAATCAAAATTGCTTGCTGCCTCCCCAATCTTCCAGCAGTATTGGTACCTACTTGAAATGAGCAACTACGAAAGAAAACAGCTGGTGGAAAGCTATTACAGCAAAGCAGAGTGTAGTATGCAAGACCGTAATTAGTTTAACATCATTATTCAGTCCACTGCTGAAGAAAAACCTCAGGTTGATGGCACAGAATATTCCCAGTGAGTAGGAGACATTTCCACTGAAATCCTGCCAAAAGAGCCAAGTCTAAGTCTCACCAACAGAACGTTGGGAGCGATCCTGCTGGTTTACCTTACAGGACGACAGTGGAAATGAGATGAGGCCCTATAAATGAATATAGAATCCTTTCTGGTTACCTGGCACTGAAGCGTGCCCTAGAACTGCATACAATAGTCCCTTCCTGCTGGCTAGTTCGGAAAATTAAAAGGAAGGACATGTGAATGATATGCAGGGTTGCTCCATTAATGAAACAACCTACAAAGGGAAATAGTGGCAGAAGTGATTAAGATCCCACCTAAGGCAGAGGCAGTAACAACCGCTGTAGGAGCCAGCTGGGAACAGTAGGAGGAAAGCACAGGGTGTTTACTCAAGTGTATGAAGGAAGAAAAGGATGTAGAAACTGGCCACCTCTAGACGAGGCTGAAGTGAGCGGGTAAACCTAGCATGTTTGAGGCTTGCTAAGGAAAAGATTTTACCTTCATACATTGTGCTTCCACCCAGACTGAAGTCAAAATAGGAAGCTGTCCTGGCTGGCCCTGAAATATGCCCCTCCGTAGGCTGTCCTGGTACCACCCCCACTGGTCTGAAATGCTCACTGTTGGGGTCACTTCTCTGGATGGCAAAGGAGAGGCTGCTGAAACAGAGAGATTTCCTTAGATCTACTCTTAAGACGCTGTAGTGCTAATGCAATATTTACAGTACCCAAGATCATGATAAAGACCATGACTATACGTATTGCATTATGTTCCATTGAAAAATATGCCAAACTCTCCAGATAGAGGATGACATTTTTAGACACCAGAAAACCAAATCCCAAAACCAGTGAGCCGATTCCATCATAGTACTAAAGATATTCAGAAGCCATAATAATGCTGAGAGCTACAGAAGCCTTTAGTCTTCCCACAGACCAATACAAGATCAATATTTACTCACAAAACTCTTTATCTCCTTGCCTAAGCTCCTCTGTCCCCAACTGTCTCCAATGGTCACCAAATGCAGGCTAGCTCTCTACCAGCTTCCTGTGGGCTCTGCTTCTCCCCAGAAAACTCTTCCCACCACAAGATCCCTGTGACTATATTCAGCCTATCAGAGGGAAGAGTTTATCTTCACAGCAGGGAAGCTTCAAACTCCCCCTTAAGTCTATTAAGGGGCAGGGAATATCTCCAAATTCTCATTTCCATTACAGAAGCATACCTGTGATTTGGAATGGAAAATGGAACCCTTATGAGATGAGATTTTTTTTAGAGTCATGCATTAGCATAGAATAATCTCAGATTAGTTCATTTTCGCCCTGAAAATTTCAGAGCCAGGTCCTACAGATACATACAACAGGTCAAATTTCAATGAAAGGAAATGTGATATCACTTAGTTTGTGAATAGAAGAAGCAACAGGGATCTCTTCTGTGGAGCATTCCCAAGGCATGTAAGACATGCCCACTTCTCTGAAGTTCAGCTGTCTCATTTGTAAAATGAGAAGCATAAGAATATTTACCTCACAAAGTTGTGAGGAAGATAACATAGAAGACTCTACATAAAGTGCTATACTGACTTTAAAGTGCTAAATCAATATCATCCATTATTTTTATTGCTACTATAGTACAAAAATAAACATTATCCTACTGGTCCTCTAAATTTAAGGTATATCAGGTCAAATAAGTATAACTTATTCACAGCTAGGAATAGCTAGATGGTACAGTGAATATTGTGCTAGGCCTGGAGACAGGAAGACCTGAGTTCAAATATGATCTCAAACACTTATTAGCTGTAAGATTCTGGACATGTTTACCTGTTTCCTGAACTATAAAATGGAACTAATAACAGCAGCTAACTCACAGGATTGTTGTGAGGATCAGATGAGATGATAGTTGTAAAACTCTTAGCACAGAGTCTGGCACATAGTAGGTACTAAAATGAATGCTTATTCCTTTCCCTTCCTCCTGACTCCTGGTAAAGACTTCTTTTAACACAAAAGGCCAGCGTGTACTGTGGAGAATATTTTTCTAGATCATTTCCCCAATCCAGATGATCATTGTATGAACCCTCAGAGAATAGTCACCAACTCCTTATGCAACCCTTCTAGTTTCAGAACAGCTATAGGTTTACTTAGGGAATAAAAAAATAAATCAGTAGTACTTATCAGTACCTATAACAAATTTTAAAAATAAATGCTACATTGTATTTCCTCTGAATATTCCTTGTCCTCTTCAAAAATCATGTATGTGTGTGCGTGTATGTGTGTGTGTGTGTGTGTGTGTGTGTGTATGAGAAACATCAAGGAACTGGAAACAAAATAAATGGCCATTGACTGGGGAATAGCTAAATACAATGTTGTGCAGCAATATATTGGTGGACTTCAACAAAATGGAAGACTAGATAGCTTCACTGATACTCACAACCCCTCAAACCTTTCTAAAACAGAAATTACAAAGCAAAGATAAAAGAACTTCAGCTTTCTTCATAGTGTAGGACACCTGGAACCCAAAAGAATATTAAAGAAAACTCTATGAACTAATGCCTACCTCGAGCTACTTTAATGTACCCTTACCCATTGACCACCATGCTACCACCAGCAAGACTACACTAGCCAATGTGACCCATGGGCTTACCAAAAAACATAACCTCATACCCTGACCCTCTTCCTTCTTCAAAGTGCCATAGAGATCCAAGCTCCAAACTGCAGGAATTTTCTGCAGCCTCAATAGCCAGCACTGCAGTAGAATTCTGTACTATAAAAACCTCTACAGGAGAGTGGAGGAACAGAGAGAATGGAACAGGTCAATTGTACAGGCTTTTAATAGGTTTGAATGCCACATCTCAATCTAATCTACTCCCATCCTGAGAGCTCCATAGTCCAAACAACACAACAGTGCTCAGAATTACTCTGTCACAGAACTAAGGAAAAGTAGGAATGGGGAAGATGAAGTGGGGAGGGGGTGGCAGAGAGATGGGTGGTGCATCAAGCTGTGCAGCACTCCCCTAAACCTAAGGAAAAGAGCCTAGCATCCATCTGAGGCCAGTTACATCACCCCTAAAAGTTGCTTGGTGCAGAGACCTAGGCTGGGGAATCATGAATTACCCAGTGTAGGATGAGGCTGAGATGCTCCTCAACCTCCAGAAAAATCACCATCAGAGGAAAAGGAGTCAGAATATTAGCAATAGAGAAAAATAAGGGAGTAAAGATTGAAATTGCCAAAGATCTCAGAAGAAAAATCAAACTTAAGTTTAAGAAGATAAACAGAAGAAAACATTAACAGCAGGAGGAAACATGGCCTCCAGATCTAGTAAATGATCTCTTGTGTCTATGATAAATACTGCAAAGGAAATTACTCAACATTTAATAAGACAGAGGATCCTGTGCAATGTGAGATGATAGAACCACAACGTGCAGTTTCTGAGTGGTTTAAATAAGAAATAATAATTATGAGGGCAGTATTTATAGCTTGCAGAGCGAGACAGACAGTCAGACAGACGGATGGACGGACGGACGGACAGACAGACAGACAGACAGACAGACAGACAGACAGATAGATAGATAGATAGATAGATAGATAGACAGATAGATAGATAGATAGATATAAAAGAATGGCAAAAGTTGAATTTGTGATGGTAATTTACCAAAGAAATGAGAAATGATTCGGAATAAAAATATACAAAAGTATAAGACAATCTAGAAGAAGAGAAGCAAAAATAAAAAACATTAAAAGAAAATATGCTTTTATTTCAAGTAAAACATCTTGATCTTGAAAAGAGAGCACATGTAAAGACAGGTCTTCCAGAAAGGAAAAAAAATGACAATTTAAAAAACAAACATAAAACCATGAACTCTATGATTAAAAAATAGTATAAGAAAACCTCCCAGAACTTCTGAACGCAGAAAATGAAATTTCAGTTGACAAAATTCATAGATCACCTTCAGAAAAAGTACTAAGACTGAAAGCACCAAGACATATAGTGATTAAATTTAACAATTAAATTAAGAAATAATCAATTCTACAAATGACCAGGAAAACGATGTTCAAATACAAAGGGGAGGAAATTTGAATAGGACAAAACCATTCTGCATCCATTAGAAAATGCAGAAGGAAATGAAATAATGTATTCCAAAGGGCAATAGAGTTCAGGATGTAAACCACAGTGACCTGCTCTGAAAATCTAAGCTTAATCATAAATTTTTTAAAAATGGATACTGAACAATAAGGAGGCATTTGGAACATTCTTGGAAAGAAAACCAGACCTGAAGCGATTGTTTACTTCTTAAGTACCTCAGACAGTAGAAATACAAGACAGGGAAATGAATGCAATAGCCAAGGATAGCAGCAATAAGAGAGTGACAACAGAGAGACAAGAGACTCTTTTTCTAAATAAGTAGGAGGAAACTAGAGTAAAGACAGAATTTATGGACAAAACCTCATGACATTCTGCCTGTGCGCCAAGGTGAGTCAGTGTTGTTGTTTTGGAGAAGCACGTTACAAAATGGGATACTGAATGGAAGAGGAATGGGAGGAAGAGAGTTGAAGTGAGGGGAGAGAGGGGATAATGTGCCTGGCATGAATTGAGAGGTAGCAATGAAAAGAAAGTGATCACTGTGGTCCTTCAGGAACAGAATAGTCTACAGAGGAATGGGTAAAGAAAAAAAGGTGGAAGGAAAAAGATGGAGGCTTTGTTTTGGTGATGGGAAGCTGTTCCACTAATGAACATTCCTATTGGCAGAGGGATGCTCTGTGAAGGAGAATAGGGACCGTGTTTGGGGTGCTGTCTACAAGGATTTGAAGCTGGAAAATACCACTTATCCTGCTTTGGAGGTATGGAAAAGCAAGAACTTCTGGGGGTACCCTGCACCTGTGGAAGTGGAAAGACATGAACTCAGAGAGGATATTTTAAGGCAAGCAGGAAGAAAAGTCATCTGAAGGAGGATATAGGTCAGTGGTAGGTGCCATAATCTGGGAGAAGAGGGACAGTCCTGCCATGAGATAGCATCCTCTCTCTTTACCTGAAAGAATTGGGAGACACAAAAGAAAAGAGGAATCCAAGGACAAGTTCTACAAGTCAGTAATAGAGGCTGCTTAGAGGGAACTCAGAAGTTTTGACTCCTTGAGGAATACAGAGAATAGAAAGAGGACCAGATAAATATAGGGTTCATGAACCAGAAAGTACTGTCTAGAATAGACAGAGAGAATGGATTAAAAAAGACAATGAGTGAGAGGAATGCTTTCTTGAAAGGGAGGGGGAGAATTTTTTAAAAATAATGAATAGGAATAGTTGAAGGGGAAAGAAGAGAAATTTACTTGAGCAACTGAAGTTTTTAAAAAGGAAAGGATGAAAATTAAATAGACAAATAAAACTGAGGGAGAAAATAAATTAGTAAGCAAAACTCCAAAGGGAAATAGGTAAAAAGTGGAAGGGAAAGATCAGGGGTGAGAGGAATAGAGCCGGTGGAAATAGACACATTTTATTTAAAAAAAAAAAAGATTAAGCTAATGTAACTAAAGAAAAATGGCATTGTGTTTACAGCAGGAAAAAAAATTAACTTTAGAAAATAGAGACAAATGGAGGAAAATATAAACCTATGTTCTGTAACTTGGAGTGTAAATAGAGTAATAATTCAATGAAATTTTTAAAAGCGTGACATACTGGATAAGGAAATAAAAGCTATGGTTTATTGCTTATATAAAACTCATTGAAAAAAACAGTGGCATACACAAAATAAAACTGAGGGGTTGGAGAAAAAATACATATCATGAAGCAAATAAACCCAAAAAAGCAAGAGTTGCAACCATTCTTTCTGATAATGCAAAAATCAAATGTAAGAAAGCAAAAGGGGATAAATAAGGAAACAATATCATGCTTAAAAGAGCCAAAAACAACAAATCAATATTAATAATAAATGTATATGCTCCAAATGCCTTAGAAGGAAATGAAATTTGAAATACTAAGCACCAAAATATATAAAGGAAACATTAATAATTGAAAAGTAAAATGACCAAGCATGAATCACATGAAGAGATATGAGAAGACACCCCTAATCCACATATATGCAAATGGAAAGCACACAAGTGTTACATTTTTTAAAATTACACATTATGTGTTTTTAAAACTTTTTAATGTATTGATTTTTCCTTCTATTTTGTCAGTTTAAAGTGGTATTTGTCATACGAGATAGCTCTCTGAGAGGAAGATGACTACTATAAGACATAGACAATAAAATAATAATAACAGGAGCTTTCAATGCCCCTCTCAGTTTTCCATAAGCCTATCAAAAAGACAAAAAAAAAATCCATAGAATTGACCAAATTGCTGGAGAAATGAGAGCTAAAAGACTTATTATATGTTCTAAATGGTACTACAAAAGAATATACATGCTCCTCAGCACCAGATAGAACCTTTACAAAAACTGACTTTATATTAGGGCAGAGATTCATTGCAAACAAATGTAAAAGTAAGAAAACTTAAATACATCCTAAATAATGCAATAAACAATAAAAAGTCACTATTCAGGGACTACAAAAGAAGATACAAACCCAAATGGAGATTTAACAATCAATTCTTAAGTATAGAGTATGTGGGGGAAAAATCATAGAGACAATAATTGGTAAAAGAAAATGATGAAATTTTTTCCTTACCACTTTCAGATTTTGACATTTGTCCTAAGTTTAACTATTTTATGCCTTGAAGTTTGAAACATATAATTTTCTGAAGGTGATTTGTGGATTCTTTTAATTAGCATTTTTTTCTGTATTCAGAATTTCTCAGAAGGATTGTTATATTATATCCTACATTAAAGTGTTCAAAGTTTTTTTTTTTAATTTGTCATGTTCTCCTGGGAAATTTGTGATCCTAAAATTATCTTTATACATCTTGTTTTGGAGAGCAATTGGTTTTTACTTATGTAAGATTATGTGTTTCTTTAATACTATTTCCTTTTCTTTCTCTTCTTCCAAATTGTTCTTTACCTTAACATACTTATATTTCAAATCCATTGCAATATAATCTGTAGGCAGTTAAATGGCACAGTGAATAGAATGCTGGGCATAAGTCTGGAGCATCTGAATTTAAATCTGATACTTACTAGCTGTGTGACCTTAGTCAAATCAATTAACCTCTCTTTGTCTCAGTATTCTCAACTGCAAAAGAGGGATAATTACAGTAACGACTTCATAAGGGTGTTTTGAGGAACAAATGAGATAACATTTGTAAATTACTTACTATAGCCCCTGACACATAGTAGGCACTATATATAAACGTTTATGTCTTTCCCTCCCAATGTATTTTTGGTGGTGTTGTAAAATAGTATGACATTTTGGAAAGAAATTTGGGTATTATGCAAATAAAGTGATTAAAATGAGAATGCCCTGTGACTTTGAGAACCCATTACTGGGCTTCCACTCCAAGGAAGAAAGACACTAATAAGAAGAAAGTCCCCATATAAACCACAAATATTTATAGCAGCACTTTTTGTGATACTAAAGAATTGGAACCCAAGTAAATACCTATTAATTAGAATATGGCTAAACAAAATGTGGTACATGAATGCAATGGAATATTACAGTACTGTAAGAAATGTTTTGACCCAGCAATACCACTACTAGGTATATTTCCAAAAATGATTAGGAAAAAAGGGAAGGAGCCTATATGTTCTAAAAATTGTATGGCAGTTTTCTTTGTGCTGGCAAAGAACTGTAAATTGCAGGATTCTCATCAATTAGGGAATAGCTAAACAAGGTGTGTCATATGAATGAAATGGAATACTACTGTGCAATAAGAAATGGTGAGCTCAATGATCACAGGAAAACATGGATAGACTTTCACAAAATAATGAAAAATCAAATTAGCAGAACCAAGAAAATGTTGTATATGGTAACAGCAATATTGTTTTAAGAATAACTTTGAGCAAATAAGTCATTTTTACTATTATAAATACCCAAATTAACTACAAGTGGCATATGAAGGAAGTGTGATCTGCATCTAGAGAAAGAACTGATAAATAGAAGTATGTATAGAGTGTTTTATGTGTGTATGTGTGTGCATGTATGTGCATGTGCATGTGAGTGTGCACACACATATGTGTGTATATGTGTGTAAAATGGTAGCTATTTCTAGAGTGGGAGGGAAGGGGAAAAAGAGAAAAATTATATGATAATTTATTATATATTTTAAAGGAATAGCAAGTTTTATATAATAGATATACAGTTTCATGTGCAATCATCTTTTATTGTATTATTTTGGAAATGCTTGTTTTATTCCATAAACTAAAAATAAAATCAATTAAAATTTTTTAAAGAAATTATGCATGGGATGAATGTAGAGATACATGGAAAGATACATAGTGAAGGAAGTAAGCAGAACCAAGAAAACAATATACACAATGACAATAGCTATGGAAACAGAAAGAACACACACACACACACACACACACACACACACACACACCAGAAGTGAATGTAACAAGAGTTTAATGATCAAACGTAACTTGTGTGAAGAAAAATGAGAGGACACCCCTTATCCACCTATTTTATAAGGTGTAAGTTCACAAGTGTTATATATTGTACATTACACATTACATATATATTTGAACTTTTGAACGTACTGATTGTTTCCTCTTTTTGCCTTTAAAAAGTCCTATTTGTTATATTGGATAGCTCTGTGGAAGGAAGAGAGGGAGAATACTGGGAATGACTATAATGATTTTTAAAACAAGAGATCAATAAAAATTTATTTAAGAATAGAAATAAAGTCATGGCATATTACTATGTTATAAGAAACAATTGAATATGAAGAATTCAGAGACTTATGGGAAGGTTTATATGAATAAAAGAGAGAATCACGTAGAACAAGGAAAAACTATATACACACACAAACACAATACATACATACACTATATATACATAAAAAGAAAGAAAGAAATTAAATTTGTGTGAATATAATGGTCAAATATGGTCCTGAAGGTGAAATGAGAAAATGTGCCCACCTCCCTTGTTCGCAAGATTGGCGGACTACAAATGCGAAACTTTGTACTTACTGTCAGACTTGGCTGAAGGGTGCATTACATTTCCTGAACTGCTTTATTTTTACTTTTTTCTCTTTTTTCCCTTTGTTATAAGATACAGCTCAGTAAGTATCAGTAGGGAAGAGAGATATTAAGAAGTAAAGGTGACTTAAAAACTTTTATAAATGAAGATTTTAAATTAACAAATAGAAAATCTGATGTGAGATTTATTGATCTTTCATAGTGATCTTTACATCTTTGGGCACTTATATTTTTTCCTTAGTCTTCTTCTGCTAGGATTTAACTAGGATTTGTCATTATTGTTTTTGCTTTTAAAAGATATGAGCCTGCAATTTCATCAATATAAGGAAGTCCCAGTGGGAAAACTCCCTCTACCAATTAAAAATAGTAACTGTTCTGCAATCTATGGTTTTAGGGAGTAGAAGGGATGGAGGAGAGATTGAGAATTAGCTCATGCTGGTGACAAACACAGAACTTGAACATAGGTCTCCCTAACTTAAAGACAGACTCTCTATCCACAATAGTCCACGCTGTTCCTCATAGGTATTTAGCTGGGTAAATATTGGGTTCTATCATTTGGAGTCCTGTAAATTCCTTTTATTTGTATTTTGCTGGTTGAGGTTTTTTTTCCCATTTTTTCCCAGTCATGGCAAGTTCTATTTGATAAATTTTAAAAATTGAGAAATTCTATGAAAAACTTGAGAAGTGCCTCCAAAGTAAATCAGTTGAATTGTGGTGTTCTGTGACTTCTATGCTAAAGTGAGAAAAGGTGACTATGAGTGCAAAATATATCATAAAGTATGGTTCAGGAAAAAGAAATGAGAGAAGGCAAAATTTTATAGATTAAAAGAAACCTCATGCCTCTATATAATGAAGAAGAAAGAAAAAGAAGAAGAAAGAAAAAGAAGAAGAAGAAAGAAGAAGAAAGAAGAAGAAGAAGAAGAAGAAGAAGGAAGAAGAAGAAAGGAAGAAGAAAGAAGAAGAAGAAGAAGAAGGAAGAAGAAGAAGAAAGGAAGAAGAAAGAAAAAGAAGAAAGAAAAAGAAGAAGAAAGAAGAAGAAGGAAGAAGGAAGAAGAAGAAGAAGAAGAAAGAAGAAGGAAAAAGAAGAAAGGAAGAAGAAAGAAGAAAGGAAGAAGAAGAAAGGAAGAAGAAAGAAGAAGGAAGAAGAAGAAGAAGAAGAAAGAAGAAAGGAAGAAGAAAGAAGAAAGAAGAAAGAAGAAGAAGAAGAAGAAGAAGAAGAAGAAGAAGAAGAAAAAGAAGAAGAAGAAGAGAGTTGTGGCTTCTCTATGGTGAAAGGATGAGCATTCACGTTTTGTTTACAATCTGTCCCACTGGAGGTAACTTCTGCGTTTATGATTATCACAAATCCTTTTCTACCTCATATAAGCTCTGGAGTGACATCCCAATTTTCCTTTGCACTTGTGAGTTGGATCCCCAGAATGTGACTTCTGTTCTCCAGGGTATAAATCACTTCTGTTGTCCACAGTAGTTTTAAGGTATTAAGAGGCATCTTTTTAATGTTGTAGTCTATGACCTCCACTAGTATACATCTCTTAAAGTGTAACAGTTTAAGATCAATTTTATCGGCCATAAGTAGGTTTTGGAAGAGAATATTTACTAGGGTGGTACAGTCAAAACAATTGGTTTGAAACACCCCCCCCCCCCAAAATAAGTTCAGGAACATATTCTTCTTCCAGAATGAATAGATACTGGAACAAAGTGGGCTCAAACTTAGCACAAGGGGCAAAGAAATAACTCACAGCCCATAGAGGTCCTTTTACTAGAGTCATCAAGATATTCCCCCTTATTATGGTGTAGTTTTTCTGCTGGGCTATAGAATCTTGAATCTTCTTTCCTCTCATAGACAGTCTGTACTTGACCACCAATTCAAACTGCCATGAGCTATTCCATTGGCATTGCTAGGATGCCGCCAAGGGAAAAGTCCAAATCCTTTGGACCCTTCAAAGTTCATAAAGTTCAATATGGGGTCAAGATGACAATAAGATTGAAACCAAGACAGTCCCTCCCCTCCTAATGAATTCCTTCTCAAGGAATTAGCTGGAATGATCTCTCCTCTCTGATACCAGACACTCTAAACTCTGGTCCCACCTTTCCATGCTTTTATACAGTTCCCAGAAAATGTGATTAAGTTCCTCAGACCACCAAAATAGACTTTCTGTGGCAAGATTATCAGGATTAATAAACAACTGATTTATTTTCTCACATGATAAATGTATTGGGCCAACATGTTATCACTTATTTTAGGTAGAGTGATTTTATTGACTTATTTAATGGACTTCCACCCTTAAAATATTCAAATATTTTCATTTGACAATCTCTTAAAATGTAGAAATACAGAACATTCCTTTTCTAAATTGTCTAGCATATTATTAATCCTGGCATTGCTGTGGCATTATCTTTCTAAAGACCATCACTTATTTTCCAATAATTTGGAAAATTCAGTGATAGTTAGACCCCATATTTTCAGCTGCTCTACAAAGCATATCATTTGATTTTCCACTGTAGGAAGTACTGTGTAGGTGGCTTCTATGGATTTTTTGAGGTTTTCCAATGTATTTTCCATATTGGTCATTATTTCCACTATTTCTTCCCCTCCTGTTTGCATCTTTTATATTTACCTTGTTTTCTTCAAGTTCTTTCTTTATTTGATCTTGTGGTTTTCTTACAAGTACCAATTCCTGAGTAAGCTCTTCCGATGTGCAACAGACCCATTTGGCGATATCACTCAAGATACCATACGTGATTTCTTTTTCCATCTCCATTGCTTCTAGTTTTTAACTAACTCATTACTCTGTTGTGCAGTGAATAAGAGTGAGCAGAGACCAGGGTTCAAGATAAATTTAGGTGTGGATTTATTGATCAAGTGTGCGACTACCTGGAGTGTACACTCAAATCAGGCAGTGAACTTTGGACTTTTCAGACTTGATTTTGTAGGCCAAAATCACAAAAGCAGAAGCATGATGACAGAGACAAAAAGAGCAGCCATTGGTTAGATTCATAGTCCAGTGCTAATTTTGGAATATGGTGTGAGGGTACAGGGGTGCAAACTTCCTGTGACTCAGGTGTCCCTCAGAAGAACAGGCATAGTCAGCTCTTTCCAGAACAGGGTAGCAGGTCATGGGGTATGGGGGAACTGGAAAGTCCCAGGAAAAGCTAGGCTCATGTTCCATGTAGAGGGTGTGGGGACCCTGTTTGGTTAACGGAACAGGAGAGGGTCTCTATGTTGTGCCATAACCCTGAATTATACTCATAATGATTTAAGGAAAAAAATATATATATATATATAATAGAGAACTTTGCCCTGAGCAATGCCCAGTTATGCCTTACAGCTATTCCACGTTATAACATGATATAGGATAGGGATAAAAACAGAAATAAAAAGGGGCTTAATGGTGGGGGGCACGGGTAGGCCACGAATCAGGTGGTAGGCAGGTGACCTGTGATTTGGGTTTAGGCACAACAACTCCAGAGCATATTTTTTAATGTGTCACCACTCTCCTTTGATTTTTTTTTTACTTTGATTAGATTTCCTATTCTTGTGTAATGTTTTTAACTTTTTATTACCTTCAGTGCTTCTGTTTATAATTGTTTTGGTAGGATGACTCACTTTAATCCACTCACACTGATATCTTGGATCAGTCTGTAGAAACCACAGAAAACCATCACATCCACCAATGAGTAACCTTCCTACTAGAAGCCTGCTTAGTCTCAATCTCTTACTAGGGAGGACTCCATTTGGAAGTGCTGAGTCACAGAGCTACTATATCGCACATTAAAATGTCTTCCTCTAGTTTCAGAAGAGGAAGAACATAAAATCAATCTTGCAGCCCTGACTTGGCTGCTGTTTAGCACAGGCTCTAATAGATACTCATCTTGCTTCCAGCATCTTCCTTCAGGTTCTCAGCAGTCTCAGCAGTCAATCAGCCAGCGTTCATTGAGCACCTACTATGTACCAGGCACTGTGCTAAACAATGGAGCTACAAAGAAAGGCAAATGATAATCTCTCTTCTCAAGGAGCTCATGGTCTAAAAGGGGAAATAACACACAAACAGCTCTGTACAAAATGTATATGTATAAGATAAACTGGAAATAATCTCAGGGGGGAAAAGGCACTAGCATTGAGGATTAGGGAAATTATCTTTTATTAGATGGGACTTGAGTTAAGACTTGACTTGACATATGGAAATTGTTTGCTGTTCTCCACGGCTAGGGCTTCCCTGGCCCTATGATGATTTTCCCTAAGCTCTTGGTAGCCTCTAGCATATGATAACAGGAATCTTCCGAGTCCTTTCCTTCCTCTATCCCCACCTGCAGTTCTCCTTGTATCTGAATATTATGGTGATTGATCTGTTCACCAAGGAATCAGGTTTCTATCATGCTGAGGGTGCAGAATTTTGCTTCACCCTTAACAGACAACTTAGTCATAACCTGCTGGTGGCTGTAACTTGTAAGCACCAGAACTGAAAAACTCTGAACTGTCAGTGCCAGCTAGAAGACTAAGGAACAGAGTGAGTGGGTCAGGTCATCAGGAAAGGATACCATGCGTATGTGTAAAGTCAATCAGCAGTAGATTTCTGAGGGAATGCTACTGTGAAGAGCTTTTAAGATTCAGATTACATAGTATTAGTGAACACTCTGTTTTTTTCCATTACAAATCTTTGTTCAGTACAATGTTCACAGTTTCAACAGTTCACAATATTATATACAATCTTCAGAACAAGGAAAGTCTCTATATTATATCTTATTTCAGAAAAACACAATATTTAGAACAAGGAACAAAAGAAGAATCAGCTGGTTTCCCTAAGGGAGAAACCAGCTTAACACTTAAAGATTCAATCAATC
>CM053594.1:290338652-290374018 GCA_028646575.1 Pseudocheirus occidentalis | reverse complement strand
GAGAGAGAGAGAGAGAGAGAGAGAGAGAGAGAGAGAGAGAGAGAGAGAGAGATCTTAAAATGAAAACTCCCAGGAAATTTTAGCCAAATTCAAGAACAGCTAGATCAAGGGAGAAAATACAGCAAGTACTCAGAATGAAACAATTCAAATATTGTGGAGCCACGGCCAGGAAAATGGATATTTAATGAAACAGAGGACTTTCAAGCATTCCTGATGAAAGACCAGAGCTGAACGGAAAATGTGACATTCAAACAGAAGACTCAAGAGTAGCATGAAAAGGTAAACATGAAAGCATAATCATAAGGGACTCAAAATTAAACTGTTTATATTCCCATATGGGAAGATGATACATGTAACTTCTAAGAACTTTATCATTATTTAGGCAGTTAAAAGGAGTTTAAATAGAGGGCAAGGGGGTAAGCTGATTATGCTAGGATGATTTTTTTTAAGATAAAGTAGGATGTACTGAAAAAAGGGGGAAATCAGAGGCAGAATGGGAAATTTTTTTCACATTAAAGAGATGTACAAAAGAGCTTTTATGGAGCAGAGGAAGGTTGAACCTAACTCTCATTGGAATTGGTTCAAGAATGGAAAAATAAACATAGAAACCTAGATGGGTATAGAAATCTATCTTACCAATAATGTAAACCAAAAAATAAATGAAAGTTAATTTTAAAAAGAAATCTATCTTACCCAATAGGAACATAGGGAGAGGAAGGGGATAAGAGAAAAGTGTGTTTGGGGGGGGGTTGATAAAAGTAAGGAAGAGTTATAATAGGGTGGGTTATGGGAGGCAGTAGTCAGAAGCAGAACAGATTTCTGAAGAGGGACAGAAGAAAAAGCGATAGAGAAAACAGAAGAAAATGGGATGAAAGGAAATACAGTTACTAATCATAACTTTGAATGTAAATGGGATGATTTCACCCATAATATAGAAGCAGAACAGGTTAGAAACCAGAATCCTACAATACTTAAGTTTATAAGACACACTTGAAACAGAAAGACACACAGTTAAAATAAAATAAAATAAAATTGAATATGTTTCAGCTGAAGTAAAAAAAAAAAATGAAGGGGTAACAATCATGATCCCAGACAAAGCAACAGACAAAATATATTTAATTAAAAGAGATAATCAGGAAAATCATACTATGCTAAAAGATACCACAGACGATGAAGTAATATAAAAGTTTATACAGCAAATTTCTCTAATAAAGGCCTCTTCTCAAATATATATCAAGTTTAGAACTGAGTTGATTTTATAAAACTAAGAGCCATTTCTCATTTGATAAATGGTCAAAGGATATTAAGATAGTTTTCATAAGAAGAAATCAAAACTAGTTATAGTTTTGTTTTGTTTTTTACATGCAACTGGGAAATAAGATATATAGGCACTGGGGTATGGAGATCCATTTTGCCCTACCGGAAAGTCAAAGGTGGGATGGAGGAGGATATAGGAGAGAGCAGACTGGAGGAGGCAGTATTCAGTGGGATTGCTGTTTTGGGGTGGTGGGTAGGGGAAAGATAGGGAGAAAACTTGTAACTCAAAATCTTGTGGTGTTGTGCAGAGAAATAAGAGTGAGCCGAGACCTGGGTTCGTGATAAATTTAGATGTGGATTTTATTAACAAGCGCGCAACTGCCAGAGTTCTCACTCAAATTGGCAGTGGTTTCTGGATTTTCAGATCGTGGTTATATAGGCCAAAACCACAAAATTATAATAGGGAAGGGTGCTAGCAAAAGCTATGACATACAGAAGCAAAGATCAGCCATTGGTCAAATCTATATGACTCAGGGGAGTATGGCACATAACTCAGGGGAATATGGTACAAGGGTACAAGAGGTCTTTCATAGAACTGTGTGGAGGGCACAGGGTGGAGGGTCATGGGGGAACTGGAATTCCCCAGGTGGCAGTCAGAGGGGGCTGGAATTCCCAAGGACTAGTCGGGGTCATATTCCAGGCAAGGGAGGTGAAGGCCCTGCTTGGTCAGTGGGGCAGAACAGAGTGGTACTTAGATAAGATTTTTGCACTGTAATGAGCCTGGTACAGTATAGTGATTCAAGGAGAAAAGATGAAATACTGATCAGGGGAGAAAGAGTCAGGGAACACCTTGAGCAATATACCTAGACATGCCTTAAACAGTTTCAAGCTAAAATAAAACAGGGATAAAGAATACAAGAGGGGCTTAATGGTGGGCCACAAGTCAAGTGGTGTGTGACCTGGGATTTGGGTTTGGGTACAACACTGGAAATGAATTATGTAAACTAAAAATAAACAAAATTTAATTTAAAAAACTAGTTATAGGAAAAAGTGTTATAAATCACTATTAAATAGAGAAATGCAAATTTAAACAACTTTGAGGTACTACCTCATAGCCATCAGAAATAGCAACTGCAGCAAGGGATAAAGGGAAAACAGATACACTAATGAAGTGCTGGTGGAGTAGTGAAATGGTGCTGCCATTCTGGAGAACAATTTCGAACTAGGCCCAAATGGCAAAAAAAGCCACACAGCTTTTGATTTAGGAATACCTAAAAGACATAAAAGGAAAAGGACATATATATTCAAAAATATTTATAGCAGCTTTCTCTGTAGTGACAAAGAATTGGAGATGGAGGAGATGCCCATCAGTTGGGGAGTGGCTGAATTGAGGCATACAACATGAAGAGTGCCGCTGTGCTATAAAAAGTGATGAGGGGGTGGTTTCAGAAAAACATGGCAGGAGCTATATGAACTGATGCAAAGTGAAGTGAAAAGAACCAGAAGATCATTGTGCATAGTAAGAGCAATGTTGTAATGATGATCAGCTGTGAAAGACTTGACTACTCTGATCAAGACAATTCCAAAAGACTCATGATGAAAAAGTCATCCATCTCCAGAGAGAGAACTGATGAACTCTGAATGGTAACTGAAGTATAATTTTCTCACTTTCTTTACTTTTCTTGCTTTTTTGGAAGTGCGGCTAACATGGGAATACATTTTGGGTGATTTCACGTATCTAATTGATGTCGTATTGGTTGCTGTCTCAGTGGGTGAGGCAGGTGATGGGAGGGAGGGAAAGAATCTGTAAC
The DNA here is from genome assembly GCA_028646575.1 of Pseudocheirus occidentalis. Classification (NCBI taxonomy): domain Eukaryota; kingdom Metazoa; phylum Chordata; class Mammalia; order Diprotodontia; family Pseudocheiridae; genus Pseudocheirus; species Pseudocheirus occidentalis. Next base: position 290,370,950 of record CM053594.1, on the reverse strand, counting down.
TCAAAAATTTAAAAGAAAAGAATGTTAAAAAATAAATAATAATAGAAATGTTCAAAAGATAAAACACTGATGTCTGCAGTGTACAGACAACAGAGTGCTGTGTTAAATCTTGGAGAAATACAAGTATCAAATAAAACATGCTCATCGAGCTAAAAACAACCAACAGTCACCATTTATATCACTTTAAGGTTAACAAAACACTTTACAAATACGTCAGTTGATCATCACAATAACCTTGTGATATAGGTGCTATTATTACCCCCAATTATCAGATGAAGAAACTGAGCACTAAGAGTGAACATGGATAGTCATGCAAAACATTCCTCTTTTCTGTCCACAACCATAAAGATAAAATCTGCTTAGATGTTATTTTCTTCATATCATTGTACACAATGTTTACTTTAACATCATTCAATATTTTTGTAACATTTGACATCAGTGTAGCACTATTAGTCACAATTCAATAAAACTTGTTTTCTTACTCTTTTCAGTTTAATTCCTGTTGTAGGTATGTCCATGAGACTCAATACAATTTAAAACAGTGTAAATATTAATCCAGACACAAAATGTTTAAAACTGATAGCATACATAAAGCATTCAGAGACATTCACTATTATTATGGTGAAAGTCCTTTACTTTATACCTGAACGTAAGATACATAATACCATGGTAATTTTTTTTTGTATGATCATAAAAAGTATCGCCCCAGAAATTAAAACTGCCCTCTAGATTCTGGCATATACACTTACTTCTTACTGCATATTGGGAGGAGGAGGGGGAGGAGGAAAAGGAGGAAGAAGAGGAAGAAGAGGAAAAGGAAGACAAGGAAGAAGAGGAGAAAGAAGAAGAGGGAAAAGGAAAGAAAAACAAGAACAAGAACAAGAATGGGGGAGGAGGAGGCGCATGTATGTAGAGTACAACAATCAGATACCTGTGATATAATTTACAACTCAATAAGACAAAGAATGATAAGCTCATCTGTACTGACTTCCACTTGAAAACAAACTTAAGAGCATCTTTATTTGCCAAAAAACTGTGCATTAAGTAAGTCTGAATAGCTGAACAAGGATGTGAGACCTAATGACTATGCCAGTTCACTCAGAGGAAGTATAAAGAACAGAATTAGACATTAGTGTACATATTTAGACAATGATCTCTGCTATCTTCTAAGTTACTTGAGAACAGAGATGATGTCCAATGTAGAATTATATCTCCCCCAGCACCATCACAGTACAAAGCTCAAAATAGATATTTAATAAGTTTACTGAAAGAGCTAATTAATTCATCGATCCTTCTGCACCTTTGGGTCTAAACTCTAGTGAATTAGCAACTTTCTGAGAACAAACTTTTCCATTTTAAGAGATTTGTTGGATCAATATTGATCATTTTTCTTTCTAAAGCTGAGTATCACAACTAAAATACCTTAAAACTGAAATTGGAATTAAATATTTAAAGATTATTTAAAAGATTCTATTGAATACTTTTTAGTAATAGCTAGAGGATGCCTAAAATGAATCACCTGGCCCTGCCCAACGATCAAGTTGATGATAAAAAAATTTAAGGATAATTCCTGATTTTCTAACCCAATTAAAAGGCAGAAATTGTTCCTGGCTTGGGGTAACCGCTTATGGAAACATGTTTACCTAAGATTCTTATAGAGATCTGCTCCCTATGCTGGTAGTCTCTAAGAGGGAAAGTTAGCTGAATGACTTCTGATCATCCCACAGAAATCACTATAATTCCAGATACTGGAAATAAGAAGTTGCTTAATAATTCATATTTTTCCTCTTCACTGTCTAAGCCGAAGGCATACTTAGATGACAGCTGCTGCTTCTTATATTCACTACTAAATGAAAAAATCTATTTGCTTGTGATTATTAATGTGTGTGAAATTAAACAGGAATGTATTTTAGGTTACATTTCAGTAGAATGTAAGCTCCTTAAGGGAAGATCATTTTTAATTTGTCTTTCTATCCTCCATACCATAAAAGCAGATAAAAACAGCAAATGAAGCCAGTTTTAAAGTCAAGCACACCTGGATTCAGTACACCTCTGACACATACTGTTTGTGGAAACCTAGGCAAGTCACTTAACTGTTTAATGATATTAGCATTTCTTTAAAACTGTAAGCTGCAAAAATAAAAAATGCTGAATTGTATCAGTAGAGGGAGTTACCTAATAGTTCCCTACACCAAAACAAACAACCACAAGAATAACAAAAACAGGTCTAGTCCCTATAATTATCCTCAATTTGTAAAACAGTGCCCTGCATATGATAGGCACTTAATAAATGCTTGAAGAATTGAATTTAACTTATGAAAATTAGATAAGGTTTATAATGTGTAAATATAAGTAAATAATTCTAAGAAACATTTTACTTAAATGTGCAAAATTTTTAACTTACATTAAAAATTAGGAACTTTTAAACTAATTATAACATCAAGCTTTAAACTAAAGCAAATTTAAGACTCCAAGAGTTCATTCATATTAGTTGGGGTGACACTATGTGACCTAGTATGATATTGTAGCCCAACTCAATAAGTAAATATAGCAAACTTACAAAAAACAATAAATGTAACAGAATTCTTCAAGATACCTGTATCAAGTCAAAAGTTGCTAAATTTAAGAAATGCATGGAAACTGGGGTGGTGGTGGGAGTGGAGGTAGCAAATAGGAAATTAGATGAGCATTATAATAGAGGAACAATCAATGATTAGAGGAAAATAACTTCCAGAAACCACTAGACTGATAGTATACATGAACACTTAGAATGCTAAAAAGTTTGACGCCATTTGAACTGTCCTCTAAAATTTAAGGATAGTCTGTTAGAGAACTGTTAGGGTTTGGGGTTTTTTGTTTTTTTGTTTTTACCAAGAATGCAGTTATGTTATAAGAAAAGTAAATGTGAAAGTGAAATTTTATGTTTGCTTTAAAGCAAACTTAACTGGAATGATCGATTTCATGAAGTAAAGGATTATAACCATACTCAAAATATTTTTCTATTTTATTTTAAATTATGCATTTTGAGAAAACCCATCACCATCATCTCTGGAAAAAGAATCTCTGAACTGTGTTTCATAGCCAAGATATTCTTTAACAATGAACTATATAACCAAAAGGTTAGACAAAGCTGAAAAGCAGACCCCATTTGCATTCATTAAACTATCATACTACTGGCTTCTTGTTTAACTGTTCATTTTTCTTTTTTATTATATTTAAGACATTTAAAATAATCTTTTAGTGATTTATTCTCCTTTTAATTAGATATAGCAATTAAAATATCTTTTATGATATGCCAGAGTTTTCATTCCAGTTGAGGTGTGACTGTTACAGAAAGCTACTGCTCACTGAAGAATATTACAACCTAGAAACTAGTTGCTTTTATTCTTATTTTGAATAGAAGCACAAATACAAATTGAAGAGGATATGCATTTTTCTACAGCTGAAACATAAAAATGTGCAAGCACACAAGAGCAAGTAGTTCCCAAAATACCTTTCATAAACTAAAAAATACATATATATGTTGCCATGGCATCCAGCAAATTAATACATTTAAAATTTGGATTATATATGGAAGGCTGTTAGTCCATACCCTCCTCCCCCCACTTTCCTATAAAGCTGGCAGCCTGCCACTCAAAAATATCCAAGTTAATATTTCTTTCATAGACAATTCCCAGGAATTAAAAAAAAAAGTCTCAGAGTATATACTCAGTTTCCAAAGTAAATGCAAAGATTACATGATATTCTTTAAGTGAAAAATGTTATCTTCTAAAAAGATAATTAAATTTACAGAATCAGTTTATATTACTATAAGTAATATTGCATATATAATGAATGATTGTCCTACCTGATCTACAAGTAAATGCCAGAAGGCAGTGATTTACTCTTTGAGAGAGGTAATTGAGACAAACTCCAAATAGTTACATGTTATCCTATTGTCCATAACCTAATACACTGCAGTAACTTAAACTAAAATCTATATATGTGATTTGGGCTTATAAAAGACTTTCCTTTGATCCAGTGGTTCTCAAGCTTCCTAATGCTGTGACCCTTTAATGCAGTTCTTCATGTTGTGGTGTCCCCAACCATAAAATTATTTTCGTTGTTACTTCATAACTGTAATTTTGCTACTGTTATGAATCATAATGTAAATATCTGATATGCAGGATGTATTTTCATTGTTACAAATTGAACATAACCCACCAGTTGAGAACCGCTGCTTTAGTCATACACAAGATCCTACTAAGATGGGAAAATAACTTTTATAAAGATGTAGAGGTAAAATAAAAATTTTAAGGTAAAACACTTAATATATGTCGAGATATCTGGTTCAATTTATAATCTTCTTTTCAACACACAATGACATCAAAGATTCCATTAAAAACTAATAGAATGTATAGAAAATAAATCCCCTGCAATAACTTTATTTTTGCCACTTATGCTGAAATAAATCTTAACCTCTAGTAGGTGGAGAGATGCCAAGGGCAAGAGCTTTTGCTTTTAAGTTAAGCACAAGAACACCTTATTCTCAGAACTTTTTTTATCATTTAAATATGCCCTTCATAGTTGCCAGTGTTTCCTGTGAGAAAAGTTTCTGATTCACATTTCTTATTTCAGACAAGACTTCCTATCGTTAATGAGAAAGATTTAACATACAGATGTAAAATTGGGTTTTTGATATTAATTCTTCAAAAAAAAGTAAAGATGGTAGCTTTATCAAATAAAATGTCCTATAGACAATTCTATCTTTGCTTTATTTAACGAATCTAATGATTTTCCTCCTAGAACATTTCTTTAATTGTAATAGGAATTGAAGCTGAATAAGTAGAAAATAACAATCAGTAGATCAATAGAATAAAATGTTGGTGGATTTTAATATTTGAATGGTGGGAAAGTTGGGAGTAATGAGAGTTGTGACTAGAGTGAAAGGAAGGAGAAGATAGGGGAGAAAGGAGAATGAACTCTGAAGAAACTTTAAGAAACATTTCAATGATTACACCACAAAATAACTGAATATGCAGCATGTTCCTAAAATCAAGTTACCAACCAAAAGTAGGTGAGAAAAATAATAAATTTTCAACTTTCAAGGCTGTAATAATATCACCATTATAATTCATCCAAATATATCAACATAGGCTTTACATCAGCAGACTTACTTTCAAAAATAGACATAACACTACCATAACATTTCATACTTTCAGTTTTTGGAAAGAATGTCAGGAAAAGCTCCCAGCAAGTGTTTCTATCAATCAGGCTAAGTGAAAAATGAGAAAAAAGAGAGCTGAGTAGGGGGGAGAATAGGAAAAGGAGGAGAGTAGGAGAGGGATAAGGGAGAGACAGGCTGGAGAGAGAGACAGAGATAGAGATGGACACAGAGTATGAGAGAGACAGAAATACAGAGACAGAGACAGACATAGAGAAAGACAAAAAAAAAGAGAGAATGAGAACACAGATACTGCCTTGTGTGGGTTGAGGGAGGATTATGTTCCAGCTCCTGAAGAGAAACATTTACCAAAGTTCAGTGCTGATTCCAGACAGATTCCAAACAGCTGTTGAGTCACTGGCACATTAAAATAGACAAAGCTTTACTACAGTAGACTTCAGTTCATGCCTCCTTTACAATTCTTGAATCCAAATATCTCATTTGTTAAAGACAAGACTTGGTGTAAAACTTTATCTAAAGTCCACTTAAATTTGGTTGAACTAATTCATATTTCTTCAGCTTTTACTATAATATCTTTTTAATTCCAATGCTATGTATAGCTCACAGAATCTGAGTTAGAAAGGGAAATCAAAGTTTAAGTCATCCCTGAATTCCCTCTAAAACATCTCCAATAAGAAATCATTCAACCTTTTGCTGAAAGATTTCTAGTGAGAGGGAACCCAGTTGTTCAGAAGCATCCTATTCTACCTTTAAAAGAACTGTTAGAAAATTCTTTACATCAAGCTAAAATCTGCCCCTACAACTTCTACCTACCACTGCTAGTTTTGCCGTCTGGAGTCAAACAGAATAAGCCTAATCCATCTTCCACATGACAGCCCTTTAAATACTTGTAGACAGTTATGCCCCACCATGTATTCTCTCCAGGCTAAATAGTCTGAATTCCCTTAAGCTCATTCTTGGATGGAATGCTCTCAGGGTCTTTCACCATCCTGGTGAGTCTCCTCTGGATACTTTTTAGCTTACTGGTGTCCTTGATGAAGATAATGCAAAAGATAATTGTCACAAAGCTAAAGTACATTTTTAAGTTCCACTGAAGACAGTTTCTGATGGTACCTAACAAAAGACTGATGACTATCACATTTACAAGTGCAATAGTATGGCTGCTTTGACTGAAATAACTAATTATCTGATGGAAAGGACTGAAATGATGAACTGTTTTGGCATCCCAGCAATAGCGCAAAATATAGCTACCTAGATATACATATGCTTAACTATCGGTCTAGTTTTTTCTTCATATGAAGAATGTGTTATACTATAGGTAGTCATGTAATACACATATATCCACATACATTGTATAAATGTAATTCATGAGAGGCATTGATAGGGATCTCTGGAATCTTGACCACTCCTCTACAAGGAGGCCCATGCTTCTGGCCCTGAAGAGTACTAGAGAAAACCAAAAAGTCTGCAGGCTTTTTTCTCCAATCTCTGAGAAGGGTATTAGTCTATAATTATGTCTGTATGCTCCCTAAATATTGCTGTTCTAGGGTGCACTAGGTTCAAAATAAAAACAAATTCTCTGGTTGCTATCCCTTAATGGGGATGGTAGTCCCAAGCTTATACCCACCAATTTGGTACTTTCCCACCAAAAATTAGTTACCCAAAAGACAATCACAAATTGTGAATAACAAGCAAACCTATTCATCCAGGGAAAAGAGCAAACAGAAATTGCATAAATAATGCACATACAAATATACAAAAAAAAAAATGAGAGTAAATGAGCTCTCCTGATGAGACCAGAATAATGTCTCCGATTGAAACACAAAAGCTATTTATGCTATTTATACAGTACCTACTATGTGCCAGGACTATGCTTTGTGCTTTACAAATTTATCATTTGATTCTCCAAACAACCTTGGGCGGCTGATGCTGTTATTAACCCTACATGGCAAATGAGGAAACAGACAGAAACAGAAGTTAACTGACTTGCTCTGACTCACATCTAGTATCTGAGGCCATATCTGAACTCAGGTCTTCATGACTCCAGACCCAGCACTCTATCCACTACACAACTTAGCTGCCTAAGACGAAAGAGAAAGAAACCCCAACCTCATTCAAGGGGAAACCCTTTTTCCAAAGTCTTTAGAAGGCAAACCGGAAATCATGGACATGTTGAGGAGTTGATTTCCCTGTGTTTACAGCTTCCAAAATGTTTCTCTCCATGTATTTCTTCCAAAAAGAGCCTGGAACAATGCATTTCTCTAAAGTAGCTCTACTCCGGAACTTAGCATCACATGTTTACCATTTACTCCAGCAATGGAGAGTCACTCCTTTTAAGCATGTAGCAATGCACAAAATGCCCTGGGATAAAAGTGCAATTGCATTAGTATTTTGAAAACCCTTAAATGAGCATGGAAAAAAAATATAAACAGGTACAAGCTTCTTTTACAAAATTCTTTTAAAATCTATTTTCTGTAAGCTAGAGAACTCAAGAGAAGTGACCATTGGCAGAGTTTCCTAGGTCATCTCTTTGTTCCACATTTCAAAGGAAACAGCAAACTAATATAGCTACTATGTACTAACATAGTTCTATGGTTACAATAATAACAATGAAGAAAAAGACAAAACAAAACATATCACTAAACACTCAGAATACCCAAATTACAATGAGTAATCCATCTAAACCACATTAAATAATGTCTTCATACTGTGGAATGATATCAATGGTATCAAAATATCATTGGGACTAGAGAATTTTAATATTTTTTAACCTATTCTAAGGAAAGAGAGAAACTGATCTTGAATCTAGAGGTAAAATTGAACCAATGAATCAAAGTAATATTTAAGAATCCCTCAGTCTTGGGGCGGCTGGGGGCACAGTGAACAGAGCACAGGCCCTGGAGTCAAGAGGACCTGAGTTCAAATTTGGCCTCAGACACTTAACACTTACTAACCATGTGATCTTGGGCAAGTCACTTAACCCCAACTGCCCTGCCCCCCCTTCCAAAAAGCAATAAATAAATACAAATCAAAATAATGCTAAGATTTCACTGTACATCAAGAATGACCAAAAATGGAAAAATAATTGCTGAATAGATATATGGAAATGATAGCCAAATTAATATCTTGTTAGTAGAACGGTAAATGAGTTCAGTCATTCTGGGAGGTAATCTGGAATTATGCAAATAAAATGACTAAAATAGCCATACCCTTTGGGCCAGAGATTCCACAGATAGATAAGAGACAGATAGATATACATACATACGTATAGATACATAACACACATGTGTGCACACACATATACAGGCAATACATATATATGTATATGTATGTATGTATATACCCCAGATACCCAAGAGTATTAGGAAATGAAGCAGATGCTCACCAACCACGGAATGCCAAAAAAAAAAAAAAGTCACATGAACATAAAAGAATATAACAGTGCTGTAAGAAACTATAAACATGAATATAGAGAAGCATGTAAAATACTCTATGAGCTATTAAATAACATAACCTAAAATTATATACAAAGTACTACAAAGCTATAAATTGAAAAATTAATAACAAAGAAACATTAGCAAATGAATGCTGTGAAATTATAACAATTAATTAGAATAACTAAACGTGCCCCCCCCCAAGAAAGGATTTGAGAAAACACTTGACTTCTTTGTAGTGTAAGGGGCCATGCGTATAAGATACCACAAATGTCAGACTGTTTCAATATGCTAGCTTACTTTGAAGAAGTTTTATTTAATCTTCTTGAAAATTCTTTGTTATAAGGAACAACTGTCTGGTTAGAGTTGGAGAACTAGAATAGGAATTGTAAGTAATATAAAAACAAACATTGAAAAAAATTTTAAACTGCTGTTAGCAAGTTAATGGAAGGAGTTCCTGCAACTGGAGTTTTAACCTGTGCTCATGAAAACTGAGATCCTTCTTTTTTGTGTGCATCTAGCACAGGTGCTACACATAGCCGGTACTTAACTAAACATTTGTTGAATAAAAGAAAGAGAAAGCTGTAAGTCAATAAAAACATTAAGAGACTTATGAGCATCTTTCAACTAAAATTCAGCGGGAAAAGCACACTTAAAACAATATTTATTAAATATAAGTCTTACCATTCACTTGCTGAACTGCAATTTGGACCATAAAAGATCTCAAAAGTATTCTCACCAAAACCTATGCAATAATAATAATACACAGCATAGACTGCAACTCCCTGAAGCAGCTATAGAGCAAATGGATATCTGCCCACAAGAGAGGAAGAAAATTAATAGATATTCTCAGAGAACATGATTCTGAGGCAAAAAATAACCTCTGGAACCTTTAAACGTCTGAAGCAAGCATGTAATCATAATATCACACACTTGGAGCTAGAACAGACTTTAGAACACACATCAATTCGTTAAGCCATAGTAAAGGCTGAGAACAGGTACACACCACCGGATATGTTGAATGTAACTGAAAGTGGTTTACCTCCAGAGAGTGACTATGAAACAGCAAAGATCCAGGAGTGTAAACAAATGACCCTCGATAGGCAATATCAGCATGAAATCAGGCAACAATATGTCAGCAAAGAAGCACTGAACAAATTGCTAAGTCATGTAGATTTTTTTTATGGTAATGAAGGCATTAATGTTAGCAACTCATCACAAACTGAAATTACAGTTATCCTTAAGGAGCCCAGATTCAGGTATTAATGCAGATTGTGCAAAGCAAGAATTGACACTTTGCAACATTTTACTGCAAACTTAAAAAAAAAAATTAGGACCTACTAAGCATGTAGAAAAACATGACATGTAGAAAAACACGACCTGGTGGCTAGAATTATACATCAGGAGAGGATGATAAAAGATAAATTCTTATACTACAAATACAGACTTCGAAATAGCCTTGAGAATTAACCAATAAACTTTACTGAAGCCTGAGCATAATTATGGATAAAACCAATACCCACAATTGCTCAGATGAACAATACCGCCCCCCCAAACCTCAAAAACACTGTTTTTTTAAATAATTGTTTCTAAATCAAATACTCGTACGGTCTAAGCAACATGGACAAAAAGCTTTCAAAATAATAGAAACTGGGGCGGCTAGGTGGTGCAGTGAATAGAGCACTGGCCCTGGAGTCAGGAGTACCTGAGTTCAAATCCGACCTCAGACATGTAACACAAAAAACTAGCTGTGTGACCTTGGGCAAGTCACTTAACCCCAACTGCCCTCCAAAAAGAAAAAAAAAATAAGAAAAAAATAATAGAAACCAAGAGAATAAAAAAAAACAAAGCAAGTGGGAATACAGTGAAGTACACATTGTCTCTACCATTGAGATTTCAAGTGATGTACCTATTGTGCTTGTGTTTTCAGTGAGCTGACATCTACAAAAATGTAGTTACATTTACATTATATTTATATTTTATAATGTGTATATGAGAATATCTATATGTATTCACATGCTATATATACATATACAAGTGAAAATAGCAAGATAGTTGTCTTAGAACCATTTCTATCTGAATCTGTACATGATAAGAAAAATAATAATAGTTAATATCAATATCATTAAACATTTATTAAGCACCTACTGTATGCCAGGAACTGTACTAAGCTACAAAATAACAAGTTATATATACTCACAACTCTGTGAGATATAAAATATTTAGGCAGATTCAGTAATTAAACATTTAAAATGTTTTACTATTATTGCACTAGCATGCTAACTAATAAAAGATAGTAAATATCTTGATTATATTTCCAGTTCCTTCATCGGCCATGCAAATGTATATTGGATGGAATGATTTGTCTTTTAAGGCCCAATACTGTCCTCTAAATCTGACTTCTCTCTCAAGGAGATCTCAAGGAAATCTGTTATCTCAGTCTAAAACTACTGACCTATTTAAGAAATTACCTCTGTCTCTTCCACCAAATTATTAGCTTTCTCTTGGCCGAAATGGCCATTCCACAAGCCAAGATCTGCAGCCAGATTGTCAAGTCAGGCAATTCTTCACTTTGTTAACAGGGCTCAAACTAATTTGGATAGTACTGTTGGATTCCAGTTGCAAATACTAATGTTTATTCACTTAAATTAGCCAACATTAAGCCTACCACTAATTATAGCTTTAATTTTATATCACCTGCTGCCTCCTATAAATCAGACAGTGATTGGCTTCTATAAATCACATTGCTATTGGCTAAATTCTAATCCCTGAGTCACATAAAACCACTCTTTTACGGGCTGTATTATTACCAATGTAAAGACGGGAAGAAGTGAATGCTACAGAAGAGAATGAATTTAATAGTTCACTCCTATCTCAGAACAATCACACTGAATGTTATCTAACAATAATCTTGATTTTTTTCTTAGATTTATCAAGGTATCTGATCATATATGAAATATATCTTATGCTTTCTGAACTGTCACTTTTCACATATCTAGCTCCTGCATTACATAACCCTTATTTCACCTACAGATTCTCATATTCACCACTGTTTGGTAGAAGACTTGACCTGACTCATGACAGTACATTATCAATGTGATTTACTTTAATCAGACTGGATGATTCACTTTTAGTGCAACTCTATTTTGATCACATTTTGTAGTATCAGGAATTTGCCCATTTACATGTGGGGTAAAATGTCATATACATTAACTTTATCATAAAAATAATTAAAATTAAATGTAAAAGCTTAAGGATTCATAGTCCAATTTATTTTGTCAGCTACATGGGCATCATGGTCTGCTATGAAAGCAATGGTCTATCCCCCTTAAATCTTCACATCAAATCTTCTTATCAAACTGGATTGGGAAAGAATTATGTCTAAGACTTTAGCATCAATGATCTACCTAAATCATTATCTTTATGTTTATTAACACGAATTGTTTTATTTAATGTGGATTCATTACAAGACAGTGCTAAATCTCCAAACTCCCTTCTCTTCCATAAATGCCAAATGTCAGTGTCAAAAAAAAAATCTTTCTTGCATATTACTCTGACATCCTCAAAAACCCTCTGTTGGTACCCATGTATTGTTCCTGTAAATGTCTAATAGTGCGTCTTGAATATCAAGGCATCTTATCAACCTGCTCCTACCACCATTACCTTCCATTACCCCTAGGCTACTAAGTATCTCTTTTCACTATCTCTGTCATTTAAATCTTCCTTCTGTCTTTTTACCATTTGGTCTCTCTTTTCATTTCACTTTCTTTCCCTGGTTTTTGGATAAAACTATCCCTTCCCACCAATCAAAGAACCTTCTTCTGTTTATTAAAAACCTAACTGAAAAAATAACTTGTTTCTGATAAGCTTGGGAAGTGTAAAAAAAAAAAAAAGGAAATCAGATTCTGTTGAACACAAAACAAGTAATGCCCACATCTAGCACACAAATAAGAAATTTTTAAAAAAATTTTATAAAGGTAAAGAAAAATGGTTCTTAATGTATTTAGTAAATATAGTAAAAAGCATGCCTTTTATTTTTCTACATTTAATTTAAAAGATCAAGCCTAAGTTTACTGGTCTTAACAAAGTTCAGGGACTTTAAAAAATCATGTCAAAATTTCATGTTCTACTCAAAAATTCCCAGGACCTAACAAAAAGTCAAATTAATTTTGATTATTCAAATATATTTTAGTAATTTGGGGGGATATACTTATGATAATATTCTAATTTGTATCATAATTTGTGTGTGTGTATGTGAATGTACAGGTTATTGCCAATAAAGTCTCTGTTTGAATGCCACATCATGGCATGGAGTTGGTCTAGGGTTCTTAAAGGCCATGGCAGTCATATATATAAACTGCAGAAAGTGCTAATAAGCTATAAAGAATTCAACTATCAATGGCTTTAGTCAAAGGATTAAACTAATTAAGTTTAGAAAAACTCATCTTCAAGTTGGTCAAAGAGTAATGGAGTTTTTTGCTTTGCCATAATACTTATCAATGACCATCTATTAATTTGCAAAGAGTCAATAATCCTTGTCAGTGGAAAAAGTACCCACACATACAAAACTGTAGCTCACTGAAACACTGAAGAAGCTACCTCCCCATCTAGACTATAATCTCCTTGAAGCCAGGTCCTATGTCTTCTTTATCTTTGTCCCCCAGAGTATAATAGGAAGGGTATGAAGTAAACTATTTGACTTTTCCATAAATTTAAAATTACCTCATCACTTACTCTGGTACCTTGCACCCAGTGGACAATAAATATTTGTTTAGTGAATGGCATGAATGGCCTACCACAGTATCTTAGAATCCAGTATTCAAAGGTATGTGAATAAAATCTAGAAGTAAACATGTATGGAAGGGATGCAGAAGGAAGGTTTAAGGATAGTATTCTACTTGAAAGGAACAAAGACTTTACACAGAACTCAGCAGAGAACCTTGTATAGAGTAAACACTTAAATATTGGTTGATTTGATTTGATTTTTCGTCCAAGGAGTTTTATATAGTGCAAGAAAATTCTCTCCCGTGTCAAAAACAAAACAAAATAACCTTTCCAGTAGAGTTCCCTCCCACAGAGACAAATGGAAAAAAATAAAGGGCCAGTGATTTAGCACAAATTATATAACAAGTGATTGGGAAATTCAACTAAAAACCCAAGTTGGATGCCTCCCATATTTGTATATTGTTTCCTTTTTGGAAAAGGACATCATTTTGGTGACTGAAATTAGTGTGTTTGCTTTTGAAATAAGAAATGTCTCAATCAATAAACTAAGGAGGAAAGGGAACAGAATGAACATCACTGCTAAGATGAAATCAGAACCAAAAGAGCTACATGCAGCATATGCCCATAATGAACTAAGGTACAGCTCTACTTAAAAGTTCATTTAAAAAACAAACAATCATCAAATCACTAACATACTACAAACAATTTAGGTCTGATCTTGGCACCTAAGGCCTGGGGGACCCTTTATGCTTATCTCAAGGAATTAGCTATTGCACTTTCTTGTCAGCATTGAGATTTGATTTTACTGTAAAGTAAATTAATTACTGGCATCTGACCAATTTTCCAATCAATAAAGAGGCGTTTGTTGAATTAAGTTCTTTCAGACTACTGATATCAACTCAACACACTCCGATTTTTCAGTGACCAAAACACTACTTGTTACCTTCTAGTCTTGCCTAAAAAGCAGTAATATCTAAGCTGAAAATCACATAGGAAAAGAAGTATACTGAACTAGTTATACTGTTTTTATATATAGCTTAATGAGTGAAATGCGATGACATGGAAGACTGCATGCAGTTCAACTGAAGTACTCTACTGCCATCTCAAACAGCTGCAAAGCCCCTGAAACTAGAATACAGTCTCCCCATTGAAGCTCATTTCACTCATTGTTGCTCATAATATGATCGAAAGGAACATTTACAGGATCTCATAGAAAGTTTAAATGTTGTTTGATGAGAGCCATTAGATATTTAAATTTGAAATGAATGACATAGCAAGAGAGGCAATCACTACACACCTAAAGTAAAGCAGCAAACTTCCATGGTATTAACTCTGCTTGTTTACTGCTAATATTTGTAATGATGCACACTATAATGAGAAAACGAACCATCAAGGACTTTTTTTAAAAGAGAGGTGTGAAATTCTGATTCAGGTGCCCTTTTACCAAAGAAATTGTACTGACTGGAGAGTGATTTTTCTTTAAGTTCTCCTATGGAAAAGACATTCTACTACTTCTTACAGTGACTTCGCAAAAAGCCAATACAAAACCATATTAGCAGTATTTGCTAAGGCATTAAGTAATTTTGAGTATGATGGCATGTTTGTAAACCACCTAAAACATAGCTGTCTTTATTACATTGTCGTTATGCTACCTGCGCCTGATTTTAATAATAATAGTACACTCTTCCTGTAAACTTTTTAAATTTTTCTTTAATTTAAACTTAAATACAAAATGGGAAAAGAGAAACAAAACATACTGCAGATCATAAAAGAGATTCAACATAAAACAATACATTTCCATCTCAAGAAAAATACTACACATTGTTTTCAAAGCTGACCCCTTTTCTTTGCTTCCTCGATGTTCTTCTTTTATTTGGTTTCGTAGTTTTTACTTTGTTTTTGCCCTCCCTCCCCCCACGACCCTAAAGATGGTTGCAATTAAGCATAGATGCATATACATATATATAGTTATCTATAAACATACACCTATATACACACACGAGATATTCATACACATATATGCGGGACCATACCATGTTTATTTCCTTTTATCATCTGTTTCTCTGAAAGTAGATAGCACCTTCCTTCATATTCCACTTTTTTTCTAAATCAACTAACTCATCATTTCCTATACCACAGCAATATCCAACCCAATCACATTCTATCGGAAAGACTGTCTTTGAAAGTTTTCTTTTTTATTCAAAGTGTTCTATATAGTATAAGAAAATGCTTTTGATACCACATTACAGAAAATTATCAAAGAATGTTGTCCTGAAGTTTTAGAACAAAAAGGCAATTTTTCTGCCTTCTTTCTATTTTTGGCTTCATAAGTTTTACTTATACAAGAAAAAATTTAATTTAAAAATCATCAATATTTTTACACTTCAACAATGCTCTAACCTGATAATATAGTTTAAGATCTAATAGTGCTGAATCAACTTCCTTTACATCTTTTTCCCTGGTTTCTTTGAAGTTTCTGACCTATTGCTCTTCCAAACGAATTCTGTTATTATTTTTTCTAATTCAGTAAAATAATTTTTAGTAATTTAATTGAGATAGCATTGAATAAATAGATCAGTTAGGTAAAATCATCATTTTAAAAATTATATTGGCTTTACTTACCCATGAACAATATATATTACTTCAATTATTTAGATGTGAGTTTATTTGTATAAAGTGTTTTATGTTTATGTTCATATAGTTCCTGAGTTTGTTTCGACAGGTATACACTCAGATATTTTATACTGTGTAGATATTTTAAATAGTCTAAAGCAAAATTGAATAATATTACTGACACGTTTTTCACTTCTGATTAAATCTATTTTAATTTTAACTTTATATGAAATCATGATTATCTTTGCTTTTTTTACATACTAAATTCTAATCCTGCCCTTTATTTTATCCTTGCATGTCATCTCTCATTTTTATAATCTTTCCTGAAAGCAACATATTGTTGAATCAAATTTATAATCTGCTATCCATTTATGTTTTATGGATAAATTCATCCCATTCATATTCGGGTACAATTATTTGTTGTGTATTGTCCTTCTTCCAGTTTTTCCTCACTATCCTTCTCACACTACTTACCCTATCCCTCCTCATTCCTCATCTTTACTGGCTACCTTGCCCTCCTACTCCTTAATCTACCCACCACTCTAAGAGTACCTCCCTTATCCTCTTCCCTCCTCCTCATCCCTTTGCCCTCTTATTTATTTCTGGATTTAGAATTTTATACCCTTCTAGATATATATGTTGTTCCTTCTTTGACACATTCCCAATGAAAAGTTCCAGCACTATCTGCCTTCCCACCTACTAGCTTCTTCTATGTCAATTTTTATTTTTATTATCACCCCCTCATAATCACTCAGCTCAGCCCATGCCTTTCTATCAAACTACCCAAATGATGACAGAATACAGCAAGTATTTTCACATATATGACACAAACAACTTGACCTTCCTGAATCTTTTACAATTGGTCTTTAATGTTTACCTTATATTTCCCCTGGATGCTATGTGTCAAATTTTGCGTCTTTGAGTTCATTACGTGTTTATTTTTTTCCCCCTATTTGGTATTACACTTAACTTTGCTGGTTAAGTAACCTTGGTCTTAACCAGCTATTTTGCTTTACAGAATATAGTATTCCAAGACCTATGGACCTTTGATGTAGTAGCTGCTAAATCTGGTGTAATCCTTACTGTAGTTCCATAATATAAATTTTTTTTCTTATTGCTTTCAATATCTTCTCCTTAACCTGCAAGCTTTGAAACTTCACTGATATTCCTGTAAATTTTCCTCCTGGGATCTCTTTCAGGTGGCAATTGGAGGATTTTTCCTCTATGCCTGTTTTGCCTTCTTGTTCTAGGACAATTTTCTTCAACAATTTCTTGTAATACTGCATAAAGATTATTTTATTTTATCATAGTTATTAAATAGTCTGACTATTCATATATTAATTTTCCAGGATCTGTTTTGCAGATCAGTTGTTTTCTGATGAGATACTTCACTTTCTCTTCTATTCTTCTTTCTTTTGATTTTGTTTTATGATTTCTTGGTGTCTTAGAATGTCATCATCTTCTCCTTGCCCAATTCTAGTTTTTAAGGAATTATTTTCTTCCTTAAGTTTTGGATTCTCTACTTCCAGTTGGTTGACTTTCTTTTCAAAATGTTCTTGATTTTCTTGGGTTGCTTTTATTTTTTCTAGTTTTTTTCTCATTCTCTTTTGTTTGATTTTTAAAGTCCTTTATAATTCTTCAAAGAATTCTTTTCGCATTTTGGACCATTTGACATTTCTCACTGAAAAAGGAGTGGCTTTTTTTTTTAGCTCCATTAGCTTCCACTGAATATGAACCCCAATCTTCCCTGTCTCTATAACTATCTATGGTTGGCTTCTTTCTCTTTTGCATAATCATCTATATTTTTATGTTTTTGTTTTATTTTGTTTTTAGTGTATAATTAGTGTAATAGGTGTAATAAATAATGTAAACTATTAGTCTAATCAAGTTATAGTCCTGAGGTACGGGGAATGATGCCCCAGGCCTCAGGTCCTTCTTAACTGTTATTTCCTGAAGTCTGTCTCAGGGTCCAATCTTGGGTTTTCCTCTCCACTTTTAAGCCATGGCTAGGGCCCCCAGCCACACTGCCTTTCAAATGATCTTGCTCCTTGAGGCTTGTTTAGTGGCTACAAACTATAGATATCCTCTCTGCCTCAGAACTGAAGCCAGGACTCTGCTCTCCTGTAAGTGCCCATAGCCAGCAGTGCCCCTGCCCCTTGCTACAGCATTTATCAAGTGTGTGCTAACTCCTTCTCCCTGCAACCACAGTCCAGGATGTGTCTGGTCAACACAGTTGTGCTTGGCATCCTTCAACAATGGAAGGTCCTTCAGTCTTCTCCTACTTAATTGTCAGACCCCCACACTGTGAGATTTAAGTTTCTAAGGCTAAAGCTGCTTCCCAGATTCTTGTTTGTTGATTATGCTGAATTGGCCTCAGAGTGTTTCCACTTCACTCAAGCCAAACCTCTTTCCTAGGGTCTTCTCAAATTTGTCTTAGGAGGACAACGACTTACCCTGTGTTTATTTCTGCTGCTCTGAGTAACGTTCTTTCTTTTTTTTCCCTATAAACTTGAATCACCAAATAGTAGAAGTGACCTCAAAGTAATTTAAATTGGCTGATCACACTGTCTCTTGCAAAAATACCATTTTCACATCTTGTAATTTAAATTTCATCACCCAGAAGTCTTACACTAAGATGTTTAAAAAGGTAAATTAATGAAGGAAGGAAGCACCAATGAAACTTGTCAAACTCCAGTACCCACATGGGTAAGAACACTTCCACCTGCTCAGTGTAGGTATGGGCCAAATAGGCTAATTATAACTACCCAGAATCAATTATATGTTATATTGTAATGTTCAAGACTAGGAGCATGGTGAAGCCAACTGCTACAGTTAGCATGTGTAGTATATCATGCTTAGAGATGTGTACAAGATTTGAATATTCAGATATAAAGAAGGCCTTAGAATAAGGGCTGGTCTTACACACATCCCTAAAATCTAAAAATAATCCATCCACCATTTTTGACAGTGTTACTTGGGAAGTGGCAGGTATTCTGAGTATATATATAATGATACAAGAGCTGGTTGTTATGTTTTATTTCTCCCCATCCTCGTGTCCCCTCAGCAATTTTTTTTTCTCTAAACCTGCCTTAAAATGTAAAGGTTATTACTACTGTCGATAAGCAAGTCATCTCAAATAAATCAGCATTAATTAAGCATCCACTATGTGCTAGTTATTGTGCTAACAACTTGAAATAAAGACCAAACAAGCAAAAAAATCTAGTCCCGTCTCTCAAGGAAGATGCAGTCCAATGGTGAAGTATGAGTGAGGCAACTACATACAAACAAGAGGTTAAATTGGGGGTAGTCTATGAGGAAAGGCTGAGACTTGAAGGATGTCAGAAAATCCAGGAAGTGAAGATGAGGAAGGAGAGTACAATGTATAGGGGTCAGCTAGTGGAAATGCTTAGAATCAAGAGATAGAATGCCTTGTGCAACAAACAGCAAGGGGGCCAGTCTCACTGGATTGATTGCAGAGTACATGAAGAGGAATTTAAAATGTAAGGAGAATGAAAAGGTAGAAAGGGTCCTAGTTAAAAAGGACTTTAAAAGCAAAGCAGAGGATTTTATATCTAACCCTGGACATACAGGAAGTCATTGGAATTTACTGAATAGGGAGGTTATTTGGTCAGACCTGTGATCTGACAGTTAAGTAGAAAATGGACTGGAGGCATGGAGACCAACCAGCAGGCTATTGCAGCAATCCAGGTGTGAGGTGATAATGCACCAGGGTATTTGAAGTGTCAAAGGAAAGAAGAAAGATGTAAAAGAGATGTTAAGGATGTAGAAAGGACAGGACTTGACAGTTTATTGGATATGAGGTTGAAAGGGAGGTCAGTGAGAGGGAGTAAAGAACCAAGAATGACATCTACATTGCAAACCTGGGTATCTGGGAGGACAGAGTTAACCTCAGGACTAACAGGGAAGAGAAGAGAGAAAGGCTTTTTAAGGAAAAAGATACTAAGTCTAGCTTTAGACATGCTGAAATTAAGATGCCTAGGGGACATCCAGTTTGAGATATGAGTGGATTTCAGAAGAGAGATTGGGGCTAGATAAGTAGAGCTAAGAGTAGTCATTTGCATACAGATAACAGCTGAAACCAAGAGAGATGATCTCATGAAATCACCTGATCCCATTCCCAACATTATCCAACCAAGTCTAACCAGTATTTGTTTTCCAAGGATGACCTATCAAAATGTACTTTTGCAAGGAGGGAGGAGAAAGAAATGTTCTTACTTGCTTTCCACCTAATTTTTCTTTTCTGCGACAGAAACTGGAAGGATGAAAGATGGGAACAGTAATTACAGCAACAGCAAATCTGTTACTTTCTCTAGTGCCTACTACTGAGTAGACACCAGTCAAATAAAGTGTTTTTCCAGTTTTGACCTTTAAAAAAAGCATGCCTACAAAATTAATTTCTGCATTTTGCATAATATTTTCTGCTGGTTTACAATATACTGTTTGAGCTATTTTCCTTTGGAAAAGAAATGTGCTCAAAAAGAGAGCAAGCTATAGGAATGTATTTAAGAATGCAGTAAAGATCTTTAAATCTCATTTTAAGGTGATAATTTTCTAACAAAATATTGATGAAAGTACTCTAGATATTAAAACATAAATAATGTAGTTTGGTGTTATTTTCATGTTTGGTCAAAGAAAGATAGAACAAGTCAATGTGATATATTGAGAAACATGGAATCCTGATTCAACTTTAAAAGGTTATATAAATTATATATCACATTACACCGTATAAAGTGATTTCAAGAAGTGTCATGTTTAGCCATATCAAATAAAAGTGTTTTTGAAAAGTCCTAAACTTGAATGTAGACCAGTAGCCTCTGAAAATTTTCAGTCATATACCCCTACCAATAAATGATTTTTGAGCATAAACCTTCAATACATATAAATATAAGTTATATATTTCCTAATATACTAATAATTGCTTAATTATAAAACAACACAAAAATAGAAATGTAAGAAGGATAAGATAAAGAAGAAATAATATTTGACTCTAGAATCAATAGGAGCCCCTAGAATTTACTGAGTTGGGATATGATCTAATCAGACCCACACTTTAGGAAAATCACTTTGGCAATTGTGTGGAAGATGGATTGAAGTGGTGAGAAACTTAAAGAAAGTAGTCCAATTCAGAGTCTACTATAATAATAAAGGAGAAAAAGTGATGCCTCCCTAAACCAGAATGGTAGACATAAGAAATGCCGGCAACTGATCTGATATGTGAGATGAGGGAAAAAAGAGGAGTAAAGGATGATACCAAGATTATAAATCTGAGTGACAGATAGTAGTGTCCTCAAGAGTAATAGATTTGGAAAAGGGGTGGGTTTGGGGGAAAATATAATAAGATTCCTGATGCAGATCACAATCTATCCATGCCTACCCATACTATGTAACTTATTCTGTCCCACTCAAAATGAAAAGCAAAGAGTCAGGCTTTAAATCATTGGTCATTACCCTAGAAGGAACAGCCCACACTGTTAAAAGTGCCTGTCCACTGAAATGATCTGAAGGGCAATGGATGGGTATACTGTGAGTGGAGTGAAATTTTCCCAGGGGACACCTCTGCAGCTATTGAAATGGATCTCTGAAGGGACAAAATCCAGCTTAGGAAGAAAGAGATTGGGAGCTTGCATAGTAGGAGGATAGGGCAAAACATGAGAGTTTGAGTATAAATAAATACGTTGGTGTTGGAGAAAAACTTCACAGCTTGTGGCTATAGAGGGACCAACCTGTCTTCTCTCCATCCCAATGACTGATTACACATTTCTGTGGGGCCCCTCTTCCCATTTCGTTAAACACTAGTAAAAAGTCAGTTCAAAAGATGAAAATATAATATTTGTTACAGAAAAAAACTGCACCTCAAGTATACTCTTACTTTTGATTAAGAAGAAAAGCACTCTTCTACAATTTTAAAGTAACTAAAACTAAAATCCTGAGAGGAAGCAATTTAGATTAGCCAGCAAATACCAAAGGTTTTTCTGTTAACACAAGTGACAACAGCAATGGCCTGATTCTTTCCCCCTTCTTTTTATCCAATTCAAAAATCCTTAAGATGTGATATCTTAACTACATATAATTTTTCCCTGAAGCATATTCATACTTTGATTGTATTTAAATTATTTATGGGAAAATGTTTTCATCTATTACATTTCTTTTCCATTTTTTTTGTCCTTTTACTGCAGTTCAGAGGCAACTGATTAAATCAATGTGTAACGTTTAGTTTGATCCTTAATGTTTACCATTTAAGAAAGTAAACCAATGATAAGAAATCCTAAAAGGAATGTAACATAGAATGCTACACAGTGTACACAGTGAGGCTGCTGAAAGTAAAGCTAGTCAATTAGAAAATGAAAAGCTAGCTATTAGTTTGGCTGTTGGAAATAGATGTAGCCCTTCAACTGACCCAACACCCCCTGCCTTCCTCAAGGTCACTTGCATTTTTAAAAAGTACTTGTATTTATATCTTTTTTCTACCCTACTTTTATTTCCAAATATATCCATATCTTCCCTTCCTGAACAATGAGCCATCCCTTACAAGAAATAAGAAAAATAGAGAGAGAGAAGAAGGAACAGAGGAAGGAAAGCAAAAAAGGAAGAGAGGGAGGAAGGAAGAAAGGAAGGAAGGAAGAAAGGGAGGAGGAAGGGAGAAAGGGAGGAAGGGAGGAAGGAAGGGAGGGAATACAGATGGACTTATTAAGTGCCTAGTATGTGTTAATCATTGTGCTGAGCACATTCCAAATACAATTTTATTTGATTCTTATAAAAACCCTAGAAGTAAGTGCTATAACTATTCCCATTTACAGCTGAGGATACTGACACAAAGATAAATGACTTGCCCAGGCTCACACAGCTACTAATTGTCTGATGTATGATTTGAACTCAGCTCTTCCTCACTCAAGGCCTAGTCCTCTATTCACTGCATTACCTGTTGCCTCTAAAAAGGCAAAACAAGTTCACCAAAAGTACTAAATACATCAAACATGGCTGAGAATATATGTAACATTTTGCGCCTATAGTTCACCAGCCCTACAAAAAAAAAGTGGCAGATGAAACGATAGCACCTCGATGCTTCTCCAGAGCCAAGCTTAACCCAAACATTTTTCAAGTGTATTTTATAACTTGATACAAGCACAGTGATATCTACAAAATATAAATCATAACCTTTTCAGACATCTGACTTCCAATTTCAAAAGATGATTTAAGGAACAAAGTTATTTTAATGAGCTCTGTGTGTATGTTTAGACATAAAACATATATGTGTATACATACAATACATATATTTAGAGGCAAAAGATCTGAACAGGTGTATTCCCTCAACATAATGTGTTTGAATATGTATAGATCCCCTTCCAACATAAAATTTTCCCACAACAATTCCCCTTTGAATAGATATTTATACGCATGTGCATGTCTGGGATAACCCTAAACATCTTTGTTCTGCAATAATTACTATTGCCAGAATTATAATGATTTAAACATAAACACATGTGCATACACATAATATATGCATACATATATCCTGAGGTTAATATTGTTAGTTCCAAGTAAGGTAGCTTTAAAAAATGTCCACAGTACTCCCTTTTCAATATGTTATATCAAATATCTTTTGCTAACTGCATTAGAAAGCAATCACAGCTTAATGGCTGTCTAAATCCATTATCAGTGTACATTTAACCTTTCAATATTTAAAGATAATATTTAATTTGAGCAAATTAATGGACTGCCTGTGAGACCAAATATATCTATTTAGTCTTTCTGGTTTTCCATCAGTGATATTTCTCTTTAGAGACCTGGTCTTGTGACAAGAAGCCTGGTAAAAGTGAAGATCTTTCTATTTGTAGTTTAAATAGATATTAATAAATGAGAAGCCAGTCTAACCCCAAATGAGAAATAATGTCCTTATTAACTACCACCTGTGTCTTCTGCCATTTACAAAGCTGCTTTTCATTCCTTACAGATTAATTTGTACCATGAATAGTAAAGATTTCATTGAGTTTATTATATACCTTTATATTTTCAATGGTTTTTATTTAATTCAGAATTATTTAATCTCATTGACTTTAAAAAGGACAGAGCCACATTAATTTTCAGAGCTGCATTTTAAAAACTAAAATGCAATGCATTTCACATTCTTATTAAGCAGTGATGATGATGTTTACGAAATAAGACGACTGCTTTGGTTTCACGGTTATGCTTTAAAAGACTCAACTAGGGGAAATGCCTTTGAATAAAAGTTTGTGGTATAATTTAGTCAAGTATTTTAAGGGATCCAAAAATGAGGTTATGTTGGCAATAGTAGAATACCACTGTCATTAATCAGAAGAAAACTTCTCAAATTTAGCATTTAAATGATGTAAAACTCAACACACTGACATTTTATAAAGTAGATATTTCTTTAGTGCAATATATGCATGTATGTATAATGTTAGCTTTTTTCTTAAATAAAAGGTGAAATAAAACACTTTACCCACTAGAATAAAATTTCTGAATGATCTCACTTTATTGCTGTTATTCAAATCTGTCTAAATACATATTAGCATCTCAAAATCTAGAGGAGACAGAGGACTCTCTTGACATCTTACTCTAATACTGAAAGGTTAAATAAGTTGTACCTACTCTAAATGAAGTACTCCTTAGGAATAATTTAAATTTACTTAGTATGTCCCTTTCCTTCTCTTCTCCCATTCCTACTTCCATACAAATTCTGGATAGCTCTTTATGCCTTTAACAATCAACTGCCCACGGTCAAATGATCCAGTCACCTTTGCTACCTTCAAATTCTGTTCAAATAATTTATCTTAATAATCTTAGATCTAGATAGCCAGCTGGATCAATGAAACCACAGATGAATTTATAATTCCTGTGTCATGCCAACACTTTCCAATTGAAAATTTGGGTTCTAGCATAAGCCCAACCTTTTTAAAGTAGCAATTCAAGTCCTATGTTTGATCTAATAATATATTTTATACTTTCTTAGTAAATGATGCCTTATTATCTGTTTTCAACAGTCATTATTGAGTACAGAGAGCACTGTGAATAACAAAAAGACAATGACTAAAACACCAGAAATGACAATGGCTAAATCTTTAACTATACTGTATTCTTTCTTATGTCCTGATTAAAGAATAAAATTCTAAACCACCCAAATTTCAGAACAATTTTAAAAAGCTATATATACAACTGACAATTTCTTAACCCAAACAATATTCATATTGACACATTAACAAATGATTAAGAGCCATTACGCCATTTGCAAAATTTACTAATGAACTGCCATTCTGTTTCAAGTAATCCATTTCCCAAATAACCAAATGTTGAATACACAATAAAAGCTTCCTAATTCCCATATGCCTTAAAGTGCAAATTATAAAAGTTTTAAAATATCACTTTATTTTAAGTTCTGTACATAATTATAAACAAAGATATAAAATTAAGTTGATAAAATCACAATTTAATAATTCTCATATATATTCAAAATAAACATAAGGGCCAGTGACTTTATTGAAAATAAATTTGACACAGTAACTTTGTTTTACAAAATTACAAATTTTAGATTTTTTTTAAAGCTCTACCCATTTCCTAAAACACTACTATGCAGCATGGGGGTTCTCTCTTGTCTCCTGAATTTTGTCAGGGAAGCTGACATGAGAACCAGATATGCCCTCATTAGAGAATGTGCTCTTTGTTCAAATAAGGAATTATTCTATCCAAAGTATGAAGCAGTGGGACTTATTCAGAGGAAGGGTAACTGATGCAGACCTCTCTTCAGTCTAATCATAAGATTCATTTTCATGGGTTTAAGGAGAAAGCTCACATACATTCTAATACTGACATTCCCAGATGGTGACTGGTGGCTGCCAACTTAATACTTAATGACAGGTAAAAAGAGAAGGGCTTTTTTGTATTTTTTTTTTAAGAAAGGGAAGTTTCCAGCAAATACCATTGTTGTTTGTTTTGTTTTAGAAGATGAATATCTATCTTTTGTTAAAGTTATTGTAGGAAACTCCTGGATAAATAAATCAACTAATATCTTTAATTTAGGTACATTTCTAACGTTTACCCCCAAAGTATCCAAAGTATCCAACAACTCATACCAACCATTAGGCACTCGACTATGTGACTGTTCTCATCAAAGCCCAGAGACAAGGATCTTCTCAAAGAAGAAAAAAAGTTAATTGTTACTTAGACTTCCGTTTGTGGCCATCAGAAATGTTACCTTAATTTGGCCTTAATGACCTATAATCACTTTTAGCATATGGCTTTTAAGACTGTTATTATTCAGCTTGATCTATGGATATAATGGAGCAGAACAGAACTGTGGGTATAATTAAAATAAGTTCCTGTAAAAGTGGAATATGTAGTACATTGCTAATGTGTAAATGACTAAATAACTTAATTAGGTGAAATGAAGTGCACTTATAAGCACAGATGCTTAAACTGAATCATGATAATGTTGTGTATATGAATATATTCTTTAAAAATGTTTAATAACTAAACAGTAGGGCAAAAAAAGTGAATGGTCGCTATACAAATGCCAGTGGTTAATGCATTCTTTTTGAATACTGTTATAACAAAGTTATTTCTAGCTGAATCTGATATCCTTCAGATATAAAAAAATTACCAGAAGAAACTATTTATTTTGGAGGGAACTGACGATGCTGGGGAAAGTGAGAGCAAAGAGTACCTTGAATCTTAACTATACACTTTCTATGTCAATATATATTTCCCTTTATTTTCTTATCTTAAAAACACTTTCTATGGTTAAAGTCGTCTTTGTAGTCCAAGGCAAATTTTACTACCAAGTGGCTTTTTAAAGTAAAGTAATAAATCATTCAGATTACTGAATTTTATTATGTCATAAATGTAAATAAACATGACAAGCTATTGTACCAATATACCTTTCTGGTTTCACCAGTGAAAACACAGGATGTCGAAATTCACCCTGAAAGGCTGTTCCCCAAAGCAAGATAAAGGAGCAGACAACCACAGCAAAGAGTGTGAAGTGCACATGTGAGGCCTTGATTCAAAACACAGCTGGTAGATCTAATTTTAGGCCAAATGGCCTTGTCAGTGTCTCTTAACAAGGAAAATTTCCCAACTGAATATTAGAAGCTTTTTTAAAAAAAAATGTGCATAATAATATTCATTAGCTAACTTCTCTATACCATTATGTTTTACATCGAAAATATGTAATATAACCTACAATAGAGATCGGTCGAAATAAAATAGTGAGGAAAACTTCAATCAAAAGAAGCCTCATTTCAAGTCAACAACCTTTAAAGATATGTGTGTGTGTGTGTGTGTGTGTGTGTGAGTGCAAAGAGTACTGGATTTGGGGTCTTGAGATCTAAATCTAAATACTGACTTAACTCTTGCTTAAGTCAATTCATCTTTCTAAGCCTGTTTCCTCTTTCTGTAAAACTTCACATTTCAGATTAGATAACCTCTAAGACCGCTTCCAACTCTACAGAGGTGGCAGAACGGGTATCTTTTAAAAAAAAAAAAAATTTAAGCACAGTAGATAAATCATTGAGCCTGGGTCAGCAAGCTACAAGTTGAAATCTGGCATCAGACATTTCCTAAATATGTGTGAAATAATCTTTTTCTGCCTCAGTTTTCTTGACTATAAAAATGGGATCATAAGAGACTCTACCTCCTAGGATTGCTGTGAGGATAAAATGGATATTTGTAAACCACTCTGCAAACCTTAAATACCTACATAAATGATTGTTATTGTTATTATTAAATCTATGACCTTGTGATTTTAAACACATCACTATATATATATATATGTATATATCTTATATATTAATATGTGTGCTTGTTATCTTTAAAACAAAATTTATTAATTTTGGGTAAGTCTGTGGATGGATTTCAGTTTCCTACCATTATGAATGTAGGCAATAACCATTATTATTCTAAGGCAGGGTCACACACACACACACACACACACACACACACACACACAGTTAAAAGCACCTACTCTACAGGTTATTGGTTTGAAGTGAAGCTTCTTTAATTGACTTATTTCACCAGTTTCCTTCAATCTAAACCAATAAGCTCTAGAATAAGGTTTCTAACTTTTTTGTGTCATGGACCCTTCTGGTCATGTAGGGAAACCTAGGGATCCCTCCTCAGAATAATGTGCATTGAATACATTCATAATTGAAGAACAGTTAAATTTCAGTTAGAGATGAGTGAAAAAGATGGATGCGAGGGAGCATGACAAGTTTACAGACCCTCTGAAATCCACCCACAGACTCCTTTGGGATCTGTGGATGCCAGGTTAATAATTCTTACAAGAGAGATACAGAAAGAAAGACAGAGAGAAAGAGAGAGAGAGATCTAAACATAAAGATAGAGACATGGTCATAAAAACAGACTTATAAGAGTGATGCAGACACAGAGATGGAGACAGACACAGTCATGAATTTGGCTGTATACATATGGATATAGATAAAGCTATGCACATACAGATATAAATACAGATATACCCAAGGAGTTATGTGTGTTATGTATATACCTACACATATTTGTGTGTATATATTATGTAGCTATCCCTCTTTATCTTTAGCAGTTTGGGGCCTGAAGTGAAGCTTTATTTTATATATATTTTACCAATTTGCTTAGTTAGGTCTATCACAATTGTAGATCATATTTTATATGTGAGATAAATCATATATGCAGGTACATGTGTCTACAGGAATGCAACATAATCTATATGTATGATTGTAGCACACTACAGTCTTTGGAGGTGGGGGGGGGAGAGAAGAGAAGTGCACACAGAGTTTTGAAATTGAATCTTAACAGCCTGAGTTCAAATTCTACCTCAGATACTACCTATATGACCCTGAGAAGTTGGTCATACTTAGTCTCCTAAAACGTAAAATCAGGATAATAATAGCTCCCAATTTATAGGGTTGTTGTAAGGATCAAATGAGAGCTGTGTAAAGCATTTTGCAAACCTTAACACATGATATAAATGCTACTATTAATACATTCAGATGTATATGAAGGAAATTATCAAAATGTTGCAATTCCATAGAAACTCATACAATCTCCTCTGCTACAGAATCAGTAAATCTGTTCCTGTATTCACAAATTTAAAAGGCTGCTAAGACTTTTTTTTAAAAATTATAAATGTGCAAATTTCATGCAAACAATCTATTTAATAATCTTATTGAAGCCACAACTTTTTTCCCAGACTTAACACCATGAAAAGCAATAATGCCACAGTCTATTGATCTTTGGAATAAACTAAACTTCTTAGACTTTGTTAGAAGTTGAAAATGGTCTCCAAAGGCCCAACCAATCCTTTCTTAGTGTCAGCATCACAGAAATTTCTCACAATACTGAGTAGGCAATTATTTCATTGCCCTTACTCACTTGGAGAAGTCATCCACCCACACAATGTTCAATATCATCTATATGTGAATGACACCCAGGCTTAAATTAGTTTAATTCCTCCTATTTCCCTCCCAAGGAGGGAAATCACCACTTTGACATACAAATACTACTTAAAACTGCAAATTTCCAATACCATATGTGTCATGAAGGTAAGAACTTATATATTAACTATATATTTACACTGTTAGGCCTGAAACCTAACAGCTGTTCAATAAATGACATTTGAATTGACTGATGAAAAGAAAAAGAATCACAAATACTGTTTATTATTGACTGACTTTCTATACTGGTAACCACCGAAGAATTATCATTTTCTACTGTCTTGAACAATGCTATTTACCATGCCACCATGAACACAAGACAGAGAAATTCTTTGCCACGTTACCATCCTCTCTGGCAACCTTGCTCTTCTGATGGGACTAAAATCAACAGTGGCTTTACTGAAGTACCTGTCAAATGCATCTCACAGTATATGCACATTACAGCGAAAATTTTCCCTAAATGTACCACAGTGACATTAGAAACAATCCTATTAATTACGCACTTCATTTTTCCAGCAGAGAAATATGCTAAAGGTTATGATTACACGATTACAGATTGTGTAAAATTTGTCAATAGCCTTAGATAGTACCATAATTTTGATCAAAAGAAACTTCCAGAGAAAAGACAGAAGCCAACTTTTCTTGAGAACAATTCCAATACCTTCCAAGTTCTTTTATTTGGTATGGCAT
Source organism: Pseudocheirus occidentalis (assembly GCA_028646575.1). Classification (NCBI taxonomy): domain Eukaryota; kingdom Metazoa; phylum Chordata; class Mammalia; order Diprotodontia; family Pseudocheiridae; genus Pseudocheirus; species Pseudocheirus occidentalis. Next base: position 290,340,861 of record CM053594.1, on the reverse strand, counting down.
CTTGAAGAAAAAGTCATGTATTTCCAGTTGCATTTCAATATAATAGATAGTTGGGCTTGGTATCACTCTAATGTAGTGACATTAAGGGAAATGAATTTTCTTGGTAGGGTACAATGAAGAAAAAAAGACTAATGATATTCAAGGATAAAATGACAGGGATCTGATTTCAAATAGTAACATAGCTAAAAACTGTTAGTAGATACATGTACACATACACGCATCTGATTAAAGATTTTCCACAAACAAAAAGGATCACAGAACCACGGAATCAAAGACAGAATAGATTTCAGAGATAATTTAATTCATATTTTACAATGAGGAAATCAAGACAGAGATAAGACAAGTGACTTTATTTCTTTTCCCTGCCTATTCACCATGCCTAGAATATTCTCCCCCATCGTCTCTGCCTCTTCGCTTTCTTCGTGCCTTCAAGCACCAGCTAAAATCTCATTTCAATGAGAAGTCTTTCATGATCCCCTTTACTGCCAGTCATCCCTCTATCATTTATCTCCAATTTAACTTTCATGTATTTTCTTTGTACATAGTTGTTTATATGAATGACTTCCCTTCCCCTCCTTTAGACTATGAGCTCCCTGAAAGCAAGGTCAGTCTTTTGCCTTTTTTTGTAATCCCAGTGTTTAGTACAGTGTCTGGCACAGAATAATATGCTTACTGGCTGACTGAATGGAAGAGTTTGAACTGGATCTCATATCTAGCATAATATGTAGAAGTATTTCCACTACTTCATTCCATACTGATATACACACACACATGCACACTTCACAGATGCATACGTATGTGCGCGCACACATGTAGGCACACATACGCACATGTGCACACAGTACACCACACACATACATGTACACCACATACATGCAAGCATGCATACACACATACACATCGAGTGAAGAAAACTTTATTAAACATCTACTGTATGCTAGGCACTGTGCTAAGTACTATACAAATAATGTCATGTATATATATATATATGTATATATATGTATATATACAATCCAGATATATATATATGTATGTAATAAGTATGTACACAATACATACATACATACACATACACACACACATACAAGCAAGTTCCTTCCAGTCTTATTTACTAATGCATTGTTACTGTAGGCAAATCATTTAACCTTGTTTGCCTCAGTTTCCTCATCTGTAAAAATGAAGTGAAGAAGGGAATGACAAACCACTCCAGTATCTTTGCCAAGAAAACCCCAAATGGGGTCCTGGAGGGTTGGACACAATTTAATAACTACATCATCGTCATCATAAGTCAGAAGGCCCTCAATGTAGTAAGCCACAAATGACACCAGAAAAAATTAAACTAACTGTATTTTAACAGTTAAGAAATTTTTATAAATATGGATATCATCTTTAAACTAGTTCTCTGGAAGCAATCAGATCACTCTCTAGAACACAGATTAAAGTAATTATTAAACTAAAAGAAAAGATTAAAATGAAAAAACACTGAATGCAATCACAGCCGTTACCACCCAGCCTATTTAAACAAATTGTCAATAGAGAAAAATGGGAAAGGGACAAAACAATATGCTCTGACAATGACCATTTATAGGCAAATCACTTAACTTTTTTTGCCTCAGTCTCCTCATCTGTAAAATGAGCTAGAGAAGGAAATGACAAACCACTCTAGTATCTCTGCCAAGAAAACTCCAAACGGGGTCATAACGAGTGAGACATAATTTTAAAATGTCTGAACAACAATAGGCCAGATCATCCTGGCACAGGGTTTTTTGTTTGCTTTGTTTTGTTGAGGTTTTTTGTTTAAGTGAAAAAAAAAATCAGTGCTTGAAGGAGCCAATTTTAAGTCACCATGGTTAATTTTCAAGATTTCCAAAAGAAGGAAAGATTCAAAAGAATGGAAAACTCACAACGGTATTTTCACCATTTAAAAAAAATTGTCTAGGAAGTAACAAGAAATTACTAACCTTGGGGGCGGAGCCAAGATGGCAGCATAGAAGCAGCAAAGCACCACAGCTCCCACACAAACACGTTAAAAAACTCATAAAATGGGACGCTAAACAGATTTTCAAGCTCCAAAACTCTCCACAAGACAGAAAGCACATCTGTTGCTATAGGCAGCGCAGCAGGCGGGGCTCTTCGCAGCAGTCTGGGACCCACGGCCAAACCCGGCTGGGTCAAGCCCTGGGGTATCAGGCCAGAACCGTGGCTATAG
>CM053594.1:290299611-290338152 GCA_028646575.1 Pseudocheirus occidentalis | reverse complement strand
TCTCTCTCTCTCTCTCTCTCTCTCTCTCTGTCTCTCTCTCTGTCTCTCTGTCTCTGTCTCTGTCTCTCTCTCTGTCTCTCTCTGTCTGTCTCTCTGTCTCTGTCTCTCTCTGCAGGGGGGAAGGCAGGGCAATTGGGGTTAAGTGATTTGACCAAGGTCACACAGCTAGTAAGTATGTCAGGTGTCTGAGGTTGGATTTGAGCTCAGGTCCTCTTGACTCCAGGTTTGGTGCTCTATTTACTGTGTTACCTAGCTGCCCCTTGGGATCTCTCTCAGGAAGTTATTATTGAATTCTTTCAATTTCTGTTTTACCCACTTGTTCTAAGAGATCAGGGTCATTTTCCTTAATAATTTCTTGAACTATAATGTTTAGGCTCTTTCTTTGATCATGGATTTCAGGTAAATTCTTAAATTACCTTTCCTTGGTCTACTTTCTAGGTCAGCTGTTTTTCCAGTGAGATATTTCAAATTTTCTTCCTTTTTTTTATTCTGTTCTTTTGACTTTGCATTATTGTTTCTTGAAATGTCATGGAGTCATTAGCTTTTACTTGCCCAATTCTAATTTTTAAGGAATTATTTTCTTCAGTGAGCTTTTATATCTTATTTTTCATTAAACCAATTGTGCTTTTTAAGATGTTATTTTCTTCAGTATTTTTGGCCTCTTTTACAAAGCTATTAATTCTATTTTTGTAAGGTTTTTTTGTATCCTTATTTCTTTTCTCAAATTTTCCTCTACCACTCTTATCACATTCTTTAACTCTTCCAGGAATTCTTGTTGGGCTTAGGTCCAACTATCATTTTTCTTTGAGGCTTTTTTGTAGTTGTTTCCACAGTATTGTCATCTAAGTTTATGTCTTGATCTTACCCCTCCCCATAGTAATTTTTTTAATGGTCAAATTCTTTTGTTGTTGTTTTTTGCTCATTTTTCTAGCCTATTCCTTTGCTTTGAACTTTATGTTAAAGTTGAAATCTCCCTTCCTGGGGTTGGAGAGGTACTCTCTCAAGCTTCTGACTTTATCGTGCTACTGTTTACAGAGCTCATGAAGGGTGAAGGGGAAGTATGCAAATTTTTGGCACTTTTAAGGTAGTGTGTTCTTGGGAGAGAAAACATTACTTCTTTCCTGGTCTCTGTTCTGGTCTTTACCCAGTAAAAATACCTGGTCCCCTGTAGCCACAAGCATTAATGCTCTCTTTGCCTTGGAACTATGACTGAATCCCAGCTTTCCCCTTCACTCTGGAACTGTGCCCCAAAACTGAGACTCAGAATTGCATATGAGCAGTAGAATTGCCAATCATCATGAGCTGTACTTAGTCCCCTGTAATCTTTTTGTAACCATTGTTACCATCTCTGTGCTGAGAGCCCTTGAAGCTACTGCTGCTTTAGCAGCCAATCTTGCCACCTGATATGTGTAATCTAGACAGACTTCCACACTGGTGACACAGACTTCTTCTGTTGACCTCTTTAAGTTTTCTTAGGCTAGTAAAATGTCTTACCCTGATCTTTTATTAGCTCTGCCACTGCAAAATTTGACTTGAAGTATTATTTTAGAGTTGTTTGGAGTGGAATGTTGGGAGAGTTCAGCAGGGTGGTTGCTTCTAATCTTCCATCTTGGCTCTAATTATTAAAAAAACAACAACAAAACAAAACAGTAGGTGGTTAGAGTGCAAGGCATGAAGTCAGGAAGACCTGAGTTCAAATATGATCTCAGACATTTAACTATGTGACCCTAGGCAAGAGACTTAAGCTCTGTTCTTCTCTTTCATAAGATTATCTTAAAATCTTCATGGATTTATTGAGATTTATTTTAATGAGACCACCTTTTTTTTAACTATGGAGAGTATTCAATAGAGATTTATTAAGTACTGATTTCTGTTACTTATTTTGCTATTAGGGAAAAGCACAAAGTGAAAGAAGAAATAGTATTTGCTGTCAAGGAGCTTAGAATCTGGTAGGAGTATTAAGACATGGGAAAAAAATACAATGTAAACTAGAATATGGTAAGTGTGAGGAAAGAATACAATATGGTATGAGATCAGACGAGGTAAGAATCACTTTAATTTGGTCGTATCATGACATCTAGTCTTGACTAGATTCTAGAATGATGGCTAGAGGTAGAGTGGAGGCAGGGCATCAAGATTGCTCTGCCCCATTTATAGGTATCATGTAGGGATATTACTATAAAATTTGATGTTCTAGTTTGAAATTTCTTTTGGGTTTCTGAGGATAACGCTTTTTGAGATAGTATAGTGCATGGTCTCTTTCCTCTATCCTCCAACCCCTTCTTTGAATATATAGCTCACGAGGACATAATTGATACTATTGAAGGTTATAAAGAAATGAAGGTAACAGTTGAAGGAGAAAAAGCTGTGGGGTGGGGGGAGGGAATAATTGGGAAAAAATAAATAGCTAATTTTCCTTTTCTAGAGATACTGGTAAAACATTGCTTTGGACTTTCATCTGAGAAATTTAAAAATACTTTCCAAACTGGGGTAGTTACTCAACAATTCAGAAGTAGAGCTCAAAATATAGTCTGTCCCAAATTCAGATTCAGATTATTGAATCAGTTTTCTATTCATATCTCTACAGTTCTAAGGAAATGTACATTGTTCAAAAAAATCTACAAAGATGCCTGCAATGTAGATATCTAGTCACCTCCTTTTTTCATATTTAACCAGAATTCTCTTAAGTTTTACATTTTGTTTGTTGTTTTGATTTGCTGATACTTCTTAATAGCCAGTTATCCAGAAGAGACTTGAGCTTTTGAAATCCACTTGTGTTTGTAATTCCTTGTACATTTGGGGTGATACAAATTTACCACAATTATATTAGTGACAATTCTGTTCTTTTGTAGATTTGGTCCTAAAGAGCTGCTGTTTTGTGACTCAAAGCTGCAAATAGGTTTTTAGGAGCTTTTAAAATTGCCTTCTCCTACTGATGTTAAAGAAGAACAGATTTTACAGAAATGTAAGAAATTGACTCTCCCAGACTTGTAAGAGTAATTGTGCTTATCTACTCACAGTGGAATAGCAAGACCTAATTAACAAATATTTTAAAAGCTCTTTGAGATCCGTGGAGGAGAAGGATGTTATATAAGAAGACATTTGAACATTTTCAGTGCTCTTCTTATTGCTGCCTTGTTTTCCTTCCTAATCAAGTCTACATACCAACTCTAAAGAGTGTTCAATTTGGAGATCTGGGACAGACTGAGTTATTTATTCTGTGTTGGAGCCACAGGAGCAAAATTTTAAAAGGTGATGTGTGCTTTGATATGGTGACAGAATATACTTTAACACATTTAAAGAAAGGAAAGATTTTACTAAAATCTTTTTATATTTTCCTAGTTTGTTCTCATTACTTTCCTGAAATTACTGTAGATTTTTCTATCAAGACCAGGTGCATGTTGTCTTAATAGTCTTTTTTATTGCTGATTTTTAATATAGCAACTTGTAGAATGCCTTTAACTGATAATTTAATTTACTACCTACTAATTGGACAAAGGCATAACTTTGTATTTTTAATCTCTTTTGTATTTCTATTTTATTTCTGCTTCAATTAGTGGTATGCCTTTAGCAAAAGGGAGATTTTTTTTTTTTGCTATCACAAGATTTGCCTGCAAGAAAAAAAAAATATTTTATTGCCACTTTTCTCAGATGTTATCATAGGGTTCACAGACAATGAAAATGATAAGGAACTAATTTTTAGGTTGGTTTTGTTGTGCAATATTTTTTCTTCTTTCTAGGAGTCAGGGAAAAATAAATGCATATATGTATATATATATTATATATGTATATTTCCATATGCATATAGTCACACACAAAAAATTTCTCCAAATCTACTAGTACTGACAGTTTTTGTTTAAAAATCCTGCCTCCTCCCACAAAATTCCATCTTCTCTTGTTTTTGTGTATTGAAGAAAACAGGAGTGGAAGGCATCCGGATTATTAGGTTAAGTTATCTTGCTGTTTATACCTTGACCAGTGAAAGAATGACATTCTAAACTATATTTTTCCATTTAAGCGTGGAATTTAAATGCTATACAAAATGCCAAGCTCCAGCTATGACATTGGATTGCAGCACACTGCCTTCTCAGATGATGAGGCCAAAGCATTAGCAACAGTTTGTTAAGTCATGACTTAAGCAATACAAACTGGTAGGGCACAGACGACTTAAGAGAGTTTCAGCCCTGAAATTGTTTATGGAGACTATTCCTACATATTTATCAGGAACACAGTTTGTTTATTCACACACACACACACACACACACACACATCACCATAACTGACATAAATGCAGAAAATGGTTCCCAGATCTATTTATACAACTCTTCTATCTCTTCTGACCTCCAGTCTCTCATCTCCAACTACCTCTTGATCTTTTCTTCCTCAGTGTCCAATAGATATATGTACATATATGAATCTATTACAGTGTATCTAAAACTGAAGTTAATCTATTTTCCCCTAAACACTTCATTTTTCTTAACTTCCTTATTTCTTTTTGTCAGTTGCACCACTTCTAGGTACCCAGGTTTGCAATCTACATGTCACCTTCAACTTCTCACTCTCACTTCCCGTATCTAATGAGTTGTCAAATCCTTTGTCTCTACCTTCTTAGCCTCTGTCTTATAAGACCTCTTCTCTCCGGAGCACTGCATCTACCCTGCAACTCATATCACCTCATACCTGAACTATTGCAATAGTTTGCTGGTTAATCTCTCTGACTAGTCTCTCCTCCTTCACTGAGCTATCAAAATGATATTCCTAAAATACAGGTCTAACAATGCCACTGCCCCTCCTCTATTTAGATAAATTTCAGTGAATCACTTTTACCTCTGGCATCACATATAAAATCCTCTGTTTGACTTTTAAATTCCTTATAACTTTGTTCTTTATTGCCTTTCTGGCCATCTTTCTGGCCATCCTTCCTTCCTTCTTTCCATGTATTTTATCATCCTGTGATGCTGGTCATAGATGTTCCTCTTATAAGAGACACCAATTCCTGACAGCAGGAGTTTTCACTGGTAGCCCCTTATGCTTGGAATTTTCTCCCTCCTTGTCTTCATCTCCTCACTTCCTTGTCTTCATCTCCTTGCTTGCTTGGCTTCCTTCAAGTTTTGGCTAACATCTTGCCTTCTATAAGAAACCTTTCCTCAGTTGATAATTGGTCAAAGGACATTAGCAGGCAGTTTTTAGAAGAAGAAATCAAAGCTATCAGTACTCAAATGAAAAAAATGCTCTGATTCACTAATAATTACAGATATGAAAACTAAAACAACTCTGAGGTTCTACATCACTTCCAATAGATTGATTAACATGACAGAAAAGGAAAATGACAAATGCTTGAGCAACATGGAAAAATAAGTACACTGATTCACTGTTGGTGGATCTGTGAACTGGTGTAACCATTCTGAAGCACAGTTTGGAACTCTGTGCAAAGGGCTATTATACTTTTTATACCCATTGATTCAGGAAAGCCACTGCTAGGTCTTTGTCCAAAAGAAACCCAAGAAAAAGGAAAAAGCCTCATCTGTAATTATATATACGTTACATATAAAATATAAAAAATTATATATAGCAACTCTTTGGTGATAAAGAATTGGAAATGGAGGAAATGTTCAGGTGAGCAGTGGTTGAAAAATTGTGTTATATGATTGTGGTGGAATACTATTTTGTTATAAAAAATTATGAAGGGGATGGTTTCAGAAAAAAAAAACATAGGAAGACTTATATGAACTGATACAAAATGAAATGAGCAGAACCAGGACAACAGGACACAGTAACACCAATACTATAAGGCAGAACAACTGTGAAAATCCTAAATACATTGATAAATTCAATGATTTACAACAGTTTCCAAAGACTTACAAAGAAAAGTGCCATCTACTTCCAGAGAGAGAACCTAAGGACTCTGCGTACAGATTGAAGCATTTTTCTTTTACTGTGTTTATTTTTCTTACCTTTTTCTTGCAATATGGATAATGTGGAAATATGTTTTGCATGACTTTCACGTGCATAATATAAATATGCATATTTTTTCCTTCTCAATGGGTGGGGTAGGGGGTAGAAAGGAGAGAATTTGGAGCTAAAAGTAAAAATAATTAAAAAAAGACTTTTCCTGATCCCTCTCAATGTTAGTGCCTTTCTTCTGAGATTACTTCAGTTAATCATATATAATCTTATTTGTTCATAGTTGTTTGCATGTTATCTCTACCATTAGAATGTGAGCTCCATGGAGGCAGGTTATGTTTTTTGCCTTTCTTTGTATCCACAACCCTTAGCACACTGTACATACAATTTAAGAAATGCTTGTTGACTTAACCTTTTGGTGAAATCCTTTCATGCTTGAATTCTTCATATAGAGAATGGTAGGGATGTTATCCATTATGAGGGAGGGAGGTCATATGATAGGAACTAAAAGAAATTATCTTTAAAATCTCTTCAAGTTCCAAGTCTATATTTCCAAATACATTAGTAAAAAGGTATTGATCAGAAACTGTTAGCACTGACAATTTTCAACAGTAATAGGGAGAAAAACCCTAAAATTATAAGTAAAAGCTTCCTCTGGGAAGCCTGATTTCCATTTGATAACATTGCCACATTCACTGTTCTAAATGAAAGAGCAGACTTGTGAATATGGAGAAGTTAATGAAGCAAAAAAAAAAAAATCCCAGCTCTTGATGCAAAAGGAGTGAAGGATCATGCCATCAAATAGTGAAGACGGGAAGGTGGTGGCAGTCCATTATGCAGAGATACAGGCTTCTTTTCTTTTTTGTTCCCTGCCATCACCACCATCAGTTGTAAGTAGAGTACAGTAAACCTAACCTGGAGGTATAGGAGATTTGAGCTCTATCCTGACTTAAATATTGACTCTAGGTTTAAATTTTGCTCTTGGACTAATAACTCTTTAAGTTTCTGCTTTCTGTTTTGTAAAATGACCATTGTATGGATGTACCACTGCTCTCTTAGCAACTATAGTGGATGAGATAGTGGATGAGAAAGGGACAGGTCAGGGAAATAGGGAGCAAATTGTAGAGACAGATAAAGGGAAGGAGAGTAATACAGTTAGAAACTGGGAATTAAAAGTGTGTGCAGAGACTAGCACAAACCAGTGGGCTTCATTTGAAATTACAGAGAATTCTCATAGCAACAGGCTGGAAAGAATTTGTTCCAGTCTATATAACCTCAGATTAGAAAATTGAAGTCTCTCCAGTTTTTGTATAGCAGACAACTTGAAAACATGCTCAAGAAATGTTTTCTTGTGTATAAAAGTAGAAAGAATAAATGAAGAATATTCAGCATCATTGTGTTTTTGAGGGTACTTTTTCATGGATTTCCAGATTACGTTTGTAACTCCTTTGGGGAATTCAACCAATAGCTGTGTTCTGGGTAGTTTGATAGATTATGATGGTGTTCACCTGCATACCTACAGAATTCTCAAACTTAGGGTAACAATAACCTAGTAGACCTAAACTCTGGTTTCCTCAGGGCGTCATAGTTACCCGTAGTTTGTTGCATTGATCATGAATTTTCAGGCTTTATAGCAGTTCTGAGCATATGAGAGTACATATTTGCTCTTTGATGTGCCTCTTGGTAAAAGCCAGAGTGCTTTACCTGTGCCTGGGTTTAATCATGGTGATGAATTGTATACCTTACAGCTGTATTGTCCTAGGAGATCTTTTTTTGTGGTGCCAGTGCAATATTCACAGTGCCCAAGATCACTATAAATATACCTGCATGGTGCTCAGTTGCAAAATATAACAGACTCTTTATACGGAAGACAGAAGTAAAACATTTATTCAGATACTAGAAAACCAAATCAACAAACTGGTAAACTGATTCCATCATAGTAGCAAAGAAGTTAATAAGCCACAGCAGCACAGAGAGCCACATCTTTAGCCTTCCCATAAACCAGTATTTACTCACAAGCCTGACTGACTCACTGGTACCTGTCCTCTCCTCCTACCATTCTAGCTAGCTCTGACTCTCAGCTTCCTGTGGACTCTGCTCCATCCTTCATCACACTCCTCCCACCACGGGCTCCATGTGATTATATTCAGCCTGTTAGGGGGCAGAGTATAATTTCTTGATTTTTTTGGAGGACAGTTGGGATTAAGTGACTTGCCCAAGGTCACACGGCTAGTTTTTGTGTCATGTGTCTGAGGTCAGATTTGAACTCAGGTCCTCCTGACTGCAAGGCCGGTGCTCTATTCACTTCACCACCTAGCTGCCTCAGGAGTATATTTTCAAAGCAGGGAACGTCTTCAAATTCCCTTAGGCTTATTAAGGGGCAAGGAACATATTCAAATTCCTATTACTAAAATACTTCCTTTTCCCATTTTATACTACACAGCTATATGAAATGGAAAATATATAGGAATACATATACTGTACATAAGGGCCTCTGAAATGATAATATTTTGCCCTATGTCATCCTAAATTAAAAAATGTTTCATATCTTTTAAAATAATTTTATTGAAAAATCCTTGAGACATTGTCATTCTCATTTTATAGATGGGAAAGTTGTGACAAAACTATTGAGTGATCTGGTGAGTGGAAGAATCAAGGTTAGAGCCAACATTTTCTTATCCTCTGTTTGATGCTATTGCTACTAGATCATGCTGCCTGATGCCTGTCTTGAAAGTATTAAAGTAAAAATGCTTAGAAAAGGAAAAAGGTGATTAATTCTGAATGCCTTACATCCTATATATATATATATATTTGAAATTTTTTGGAAACTGCTTTGGTATCCTTTATACTACCTATAACATAACTATATACAAGTAATCACCTTCTGATAGATTTCTAAAGTGTCTGGTTCAGCCTCTCATGGCTCCCACCAGTACCTTATGTCCTCTGGGGGCAGAAGCACATTCAGTATGACTAGAATTAGCTAAATACTGATTCGTTTATTTAACCAAAAATAATATTGCCTATTAAACTCTTCTCATCTCATTTCAGCTTTGACCATGGGTTTTTGTGAATTAGTTTTTATAAAAAGTAAAAGACAGGCAGTGGCTGATGTTCATCCAAATCACCTAATGCTCTTTGACAGTCAGCAAATGTCAGCATTCTGAGGCTGGTCAGACTCCTACTATTACTGCTCTAGGCCTGCATGTCCTTCATGATAGGCATAGCAACATCTACCTGTCCTGGGCACAACTCATTATGACCACTTCTTTGCCTAAATATATGTCTACCATATAGGGTTTTGGTCATGATTTCTTTCAGGATTAATACAGTAATTCCCTGATGCTCTTTCCAAAAGGCATATGAATCATGCACACATTTTTATACACATACACAGAATATACTGCTCTGTTTCTCTGCCCAGCCATCTCCAAAAGGCTTCACCTGATGCTCCTTTATTTGGCTTCCCAGGCTAGCTTTCTACAAGACCACAGGATCTAATGGATCAAGGCACACCAACAGCATTCATACGCCTGTGAGCTGTATGTGTCTATGTGAACCTGTGCTTTGCTCTACTTCTTTCTTGCCCCCATATTGACAGCAAATTGTGCTTGTATTGACACTTCTATTCTAAACCTATTGGGTTGTATATTTGAGTACCATCAGCTGGGATTAGCACATGAAACTGGGGTTAATAATATCTAATATTAGCCTTATGGGGAAAAAAAGAGTAAAATGCAAGCACAATATATCATTTCCAAAAATGTATTTTTGTTCTCTTAACATTATCTAATCCAGAGAACAATAATGAAATTTATAGAATACTTTAAGGTCTGGAAAATCTCCCACCTCCGCACCCGCACACATGCCTCAACCCTATGAGGTAGGTTTTGCAAGTAATATTTCTATTCCCATTTTACAAATAAAGAACTAGTGAAGTGTCAAAGCTGGGATTCAAACTCATCTCTTCTGACCCAGATAAGTGTGTATGTTGTATTTCCCCTCTCTCAGGACCAGATCGGCAGTATCTTCTAATCATGGTTGTTCTGTGGTACCCTGCCTGGGTGGAGGCAGTCAGCTTAAGACCCCACCTGTGTTCCCCCACTGTTCAGGATCAATGACTAACATCCCAGATCTATGAATAGTTTACTTCAAAGATATGACAAAAGAAAACACAAAACCATTTTCCCACCAATAGCCTTGGGGCATATTTACCTTCCTATGACTTCAGAGTCTATCGTAAGCTTAAAATTTAGCTCAGTTATTACATAGTATTGGTCTCATCAAGTTCATGGCAAGATGCAGCATGTTAAGTTTCTTTGATATGATGCTCCTGGTTGTGAATTATTTGGACCATTAGATTTAGAAGAGAAAGGTCAGTGCAGGCACAGTGAGCCAGTATGTTATAGGGAAAGATCATTGGATTTTGTGTCAGAGGACCTGGTTCATGATGTCACTTACTGCTCTTATGACCATGGGAGAATTCATCTTTCTTGATCAGTTTTCTTTATTATTAAAGTATAAGTTCATAGATTTTTAGCTGGAAAGGACCCTTGACTTACACTTATTTCCTATAAAAGGAAGCTGAAGCCCAGCGGAGCTCAGCTACGTGGTGAAATCCACACAGCAAGGTAAGAGTCAGGACTTTCTAGAAGCCAGATCCTTTGCCTCAAGGTCGACCCTATTTCCTGCCATTGGGGTTTGGGGGAAGACTAGATCATTGGAGCAAAACTGTGAACCTGGAAGGGACCTTAGAGATGTTTGCTCACATTTCCTGCTTTAAGTTTATAATCCTATGAAATGACTTTGCTGATTATTAATGAATATTAACTAGATGGTGAATGTTAGTCATAGCACATATTACACATAAAATATTATTATTGTTATCAGTAATAGTAACTGTATTCTTTTGTGTGTTTACATATATATGTAATATATATGAGATACATTTTATATCTGCATACACAAATACTTAGGTCTGTATCTTTATGTACAAATAATATATACCAAATTCAATCCATATTATCTTTGTAAAACAGAGTCCTTACATATCATCAAGTAGACTAATTTTTTTACCTGTTTTCCATTATTAGAACAATTCCATGATAGGAAAGCACTGTTTTTTTCCCCTTCACTGACAGTTTTCAAGCATATGTGTTTCAAACATACCTTTAACTTCTTTCACTCATTCATTTTTTTATTTATCATTTTTTTGTTATGTATTAGTAGCCCTTTTTTCTCAGATGGATAATTAATTTAAAAAAAACAGTTTTCAATCATTATATTTACTTTTTTGGTTAGGATTTATATTAAGTATCCATTTTGTATGTATATGTAACATTTTTAATCATAATTTAAAAAGGAACTTTCCAAGTAGTCACTTTCTTTTCATTTCTTTCTCTGGCTATTTTTTTCCCATCCTTCAGAGCCCCCGCATATTATTATTCCTTTTCAGTCTAGCCATCTGCCTGTTTTAGCCACTTCTTCCTTCTCTATGTTTCTTCTATATAGATTTCCCCATATGTCTGTGTCTTCCTTTATCCACAAGTCCAGACACTCTTCCATGGTGTTCTTACCTCCCTATCCCTGTGTCCCGTCTGTTCATAAATAACTCTTTCATCTGCTTAAGATTCCCAACCCCCATTCTTTCTAAAAACAGTGTGAAAAGAAACCTAAAGTACACATAGCAAATACATATATACATACATACATACATACATATATACATTCATATATATATATAGTTTTATATGAGAATAGCCTTTATGATTTCTCATCATTTGCCTTAATATGCCCTTCTTTCTTTGTCTTTTCCAAAGTGTATATGCACACAGACATGCATTCAGTTTTTTGGTAAGTATTTATATATTTTAGATTTGAGAAAAATAATGTATATTTTAAAAGTTTTCTCAGATCTTTATTAGGCCATTCTGCACTTCCTAGTCTCCTTCACTGACTGTGGTTTGCCATTCTTGGAAGAGTCGTGTTCAAACCTTTTGTTCTTTGTAAATTAATGTAATATATCAGGATCAGCAAGCTTCTTCCCCTGGGAGCTTGGCAACCTGACACTGTGTGGATTTGTTCTTTTGGAAGTCTTGGTCCTAGATAATGTATCTCTAAATGAGCATGTCACAGGAATATGTTGAGTATAATCTGTAGAAAGTTCAATGTTTAGGGATTTTAAATGTTCAGAGCTATTTAAAAGATGCCAAATTTACCACTATTGTGTACTAGTGGTTATGTATTCTTCTTTCCATGCACCCAGTACTGAACTTTTGCCATCTGTTTCCATTAAGAAATGCCACATTGTAAAAATTTCTCTTAATCTTCATCTTTTCTTTTTTGGCCAGGTCAGAGTTGTTAATGTCTATTCTAGTACCAATCATAATTTTCCTTGCTGTGTTCCTGCAGAATTTTGACTCAACAGGAAATAAACCTAGATGATATAGTCTTGGAAGCTGAGCAAAAACTATATATAATGTGAAATATATTTTCCCATTGCACTTTTAATGTGGATAGTCTAACCTGCTTTATACTCTCTAGTCAGTACTTTTACAATGACACTAAGATCTTAATAATTATGAATTTTGTAAAATTAAAATGCCTTCCATATTTTCTCTTACTTGGTACTACATAGAAGTAAAACAGTTAAAAATAACTAGCTTTCTGTTGTAATAAAGCTGAAATGTCACAATAAAATATAAGGTAGAAATAATTATTTCTTCTTAGAAATTTTAAGAAATCTGAATTCTAGAGTTCTGCTAGAGTTATTGATAATGTCATGCATAGCATGATTGTAGAACGAATCTGTTCCTTTTAAATCCCCTCTAACTTTTTGAGAAACTTTGGCAAGAGGTTTTGATTGGATGAGATGTTGAAAGTGGTTAGAATAGTTAGAATGTTGGAACCTCAAAATTCTGTGGGTTAAAGGTTAAGGTCATTGATAGTTGGAAAGTATCCTGAAGAGGGTACCCAGGAGGTTGAGGGACTTTGATTTAACATCATAGCAGATTGATTAAAAGAACTGGGCATGTTTAACCTGAAGAAGACTGGAAGGGGAGGAGAGAGGAGGAAGGAAGTAGAAAGGAAAGTTATCTGGAGAATTTTAATGACAGGACTATCCTGTGGCTAGGGGAGGAGACATCTTTTTGGGCCCACTGGGCATTGATTGGAAGGTGTAAAGATTAGCATTTTAAGTCTTGATGTTAGGAAAAGCTTACAGTTAGAATTCAGAACAATTAGAACTGTCTCAAAGTTGAATGTACTGCCTTGAAGGATGCATTATAGTAGAGGTTCCTTTCATATATGGATAGGACTAGATGGCTCTAAGATCTCTTCTAACTGAAACTCTGTGATTACTTATCTTTTAAGGAGTGTTTTCATGATGGCTGATATATGCTGTTTCTTAGAATTTAAACCAAGAGGGGCCATCTAACTGAAATTCTTAAATTTAGCCCTAGGGCAAAATCCTTTAAAGAAACTGACTTTGTTGACTAGCATTTTAAATTTTCTTGTTTTTGTTTTATGTGAGTATATATGTGGAATAATATCAGTAGATGGATTCAGGAGCAAATTGGTGATTTGTAAATATTTTACATTTTAAAAACTTTGTTTTCAATGTTTGACCATTGGGAACATTAAAAAAATATTTCTGTTAAGAGAACAGTTGCCAATTATGAACAATCCTTCACTCAAAAAGTATTCTTAAGACTACTCTGAAAGTTTATGAACTAGTACTGAACATAGTTTTTGTGTATCCTTTTCCATATAATAAATTTCCACTGAGTGACTGGGTGATAATGACTCTAAAATTCTTTTAGTAGCATGAATCAAATAACATTTTATCCTTTCAACTCTGACTCAAATAACTTAAAATGTAGTGCTTTCTTTATAATTTACTAAAGAAGATCAAGTGTTGGAGAAGTCCTTAGCTGTTACCTTGTTTGGTTCTCCACAGTAATAATTTATAAGTAGTAGTAGTCTATGAGTAATGAGAGGAAGCTTTTGTTAAACAGCTGAATTCTTCAAGAATTTGAGACCCATTTACTCTTTTTGATGTATATGAGCAATTAATAAAAACTACTTCCTAAAAATAATCAACGTTTGAGAGCTGAAATTAACCCCAGCAGTCATTTAGTTCAAACCCTATATGAAGTTTCAGTGGTAGAGTGAAGAGAGAGCTGGCCTAAAAGTCAGAAGAATTGGGTTCTAATCCAATGTGTGACATAGCAGCTGTGTGACTCTTGGTAAGTTACTTCACCTCTCAGTGCCCTAGGCTATTAAGTCTATCTAGTATATATCTCTATTGATATAGAGAGTTTCCTTCTAAAGAATTTCCTATACCAATGGAATGTAAGATCTGGACACCCCAAAAAAGTAGCCTATAAGTATATATGAACAAAATATTATATATATTATATATGCATGTATATTTATTTATGTATTTATATATACATAGATAACACTGTAATTTATATATCATGTCAAAAACATCTTTAAAAAATAGTTGGAATAGTGATATAAATTGGAAGTAATTCTGGTGTGATTGATTTTTTTTTCCCCCCTTTAACCATTCATTGCCATAGTCATCTGGTTGTATACCACACTGTTCCCTCCCCCACCTCCTTGAGCCAAAGATTTAAGATGCAGCAAAATCTTAACAAGGTTACTTTTAAGTTGGTACAGATTTATTCATCAGTAAGTAGTCTTTTGATGTTCTCTTTGAAATTGACCTCCGTCACTGGAAGCTTGATTATTTCAGGATTAGTCAATCTGTAGCAAGGGCATGTCTTTACTCTTTAAGTGGAAGATATTTCTTTTCTATTATCCCAGCCGTTGACTATGTTTTGTAATTTCTTTATATGCCCAGTCTTCATGCTGTGGTCAGCTACTTTAGTGTTGTCCTTTTCAAAATCCTTGAAATACTTGCTCCCAGGAGACAATATAGGGTAGTTTAAAGGGCACTAGTCCTAAAGTCCTAAGACTTGGCTTCAAATCCTGGCACTGATACTTACCAGCTATGTGATTCTGGGGTAGTCACCCAATTTTTTTGAGTTTCAGTATGTATAGAATTGGGATATAGTATGTAATTATAAGATACTTATAAATATTATAATACTTATACTATATATTTAAATATGCATACTTATACTATAAATATATTAATACTTAATACTTAACCCTCATGAGGTTTTGTGAGGAAAGCACTTTGCAAACTTTATAACTATAAAATATTATGTTTTTTTGTTTTGGCATTTCAGCCTTCTTAAAATTCAACCCTATATAACTCCTGTCATCTACTTACTCCCAAATGACCAAACTTTTCTGGAAGAAAGAATGCAACCAGGTCTACTACAACTTTTTATTACCCCAAACTTGCTTGGTGTCTTACTATTGCACAGCAGCTTTTGAATTTATATTTTATTGACTCCTTTCCAAGCTGTAACTATAAAGGTCAGCAAACCATGATGCAAAGGCCATATCTGGCTTGCTACCTCATTTTATACAGCTTGTAAGATAAGCGTGTTTTAAAAAAAATGTTTAAAAACTTTATTTAAACATATTTTTAAAACATAGAAACAATTCTTAGCTTTAAGTCCATACAAAAACAGGTGGTAGGCTGAATCTAGCCCTTTGGCCATAGTTTGTGAATCCATGTTCTAACCCTAATGTGATATAAATTCTTTTTTCACTACCAGCTCCATTTCCTCTCCCCTCAAACTTAGTAGATAACCTCTTCCAGTTTACTGAAGAGATCAGAGGTTTTAAGGGCAGAGATTGTGGGTTTTTTTTTTTTTCATTTCTGTGTTCCCAGGGACTGTCATACTGCCTTTTGTGTCATAGGTGCTACTCAATGAAGTTGTGTTGAATGGAGTTCCCTCAACTCACAGTCCACTACTGCTTTGTTCTGTTAGGGGAATAGGTGGATTTCCTCATTATTGGAGATAACCCCATCCATCTCTACTCTCTACAATCCCATTTCGCCTCTTCTCCTTGTGACCTTCTTCAATCAGTAAACTCCCTCACTCTCATGTATCTTTAACTTTTTTCCCCCCAGCCTACAGCTTTCAAGTTTGCAAAGTGCTCTGTAAAATGAGGTGGTGGAGGCTGAGAGACCA
The DNA here is from genome assembly GCA_028646575.1 of Pseudocheirus occidentalis. NCBI lineage: Eukaryota > Metazoa > Chordata > Mammalia > Diprotodontia > Pseudocheiridae > Pseudocheirus > Pseudocheirus occidentalis. The sequence goes on along the minus strand of CM053594.1, from coordinate 290,322,130 downwards.
GGTGGCCTTCCCATAGTCATACAACTGCTAAGTGTCAGAAGCAGGATCGAACCCATGTCCTTTTGATTCAAAGTCCAATAACATATAGTAGACCTCAAGGCCACAGGTTCCCCACCCCTGGAATTTACTCTGGTTTCAGAGAGCCACTAACATAATTCCAGTTATGTAGTTATCTAAGAGAGGGTATAGACTGAGAGGATATGTGGGGTTGTAGCTCTGATCTGAAAATGCTGACTGAGGAAACCTGGGGTGCTAACCGCAGAAAAGACTCTTAGTAGCTATAACACCTTTGAGCAGTGGGGAGTCTGGTAGAGAGCAATTCCAGCAGAGAACAGATGGATAACAGCAGTCAACTGTTTTCAAAATTTCTAATGATATCTTTTAGCCTAACTACGTTCTCCTTCTCTTTGAACCCTACATAGAATCTAATTCAGCCTCTTGATTGTTTTGAGTGTATTACCTAGATGAATTTGTGATGAACTGCCCAGCACAAAAAATTCTAACTGTGATAGGTTTTGACAGCGGCTCTTAAGACCACGAGGTTTATGAATTAGCAGTTACCTGTGCTAGGTAGCATTTGGTCCTGTGGATCGCTTCCTTCTTGATACTCTTCCTTTGGCTTTTGTGACACTACATTTTCAAGGTTCTAATGCTGCGTGTTAGGTATTTTCGTTTGGATGTCCTACGAAGCACCTCATAGTAATATATCCAAAGACTGAATAAATCATCTTCTTCCCTCAAACCTAACTTTGCCTGTCACATTAACTTCACTGTTTCTTTTGAAACTAACAGTAACTATAACTAATAATTAACACTAACAATAATTCCAGTTATCTAGATTTATAATCCTGAAGTGTGCTTTGACTCTTTCCTCTTTCTTCCTCATGCATTTAACCAATTGTCAAGGCTTCTTGATGTGCCTCTCCAAAATCTCTTCTCTTTATATTCCTATTTTCAGTACAGTCACACTCATCTCTTCTCAACTGGCCTATTGTTACTGGTGCCTTCCCTTCAAAAAACATCTTATATTCATATTATCTATCTATCTATCTATCTATCTATCTATCATCTGTCTATCTATCATCTGTCTGTCTATCTATCTATTTATCTACATACATATAAATATACATATACATAGTGATTAGATACAATATATTCACATTGTATATGTCATATCTAATCACACAATATATGCATATTATCCCTCTTTCTTAAAAAATACACTCCTTTAGACCAGATACTGTTTCACTTTTATCTTTCTATCGTCAGTGCTTAGAATAGTGTCTAGTACATAATAGACCAGAAATGCTCGATGGTTGATTGGTTGTTGTCATAGTTTCTACTTGATATTCTCCAGTCCTTTCTTCTCACTAACCCATATTTCACACCACTGATTGAGTAATCTTCCTAACTCAGTGCTATGATCATATCATGTCATTTCCTCTTCTCAGAAACTTTAATTGACTTTCTATTATTACTGAATACTAAAACTCTTTATCCTAGCATTCAGACCTCTCTTTACAATCTGCTATTTGGAATAATAAATGGATAAGTGGAAAATAAAGAGTTCCATAAGGAGGTATTCTTTTCACAGATTAGGAGCTTCCTTAGTCATTAAATCTGAGACTCTAAAGTAGACTAACACAAGGTTTCCCATTGCAGACTGTCAGGGAAAGAGCGATAGCAGAATTTGATTCAAGTGAAAGTAATGCAATGAAATTCAACGAACTTTTATTAAATATTTATTATATGCAAAGCACTGTGCTGAGGCACCAGAGAAACTTAAGATAGATATAACACAGACCTTTATCTCAGAGATTATAAAGAGAAACTCTAATTCAACCTCTTGCTTGTTTAGGGGGATTATTTAGATGAATTTGTACTGAACTGCCCAGCACAAAGAATTCTAACCAATAGTAGGTTTCTGAGTGGCACTGAGAAACCAGGAGATTTATGAATTAGCAGCTAGTATCTCTTCAGCATGCCCTTCTTTGAAGCTGCTGGTGACTTAGAAAATAAACCCCACCAAAAAAGTTTTTCATTGTTTCTCATGAGGGGTAGGAATTAGTAATGGCACTTTTCAGTTTTCTAGCTGGACAAAATCTTCTTTCAGATCCTATGACTACCATGGTTTGCACGTTGTCCTGTTGAAATATGCCTCTAACACACTGAAGGACACAAAGCCATGACCAGCATCTCAGAAAAGTGGAGGGACAGCAGCAGATGATGAGATCAGACCTCAGGCTTCACTGGGGCATGGATTTCAGTCTGGTTCCAGAACATCCTCTGGATCCTAGATCTGAACTCTGTCTATCAAGCTAGCTTTTCTTATGGAGATTTGACCCTTGAAGGTATCTGTAAATTCGTTGTTTGAATTTTATGTTCCCTGGACTTTAGCACTGACATGGGAGAAGTGGGGAGTACCATTTTATTTTCAATTCAAAGTCCTGTTATTTGTTTAATAACATTGGCACTCCCTCAATCAATTTTACGTTTGTCTCACAGTCCTTGTCATGATTCTTAAACTTTTTTGATATTTATTTCTTTTTTAAACTCCTGTAAAGTAACTTTATGGAAGGTATATAGTTTGAATTGCTTTCAAAATTTTGAAACTTTGAGTTAAATATTTAATTTAGGTTTATGCTAAAGATAACTTTCGAGTTCATTGATATTTATGCCCCTAGTTTTAGACTTAGTTGGCTTCCTAGGACTTTAGATCAGAAGACAGCATGGTATAGTAGCTTGAGTACTGGACTTGGGAGTGGGGAAGACCAGGGTTCCAGTCCTGCCTCAGACACTTACTAGTAGTGTGACTCTAGGTGAGTCACTTAACCTCCTTTGGACTCAGTTTTCTTAACTGTAAAATGAGGCCTCCAGGCACTCTAGTGTTCCTTCCAACACTTTTGAGTTTGTGATCTTATGAAATGCAGTTCTTTGTTATTGCTAGAGGGAAGAGACTTTTGTCCTGGTTGTGATCCTGCAACTTTTCCATAGTCAATCACAGTCCCATGGACTAGGTAAGTCCCTGTGGTACAGCATAAGGAGTGCCATATCCAGTGTCTACTGCCACTTGCTTCACGTGCGACTTTAGACAAGTCACATAACATCTCTGGAAATCAGTTTCCTCCTCTGTAAAATGAGGTGGTGGAACTCAGTGATCTTGAAGGTTCCTTCCAGATCTAGGTCTTTGATCCTGTGACTAGGAATTACTCTGAGACTAGGCTAAATCCCGTAGCGTAATTCTGAATGAAAGGTAGGCTAAGTCCATCTTTACCCCCCCAGGGCAGACAGAAAACAGAGCAGCTTCTAGGTAATGAGCAGGCAAAGCACTGCTTACTCAGACACTCATTTTAGTTACATGTGAACGTCAGTATAATTTAAACACCAGAATAAACTGTTTGGAAAGATTTTCTCTCTTTTGTAGCTATGTAAGATGCTTTTCTTTGGTGACCCATGGAGCCTCAAGGAGAGATCAGGGCTACTGCCGATATAGTGAAAGCTTTTATGATTGGAGAATAAAGATTATTGCAAAGAATGTTGTGAACCATTCACAATATTCATATTATAAATGTTAAAAAAAAATCTCTGAAAGGGTACAACAGTCCTGGAATATATGCTGATGAGGCTGGGACTGAGTCCCTGAGTTTGATAGTAACCAAAAAGAAGGTGTTTTATAAAGACAAATGATAAGCTAATTATAATAATCACCAATAATAATAATAATAATCAACCAGATTCTCTTCTTCCTGCACTGCAGGGTGCCAGGAGACACCTTTGGAAGCCTTGTAGGAGAGAAAACCCTTCATTGGGCATTTGCTTTCTGGGAGGAGATGAGTCGATTTCTCCCAGCTGCTTGTAAACCACAAGAAGACTTACCTATGTTTATACCACCCAAGCTTCTGACCAATGGGGTCCGAGGATAAGGTTTATTGTTATCATTACCCCTGTAAATACTATGGATGATAATGGAGCACATCTTAAGGAACTGAGAATCTACTAGATATTAGCTTCATTTCTGACTGTGGTATTTTGAGGTCTCAAATGAGAAATTTTTCTGTTGTGGGCAACAGTTCCTGAATTGGGGTGGGGTGGGACAAATCAGTTAAGAGTCAAATTAATGAAACAGCATTCAGTGCCATAAATTAAATCTTGATTTTTTGAATCATAGCTAATACTGTTAGAGAACTATAAATGGTTAATCTTAATTTTAAAGCTTACATTAAGGGACATAAAACTCTTCAATAAATACTGCATGTATTTTAAAATGTATCTGAATTTAACATTGTGGCCAGTTAAGTTTGTGGGGAGAAATGAAGGAAGAGAGAAAATGACAACTGGGGGAGGGTGAAATCCAGAAGAGAAAAGGAGAAAGAGAGAAAAAGAAACATCTACAGGTAGAGACAGAAGAAGAATTAATAGTGTGGGAACGACTTGGAGAAGAGAAAGAGGATGGAAAAAAAATTTCTTTTTGTTTTGGAGTTAATGAAGTACCCTAACTGTTCTCCCCACCTAACCTTTAATTTTGTATTTTAATTGTACTTTTATTTACTTTAATTGTTGTACTTTAATTTTGTATCACTGTCCTATGAAATACAAATGACCACCTTTTGGGAAAGGAAGATGCATTTACATAGCATTATATTGCTTAGGGGAAAGGAATATGTATTTATATGACTTTATATAGCACCTACTATGTACTGGACACATTGTTAAGTTCCTTTTTTAAAAAAAGTTATCCTCACAACAACTTTAGGAAGTAAGTGCTACAGATACTCAAAGCATATATTGCCTTGTTTTGTAATGGGGAAAAAAATGAGGCAAGTAGAGGTTAAGTGACTTGCCCAGGGTCACACAGCTGGTGACTATCTGAGACCAGATTAGAACTGAGCACTTTCAGTTCTCTGTCTAGCGCACTACCAGGTACCACTGACACTGAAGACAGGTCCAGAAGGAAATATATCAGTACTCCAAGAAGGGGGTGGACGTTATTCTCAGAACTGCAGAGGCTTTAATGCCTTCAGAGCACTATTTCCCTCAGAGTAGATAAAATTGAGAAGAGGCTTGAATCTGTCCTGCTGGTTCTCCACTTCTTTTCTAAGTGTTTGTTATCATTCTTTATTCATCAATACTCAAATCAGCATATTATTTTTGGTGACTAATGAGACCCACTGTGTTACAATAGATTAAGAATAGATTTCATCTGAGAAATAATGAAAAAAAATATTAGCAATCCAAATGTCTCTGTCTTATAAAACTGCGCCAATGATTAGCCAGGAAGCTTTAATTACATAGAAATGCAATTGTACATATACTTGAGAATGTGTATTGTAGTTGTAAAAAAATATAGAGACATAGATTGGCAGATTTATTGTATTATTTCTGCCTTCTTTGTAGACCTGTAATGAAGTTGAGATAATTTATTTACCATATGTGAAAGAACTTTGTAAAGTTTACTATGCTATGCATGTCGCTAAAGTTTCATAATTGCTACTCCAAGTGGATGCTCCTGCTTCAGTATTTGGTCCATGGTCCTCTCCATTCTGCCCCTTGACCTTTTCATCCCTTTCATATTTCCATTATCAGTTTGGTAAGGATGATGCCCAACTTAATATCTCTGTTCTCAAATCTTTCTCTATTTCTCCAGCCCTGAATTTCTTTTACTTGATTTTTAGTTATATATTTTATTTTTACATAGCCTAAATTTTCTTTTCATACCTCCCCTTTTCTTAAGAAAAAAGAAAGCAAATACATCAAATGCTATTAATATTATTTAAAAATCTCACATTACGTATAATGATGTTTGACACCGATAGATTCTCTACTACCACAAGAAATTTGAATCTGGGAGTAGCTTGTGGTTTTCTTTTCTTTAAAAAAAATAAATTTATTTATTTTTGTTTCCAACATTCATTTCCATATTTTGAGTTACAATTTTTCTCTCCCCATCTTTCCCTTACCCCCACCCCAAAATAGCAAGCCTACTGAATACCCCTTACCCCAATCTGTTTTCTCTTATATCCTCCCCCTTAAACCCCCTAACTTTTTAATAGGGCAAGATGGGTTTCTATACCCTAGTACCTATATATCTTATTTCCCAGTGGCACGTAAAAAAAAATTTTAAATGTTTATTTTTAAAACTTTGAGTTCCAGATTTTTTTCCCCTTCTTCCCTCTTCACCTACCCCCACTGGGAAGATAAGCAATTCAATACAGATTGTACTTGTGTAGTTACCCAAATCATTTCCTTAGTAGTTATATTGTGAGACACTACTTATATTTCCCTCCATCCTATCCTGCCCCCCACTTATTCTATTTTCTTCTTTGACCCTATCCCTTTTCAAAACTGTTTGCTTCTAACTACCCTCTCCTCCAATTTGCCCTCCCTTCTGTCCTTCCCCCTCTTGTCCCCTATCCCCCTACTTTCCTGTAAGGTAAGCTACCCAATTGACTGCTCTTGGCTCTCAGCACGCTGCGAAGGACCCTTCTTGCTGGTCTGCTGGCTTCCTTCAGTGGGAGATTTATTTCTCTCTGTCTCTTTGTGGGTTCTGTAGCTCTAAAGTTTGTTTAGAGTCATTTTTTTTACAAGTAATGGATGAGGTGGAAGCTAGAGCCCCGCAGAAGTCCTGTTTCTACTCTGCCATCTTAGCTCTCAGCTTGTGGTTTTCTAATATGCCTTGTTGGTGACAAGCTTATATTTTGTAATTTCACAATGTTAATTTTCACTTTAATTTTTAAAAAATTCTTAACAAAAGTATTATAAAATTACACACATGGTAGAGCAAATAAAACATTTGCACATTACTTTCCAAACTTTTCTACTTGTCTTTGTTTCCTTCTAAAATTCCTTCTATCTTCTGTGTACTTAATTTTTTTTCAGTGGATTCCTTTTTTGGGGGTATAATTATTACTGAAACAACAATCCTAACCTCCTACTTTAATAAAAAAATTCAACAGAAGGCGAAAATCAACAAAAAGGCATAATCAAGCAAAATGAATCCCTGCATAGGTAATATCAAAAATATAGGTCTCTACACCTGGTGTCCATCATCTCCTAGAAAGTAAGTACCATTATTCATCATAGGTATTTTGGAGACATGGTTGGTCATTTAGCTAATCAGAGTTCTTAAAATCTTTCATAGCTGATTTTCTTTGCAATGTAGTCTGAAAAAGGAATTATTCTCTTGATTCTTTTTCACTCTGTTGTCAGTTCATGCACCCACTGTTATCTAAAATCATTTTTTCTTTCATTCACTCAATCATTTTGTCATTATGACAAAATAATATTTAATTTATATATATTTTTTTCATCCATTCCCCAACTGTCTAAGAGGTAATCTAAGTATCACTTTAGATTCTAGTTCTTTAATGTATTTTTTACACCAAACTGTGTGTGTGTTCAACCATCCTTTGTTTTAGATGAGTGAGATTTTTTTTGTCTAATTTTCCACCACTCCTTCCTCCATATTTGAATACTCTTCGTACACATCTAGATTATTAAAAATGATAAATTCTGTTCTCTTCTTCCTTTCTCCATTAGTGTGTTCCTCCTTTCATTCTCCCTCCTCACCTTCTCTTTACCCTCTTAAATCCATCAAAGAAAACCAATCCACACCTCCCTCCTCCTGAACCTCTCTTGTTTCTTATTCAACTCCTCATTACCCTTTGAAGACACTAAAATTCTTAATTTTTCATTAATTTTTTTAATTCTTCATTAAGATTCTTAAAGGACAGGTGTTTTCTTCTCTCCTCATTACAATGTTAGCATTTGATCATCACATAGCTCCTTCCAGTTGCTCAATTCAATTTATTTTTCTAAGTTTCTCTTAATTCTTGTGTTTGTGTTTTAAATTTCAGCTCAATTCAATTCACTAAGTAAGGAAGTCTTGCAAGTCCTTGATTACATTAAACTTTGACCTCTTCCTACCCCACCCCCACCCCAATAAATTTATAGTCATTGTTGCAGGGTAAGTTATGCCTGGTTATGACTCTCTTTTGCTTTTTAGAATATCATAGCCCATGATCTCCCATTTTTGGTAGAAGCCAACAGGTCTGAGGTGATTCTGTCTATTGTATCTTGGTACACAAAACTGCTTTCTAAGTGCTTGTGATATTTTTTCTTTGACTTGTAGCTCTGGATTTTGTCTGTAACTTTTCTTTTTGCAGTTCCTTTCAGGAGGTGATCAGTGGATACTTTTTATTTTGACTTTGCCATATGATTCTAATAAATCTGAACTCTTTTCAATTATGATTTCTTGAAAAAGAGAATCTATTTTGTTTAATTTTAGTTTTCAGTGAGCCATTTTACTCTTAAATTACTTCTATTTGTATTTTATAGGTAAGTTTTTTTTTTACATCAGATATCTTACATTTTCTTCTATTTCTTTTGTTCTGATATTTCTTGCTTTCTCAAGAAGTCTTTGATCTAGTTTTCAAGGATTCTAGTTCTTGGGTAAGTCTCACCATATTCTCTTCTAAATATCTTATTCTTCCAATTCCTTTCTCAAGAGCTTCAGAGTATTATATCCAGGAACCTCTCTGGTATTTCAGGAAATAGTATTGGAGACCTTAGAGTCCCTGGGGGCAAAAACCTTGCCTATCAGGCCAGACTCTCAAACATTATTGCTATAGAATCATCATTTTAGAAATCTATGTTTAAAACCTGGGGTATCATCTTAAACTCATTTTTTCCTATAAACAGCTCCTACCCCATTATAATCAGTTTTCAAATTCTAATGATTTTACCTCAGCAATACTTATTTCTCTTCCATTGTCTCTATTCCTTTTCTACTGAAGCTATTTGTCTCTTCTTGACTTAACAATATTGTGATAACCTCTCATCTTTTTCCTTTCTAAGTCTTGTCTTTGAAAAAACAAAAATAAAAGCATCTCGTTACATTTTAAGCATGTTTTACTCGGTGTGTAAAAAATCCCTGATATATAATTTGGTGAAACATTATTTCTAATGCTTTGCTATACTTATTCCATTCTTTTATTCAAAAAGGTGTCAGTGGCTCCAGATTGGTTCCTTGGTCCTGGCATGGAAGGCTCTTCATAATAACACTTTACCCTATAGTTTGAAATTTATCCTGTGCCACTCCTCAGTCTGTGACTATTGCTACATAACTGGATTACCCTCTGTCCCTTCTTCTTGTTTTGTCCTCTCTCATTTTTATGACTTTACTCACAGCGTTATTCTGTTTCTTCAATGGATTCCTTCACTCCTTATTTAAGGTCTTCTCTTCATCTGAGACCTAATGCAAATGTGACCTCCTTTACGATAACTTCTTTAATCTCCCTCTTTTCATATTATTTTAGCAAAAATTATTTCTCATGGCTCAACTTGTTCTTAACTCTTTTTTTCTTTTCCTTTCTTATCCCACCTCTTCTTCATCATAGTTATTTGTTGACATACCTATTTTTCCCTTCTTCTTCTTTCCCGCCCCATACCTCCTATTACATTTGATCAAACTATCTTAGTTCTCTTTTTGTTCTTAGAACAATGTTTTGACATGATAATGATTTAACATGCTTGTTGACAAACCATTAAATTATAACCATCAGTATTGTGGCTATCTTGAATGATGAAACTCTTGCCTAATAAGGAAAAATCCAAATAGAGAAGATGTCTTTTCAGTGTGTTTTGTGCAAAGAAGATTAGTATGGTTTTTTTTTCATTCACTCAATCAGACAACATCATACTTCAATTTTGTATTCTTTACAATGTTAGAGGCAGCAAAATACCATGCAGAGTAAACTATAGATTTTGAAGCCTGACCTTTTCTGTGCAGACAGCATAAAGAAAAAAAACCCTTTAAATCTAGGTATTAGAAAGATTGATACCAATGTAGTCTTTTAAGTATACTGTCAAGATTTAGATATAGTTTTTAGATATGAACATGAATAGTTAAATCGACCGTTAGTTATCTTTCTGTCACAGTTGTAACATAGTTTGCCCTTTTGTCATTTAAAAGTAGCCTAACTGAAGTGTTTGGGGTTTGAAAGTGCCCTTCCCACTCAATTATGTTTGGGAAAAAAAATGTCTTCTATTTTTTCTCTCTGTCCCCAGAATCCTGTTTTAGTACTGAAGAAAATTTAAGGTATTTGTCTCTTTATTCCTACTTAGCTGAATAATATGTATTATTCTCATAGAATACTTTTCCTAGAATATATGACTTCCCAGGATGTCATAATAGAAAAGAACAACCAGTGGATTGGATTCTGGTTACTTATCACTACAATGAAATATCAGTTCAAGATTCAGTATTATACCATGCTTCTTTTCAAGAAACAAAATTGGATTGGCATAGTCTACATCAAATATGTCCAATCAGGATTCCTGGAATAAGTAAGCATGGACCATACTGGCTTCAGCCACATGCATTCTGTCTTTTATAAGCCTTTCATCAGTTGGTGAGCAGGAGACATATCTTAAAAATTAAGATGACCCTTAAACTGGAAGCTTTGATATAACTTTGTTAAAGAAATAACCTTCAAGCGTTACATTATCATAGGTAGTTGACTTTTGAATTAATGCGTATTAACTTGTAGGTTGATATAGCTGTGCAGAACAATATAGTGGTGATTTTCAAATGTTCAAGCAATCTTCTGTTTAAAATCAGAACACATTTCTGTGATATATTTGTTAGGTGATACATGTGTTTATAATTTCTTGATTTACTCTGATTATCTATTTAAAATAAGGACTTTTCTATTTTAAAAACACTACCTCAAAATTCATCCCATGTCCCTTCCTTCCTTTATATTCTTGCTTTTATATTAAGTTCTAGTCCTCAAAAACTCCTCCCCAGAGTACTTTTGAAATCTCTAACCTGATTTCCGAGATTCTGGCCTCCTAAAATTCATCCTCTGCATTGCTGTCAAATGAGTTTTCCTAAAATGCAGTTTGTACCTGAACAGTTGTTATCATTTTCTATGTCATTTTAATAGTAGAATCCTGGAACATTAGAACTGAAAAGGATCTTTCAGCTCATCTACCCCAACCCCTCATTTAGTAGAAGAAAGTAAGCCACAGCAGAGGCATTGTCAGGAAGTGATAATCAATTCATAGTACCTGTAATTATGGAGAAAATGAGTTAAATGGATAATTGAAATTTGAAAGCAAACAAATTTTTGGTGAGCAGCTTTAACATTTTCTCCAAGCTTTTTACCGAAGATTCTAATAAATAGTAACACTGCCTTAGCTGCTTCGTGTTCTTCCTCATTCCCCATTTCTTTTGACCTCTCTCATTATTGAGTAGTGAAAGGTCCCAAATGCTCCAAAATATAAGCAGCATTTGTTGTAGTAGCAAAGAACTGGAAACAAAGTAGATACTTATCAATTGGGGAATGGCTAAGACTAAGCAAAGTGTGGTACATGAATGTAATGGAATATTAGTGTTCTGTGAGAAATGTTAAGTGTGATGAATGTAAAGCATGGGAAGAGTTACAGGAATTGATACAAAGTGAAGAAAGCAGAACCAGGCAAACAGTTAACAAAACGGCTACAACAATGTAAATGGGAAGAGCGATAATAGCAAAACAATAAAATGAAATAATATTAAGTTATAATGACCAGACTTGGCCCGAAAGAAATGTGAATGAAAGGCTACTGGTGTACCCAGTCCCAAACAGTCCCTGTTTTCCTAGAATCCCCCTTTTGATTCTACCTTCTACTCTTTATACTATAGTACATTCCCTAATTCAACTCCCGGGCTGATTGTCTATGAAAGTGAAAGCAGTAATCTGTTTTTCCTCTGAAATGGAGATGGATCTCACTTTAGTCCTTTGTGTACTAAAATCCTATAATTAAATGTATATTCACTTTTACTTTAAACTTAATGAGTCTTAAGTTTAAAAAAAAGGTAAAGGAGGAGGTGAATGGGAAAAAAGATTGAGAAGAAAAACTTTTAACTCTTAGAAATGGAAATGAAAATGAGTAGCTCAATCCTTGTTCCCTTAGGAAGAAAAGAAAGGAGTTAAAAGATAGGGTGGTGAATTATCTTTCAAGATGCTTATTTTTGACCCCATAGACTAGAGGCTCCATCTTTTCACCCTATCTTCAGGCCCATTGAGCTCTTCACACCAGATTCACTAATACCTTTACCCTAACTCCTCACCTCTTTAACTTTATCTTTCCTACTCTGTCAGATTTTCTGGAGTCACCAGCATGAGACAGGGGTAGAGAAGCTCATCACTCCTTACGAGGCATGAAGAAAAATGTTTCACTTTGAAACTGTTTTTTTCCCATGAACCTGCTGTCTTAAGCATGATTTAAAAAAAAAAAAAGAAAAGAAGTTTATAGTACTATTGTTAAAACACCATACTTCAAGAATATTTTGAGTTAAATAGTTAAAATTTTGCATATCTACCTGGGAATCAAACCTTATTTCTATGGATGCAATGACTTCTTAGTGCCAAACAACCAACGTAATGTAAGAATTTTTGTTACACAACCTGTGTTAAGTTAGGGTCTACCTTTCAACAGGTGTTATCTCCCTTTAGGTAATTCTGATTTCTTTTAAATATTTGAAACATTCTCTTCAGGAAAAACATACAATTCACACAACTTTTCAGGGCCACATGATGTGATACTGTTTTTATTTGCTACGTGGTTGAATTGGAGTTAATGTTAATAACAAGAATCAAGGAAATGGAAAACAATCAACATTTTGAGTGTGAGCCTATGCATCCCTGTCTGTAAACCTGCACATTTAGATGAACGGTGTTGATCTTCCACACATGTATATGCAGTGGATATATCACAATATTGTTTTTACATATGAACTTATATTTATATATCATAAGTAGTAAAACATGTCACTTTTAATTTTAAGGATTCAGTGTATTGAAGTTTACTTGACAGAATTTTACCAATGGAATAATGAAGAAGTGCTTTGTTCTTTTGAGTACCAAAGATTGACAGTGTGTTGATCTTTAGGGTAAATACCAATGACCTCATAATAAATAATAAGAGACTTAAATTGATCAAATTAAAGGGAAAAAACCCTTTAAATACCATCTCTTTTGGATTCAGTTTCATAAGCATTGTCCATACTTTAAATTTGCTGTGGAAGTCATTTTCTCATCATACCCCTTTACATCTATACATGACACTTACTTGTGACCTCAGAGATTTCTTATCTGTAATTCCTGTAGAGTTCATTTAATTTCAGATTAGCTGTATCGAGGAAGGTAAAAGAACTATGCATTTGCCAAACATAGAAAACTAAGAAGAACGTAAAAGTTCAAAATCAGTCTTACATGATGTAAATAAATGAAAGATATAAGTGCTGACAAAATGTTTCTCATTATGGCTCAAAGAGTGTGTGTGTGTGTGTATGTGTGTGTGCCAATCATTACCAATAGCTGTTTTGTATTTCTAGGCTCTTAACATTGGATTATTCTTTTTACTGTATCTTTAAGATTGATACCAAATTCCTCTGAATGTACTTATTGTTGCCCCCATTTTGTAGCTAAGGTAGTTGTGATAGAGGCAAGCTTAGTGTTTATTGCACATGAAAACACTTTCCTGCCCTGGAGTTTCCATTTAGTAATGAAGCAGCTAAATGAGTATTACTTACTTACATGACGCTGCATACAAATCTATTTTTGACAGACATTTTGTTTCTTTCTTTTTAGGAGGTACAACAAGCATCACTCAAAAATTCTGTACCATAATAGGTTTATATCATTTATGCTCACAATGTAAAAGATGGTCCATTTTGAGGAAAATACTTTTTTCTTTTTTTCCTCCCTTTCACTTTGCATTCTTTTGTTTTGAACAGTATTTTGAAGCCTCTGCATATGAATGAATGAATGAATGATTTTTAAAAAATTAAATGTCTGTTATTGTGCTAAGTAAGCTCAGGGGGTGCAGATAGAAAAGCAAGTCAGGTCCTGCTCTCAGAGAACCTGCATTCTACCAGGAGACGATAAAACATATAAAAGATAACAAATACAAGTTTTTAAAAAAACCAGTTCCTGTAGCAAAGCCACTACCGGGCATATTATGCCTTTATTACTCTGTGCCACAATACCTCCTGTTTCTTATTGTTGGAATAATACTTGCCTATATTGTGACATAAAGCCAGTGTTCATCAACCTGATACTATTCAAAGAAAATTAACAGGAGATGAACAGTGCATTAGAACTCTGATATGGAAGAAGAGGGACAATCCTGGTATGTGAAGAGGATCTTTTGATCTTACAGATGACTAGCACACATCAAAGAATGATAAGGGCTTATCTATTTCAGGAGATTTACATGTAAAATAAATCAAGAATATATATCTGGCATATCTTTATAGGATCATCTGGTCTTAGGTGTTGAGGAAGAAAGAGAGTACTATCCTAGAATCTGTACAAGGGGATTTACATGTCTGTGATAACTCAAATAACTTTTAACAAGTATTATGAACAACGGCACTGACTACCAGTCTTCAAACCTTCATCTGAATTTCCTTGGAATTTTTGTATAGGTAGTGAAATTAAAGGTATAGAATTTACAAATATTGGCTGCCTACTTTTAATGAAATAGTGTTACTACTAAGTCATGTACCAGAAATGCAATTTTAGGTTAAAATGAATGAACTTTATTGTAAGATATTACAGAAGAGACTAAGATAATATATTCAACTCTTTGACAGGTACTCACTGAGAGTTTCCTGAACAGAGTAAAGGAAGAGTGTTTTTAGCTTATCAGATAGCATAAACGTATTTAGATGCTTTATAAGAATGTTCCAAGAATCACTGAGTGTTTTAAGTTATGTTGCAAGTATATGTACTGTTTAGGTGAATTAATGGTTATTTTAACCATTTGGTACTTGGCAGCCATAATCAGATCTTCAAATGTTATTTTGTACTTCAAGAAGTGTTGGAAAAATTCAGACATTTTATATGATTGGATGGAAAGGAAGTTTAGGAATGGAAAGCATGTGGACTGAGTATAAAATAAATTCTTTGTCTCCCACTATCCTTTTTGTCAAGTTCTCAGGACTGTTTATGCCCAGTGAGACTGAAGAACTCATGGGAATTACCTAGTTTTCATCCTCTGGAGTAAAGGTAATAGATTTATCTCTGAGAGGAAGGGTGAGGTCTTGTGACTCTAAAAAACAAGGAAGCTCTTTCATCTCCTTTACTTCAAGTGAGCATTTGCATTGGGGAAATGCTGACTCACTTGGGGAATCACAGCCTAATTGAAAGCCAAATCCAGACTTGATACATCATTTATCTTTGTGCTTGGAGATTTTAAAGCCTTAAATATTAGAAGCATCCATTTCATTATCAATAACTTTTTAACCTAGTCTTAAAGGCTGCTGCTATTCTCATTGTACTTTCCTATCTTTGTTACTTTCTGTTCATGGCATTTCCTATCCTAAGACTAACTTTCCCATTTCCTGTTCTCCACTTTTAAAAATCTTATCAATTTTCCAAGCTTAAATGACTTCTCTCCTTGAAGCATTCCTTGACTGGCAAAGTTGAAAGTGCTTTCCACTTAAATCTAACAACACTTTATTTGTACCACTTTTATGGTGTTCATGGGGAATGAACACCTAATATGAAAGAGCACTATGTAGACAGTGGAGGAGATACAGAGTTTCAATAAAACAGGGTCCCTAACGTCTCAGAGATCTCTTGAATACATAGTATTAAACAATAAAGAAGATAGTTTCAAAAACCAGTTATATAAGTGTTATATGAGAAGGAAGGTGGTGACTAACCTGGAGAATCCAGATTGACTTCATGAGGAGGTTGCAAGGATGAATAGGTTTTCCAAAAGTAAAGAGAGAGGTGGAGATGAATATAACCATACATGGTTATTTGTGTAATGTACAACCTTGACTAGAGTGTAACCTCTTTGAGGGCTAGAGCTAGGCATTATTACTCATCCTTATCTTAAAATCCTGGAAAATAAATAGTTTCTAGGTTATTTCTGTATTTCTTATTTTAAGACCTAGGATACTGAGGCAACTAGGTGGCATAGTGTATACAGCTCTTGGCTTGGAGTCAGAAAGATTCATCTTCCTCAGTTCTAGTTTGGCTTCAGACTCTTACGAACAGTGTGACCCTGGCCAAATCACTTAACTCTGCTTGCCTCAGTTTCCTCATCTGTAAAATGAATTGGAGGAGGAAATGGTAAAATTATTCTGGTGTCTTTGCCAAGAAAACCCCAAATGGGATCAAGATGATTTGGACACAATTGAAAAAAAAAAGCTAAACATTAAGTTCTTTCTAGAGTTGATGATGCTTTGTTTGTTTGGTCTCAACTTTGGTTGTACTGGGAGAATCATTCAATCAATTTCTATTAGTCTTTTTGCAGAACTTTTGTTGTGGTTGCTTTTACTCTAAGGTCTGTATAAGTGTAAGCTTTTTTTTCTTTCTGTCTCTGCATCAGTTTGTCTGTTTTTTTTCACATAATTTTTGGAGAGACAGAATAAGAGAATAGCTGTAATGTCATAGAAATTATCTAGTTTAAAATAGAATCCATTCTTTGTCCAGGAAATGTTTTCTTAGGTCCTAATGAGAGATAACTTTACAAAAAGGCTAGTTATTGAAAACATTTTTAAATCACTCCTTAATTTTTAAATTTGTGAATTTGTGTTTTGGGTGAACTCCTTTTTAGAGAAAATGCTGAAAAATTTAATAATTGAAAAGCAATAGCTAATTTATGTTTCTTATGTGAGTCTGTTTTTCTTTGTAGTAGTTTTTCTGCAAAGCACAGGATTTCAAAAATTTCAAGGGAAAGAATTTTACTTTGAGATGGTTTTCGTGGACTTTTCAGTTAGACTCTATATCCATATCTAAGAATATCTATAGATATCTCTGTATGTATGTAAACACACACAGAGGCAGAGAGACAGAGACAGAGACATATCTATACACATCTATAGATGCAGATTCATGTGTTTTAAAAGTAAAGAACCATTGCAGTTGTATCTGTGACAACAAACATTTTTAAACCATTTACTGTTTGGAGAGTACTACTAGCCCCTGAGGAAGAGACTCAAGTTTGAATGAGATGTAGTCCTTGCTTCTGCAGAGGGCATACAATCTAATAGTGGTAAGGGGCAGATAACTGAAAGCCCAATACATATATATATATGACATCCTGTTATTGTGCTGTTCATTATGATCCACTTTACCACTAGAGTGTTACAGGACAGAGTGCCATGGGAGGTTTGTGATCATACACCATTCATATTTTGTTGAATCTTCTTAGTTTTTTCTTGGGCACTTCATGTGAAATGGGCTAAATGCTGGTGAGTAAGTGTGTAAATATGTGTGCTGAAAATAATATCCAATATGTGTGGTATGGGGAAAACACCCTAAAACAGATTTGCGCAGATATCAACAGGATATTATTACCCCCAAAGAAATGACAACAGTTTGTCAGTTTGATGAGTAGAGGAAGGAAGTTTACAAACATCTCTAAGAGAGGCATGTTGAGCTGTTGAAGGAAATGAGGCACGTCCTGCTTTTATTGTGCTTGTTGGAGTGGGATTCCCAGAAGACTGATTGAGCCTGCCCTGAGACTTCTGTTTGGCAAAGACCTCGTTGACTCATATTTTATTTTTGTTTCTGTAAAGGTCTGTTATTGTTCAGATTTCTAAGGTAGTTTATAAATACACTACCTCTGTCATTTATACCATCAATTGACTGATGTAATGAAAGCAAATGTATACTCTTTATTAACTGCTTTTCTTTTCCTGTGAAATCTAGCAAAAAATAGATAGAAAATCAGTTTTTTAAAAAGCACAAATCTTTTGTGTTTGATTTTTCTTTGAATAACATGTAGCTTGTTGATTTCTTGGGTTTGTATATTAAAGTTTTAAGTACTAATGATATGGAGGAAATTGAATTGTCTCTTATTAACATAGGAGAGATAAGATAGAAACACAAAGTCTTTGTGGAATTGTCAATAAGAAATTCAAGGCTTCAGAGCTCAGAATTCATCTGCTTATAAGTAGAACCAGAGAGATAGATGCTTTCCTAAGAGACTGAGACCTAGTGAGAGTGTATCTAGATTAATCCCTAGCTTGTTGGGTGGGCCTCCTGTAATTAAAGTGCTCATAGGATGGTCAAGAATGGTTAGGTTGTGATTGTGTTTTTGGAGGATTTGTGTTTTTGGAGGAAATGCCCAAATCACAGATCCATTACACTATTCGATTATTGGTATATTCAGTCCATGTCATACTTTAATTCTCTTTTGAAATGTATACCAAGTCCTGTGAGCTCTCTAAAGCAGTCTAGTATTATTTCTAAATGTTCTTTCTTTTCCAGCTCTGAAATTCAGTTGTGCCTATCAGAATGTCTGAGTGAATATGCCTCTTCCTTACATAACTTTTCAGACACAGGAATAGAAGACTTTCTTGTTTCTTGTACAGTGACTCATACAGTCTGGAGGGGTAGGATGAGGGCAGTAGACTTGGTTATCTGCAATTCTGGGTTCTAAATTTGTAGCCTTAAACTTGAGCCAGGAGATGTGGTTGATCTTCATGAAATTAGTAATTTAGTGATGTAGCTAACAACATTATAGGGGTCATAGTTTCTGTTCAGTAGACATAATGTAGCTAAATGGTGAAATTAAAAAAAAACCACATTAAAGTGGGAACAAGATGCGGATAGTAAAAATAAATTGATTGCAAAACTTCACTTCTTGTTAGTCCTAGGGTTCGAGGTAGTAGCTAAGTGGTACAGTGGGGACTAACAGTGCTAAACATGGAGTCAGGAAGATTTGAGTTCAATTCCAGCCATAGGCACTCACAAGCTGTGTGTCCTGGGGCAAGTCACTTAACCTCTACCTTTCTCAGTTTCCTCACCTGTAAATTGGGATAATAGCATCCACCTCACAGGGTTGTAGTATCATTTGAGATAAAATTTGTAAATTGCCTAGCTCAGCGTCTGGTACTTAGTAGGTGCCTAATTATCATTTGCTTGTTTCCTTCTTTTCTTGGGGTTTTTGATGTTTCCATATCCTTTTCAAGCATTTCAGTCTTAAACATCCTAAAGAAAGTGATTATTATTTTGAAACATTTGAAGAATATTTTAAGGTGAAAACAGGGTCATATTATAAAAGGATTGTTTTTTCAGAGTTAATGCTTACTTTAGGAAACTTCCCTGATTTTTTTTCCTTTTCCTACTTTTGCCATTTCCAAATGAGTGGTGATTTATTGAAGATTCTGTGGAATGGAAAATATCTTGGGGAAGCAGAGCACATGTTACTCAAGGCTTTGAGGAGCGGCATTCACTTATATTCAGTCTAGTATTGGTAGTAAATACAAAGAAACAAGCCAAGCATTTGGGATGATAAATTTTTGATGATGGTTTCTTATAGTTACCCATTAAATTTTAATCACTAATGATTATTAAAATGGGATCCTAAAAGTTATTATTCCTTAAAATTGGGAATGTTTTGAAGAATTCTGTTTGAATGATAACTTTTTTTTCTTTCTTCATTAGAATTTTCATTTACGGGTCCTTAACTTGGGCTCCATGAACTTATTTTTAAAAAAATTAATAACTTCATTTTGATACAACTAAGTTTTTATGTAAGTTATATGTTTTATTTTATACATTTTAGAAACATTATTTTGAGAGAGAGTCCATAGGCTATATCAGACTGCCCAAAGGGTGTAGGACATAGAAAAGGTTAAGAATCCCTGATCCATTTGCTTTCTGAAGAACTATATGGTCATGTGCTTTGTAGACTTGCCTAGTTCTCTCTGTCTGTTTCTCTCTTGCTTATGTGTTTTGTATATTGCAGACTGGATTAGGACTAAGCTAAGAGGTGGTTACAGTGTCTCAACTGGTGGCTGTTAATTCATTTTAAGGGAGAGAGGAAGAGCTCACTTAGATGGGATATTTTGTTTCCTTTTAGGTGAGTAGTATTCAGACTCCGTATATCATAGGGCCTAGCAACAAAGTTAATAAATCTAGCCTGTCTTAAGTTGTACTGTATAAATTCACAATATAGTTACCATCTGGGAATGGTGAGTCTGAATGAACACTTAATGTTCTTTGAGTGTTAACAGAAATAAATTACCTACTATTGAAGTATGAGCTACATAGAGGTAGGAAATATGTTGAGTTTTTACAATAGACTTTCAATTGTTGTATATGAGATATATTATTTCTAGTTGTAAGTAATACCATGGCTTTCTTTTGCAGAGCTAGATAAATGTGTGGAGCATATGGATTTTCTTTCTTAAGGCTGGGCAAATAAAAGCCCTTTTCTTTCTGTTAATTCTTTATAGTCTAAAAGAATTTTTTTTTAAGTTTTGAATTTTGTATATAGAAAAATCTACCTTACTTCACATAGTCTGTTAATTTTATTTAGTTTATTAAAAATAGAAAAAATAATAAAAGGTAACAGATTGTGGGAGGGGCCTTACAGTGAGATCAATGTTCTGGGCTGGGGGGTAGGGGCAAAAAGGGGAGAAAATTTGTAACTCAAAACCTTGTGGAAATGAATGATGTAACCAAGAAAATAAATTAAAATTAAAAAAAAATAAAAAAAATAGAAAAAATAAAAATAAATTTATGCAGATTTTGAAAGTAAATATATACTACATATGTCCAGTGCAGTGATAGATGTAATACTTGCCTTTGAATGGGATGTATCTGTTGACCAAAAACTGGCCTGTTTTTTTTTAAATTCACATTTACATAACACTTTGACATTTGCAAAGCATTTTTCTCAATTCATCTGAATACAACCAATATTTATTAAACTTCTCTTTAATGTGCAAGACACTGAGCTAGGCACTGGGAATACAAAACCAGAAGTAATAGAGTCCTAACATTCTACTGGTATGAGATCCCTAAAACACCACTCTGATCATGGGTTTCAATAGTTCCCACATCCTTTTTCACTGTTTTTGTTGAGGACACTACAGTCTCCCAGGCTGGCTGTCTTGGGGTCAGCCTCAACTCCTCATTTTCACTTATCCTGCATGTTCAGTCTATTACCAAGTCTTGTCTTGTGCCTTCACAGCATCTCTCACATACATCACCTTCTCTTTACTTATGCTGCTATCACCTTGGTGAAGTATGAGTGCATACCTCAAACATTGCAATGATCTTTGGGTTAGTTTCCCTGACTCAGGTCTTCCCACACCCCAGTCCATCCTCCACCTAGCTGCCAAAGTAAAGATCAGGTATGATCATGTTACCTCCCTACTCAATAAATTCTAGGACAGGAGTAGGGAACCTATGGCCTTGAGGCTACATGGACCTCCAAGTCCTCAGATGTGGCCCTTTGACTGAATCCAAACTTCACAGAACAAATTCCCTTAATAAAAGGATTTGCTCTGTAAAACCTGGATTCAGTCAAAAGGCTGCACCCAAGGACCTAGAAGGCCACATGTGGCCTTAAAGCTGCAGACTCCCCACCCCTGGTCTAGAGATTGTCTATGGATGTCTAGGGAGCCTCCAGGATCAAATAAAAAGTCTTATTTGCATTTTAAAGTCCCAAACAATTTGGTTCCTTCCTGTCTCTCCAGTCATCTTGTTCTTTACTCCTCAGTCCTTATGGACTGCCTATAATATTTTTCCTCATGACCCCCACCTCTTAGGTTCTCTTGCCTCCTTCAAGACTTAGCTAAGTCTCCCTTTTTTCAGGAGACTTTTTCTTAGTCCCTACTGTCGTTTCCTCCCCTCTGAAATTCCCTTCGATTTACACTGTCTTTATCTTTTGTGCACAGAATTAGTTGTTTTATTGTTTTCCCCATTAGAATGTGAGCGCCTTGTGTTCAGGTTTTGTCTTTTTCCTTTATGTACTCATTGTTGAGCACAGTTCTGGCAGATAGTAGACACAATAAATTACAAAGTAATGGGGGAAAGAGTGATTATAGGAACAGGGGTCAGCCAAGGAAGGCCTTTTGTACTGTTACACCTGAACTGTGCTTTGAATGATGTTAGGGATACCAAGAGGTGTAGAAGATAAAGTGCATTTCAGATATGAAAGACCTTTTGTGCAAATGAATGAAGTTGAAAGATGGAATGCCAGGGGTTTGGGGAATAACTAATAAGATATTTTGACTGGAACAGAGAGTGCAGGAAGAAAAAAAAAAGCTAAGTAAGATTGGAACTACATGTGGAAGCCAGACTGTAGAGGACTTTAAACGCCATAATTAGGTATTTATACAAGCTGTGGGGGATTTTTGAGACACGTTGTTAGATTGGTATGTAAGGAATGTCAAATTAACAACTGTGTGCATTATAAATGGAGAAGGAAGAGTTTGAAGGCAAAGAGCCCAATTAGGAGACAATTGTAATAGTTCAGAAAAGGTATGATGAGGGTAGATAGAGGCTATATGTGTGAAGAGAAAGGGAAGGAGGTAAGAAACATTATTCAAGTAGAACTGACAAGATTTAGCATTCTGATTGCATAGGGGTAGAAGGTAAGGTCAAAGATGACTTCAAGGTTGGAAACATGAGTGACTGAAAGGATAATGCCATAAACAGAAATTGACAATTTTGGAGAGAGGTGGGAATGGGTTATGGGGAAAATATAATGGAGT
>CM053594.1:290273244-290299111 GCA_028646575.1 Pseudocheirus occidentalis | reverse complement strand
CCCAGGACAGAACCTTTGAGGATGTTCTCATTTGGTGAATGACAGAACAACTATCCTTTTGAGCTAATAACAATAATAACAACAACAATGATGATGATATTTATAAAAAGCTTTAGGATTTGCAGTGATATATATATTGTTCCTACAACAACCCTGAGCAGGTGCCATTATCATTCCTGTTATACAGATGAAGAAAGTGAGGCTGAGATTAATTGACTTGCTCCAGGTCACTCAGCTAGTATCTGTGACTGGATTTGAACTCAGGTTTTCCTGATTCTAGGCTCAGTTTTTTAGCCTCTGTGCCACCTAGCTACCTCAGTTGTCCCTGTTTTACATATGAAGAAACCGAGGGCACAAAGGATTAAGGGAAGTGAATGTGTTCTCATACTGTTACTGTGTATGAGCCAAGATGCTGCTCCTGAGGGATTCTGGCACTTAGAGCTGTGTCTGCCATGTAATTGGTGCTTAATAAATGTTTATTGATTTGTTACCAGATAGTTGGCCATAAATTAATTGATATTTTTGGCTGTAGTGACATGCAAAATGTTTAAAATAAATGAATAAATGAATAAAACAAACCTATGCAGAGCATTTGCATTTATATGTATCAACTAACACAAATGTAATACTTTTGTATATTTTATTATGAATATTAGATAGAAATAAATATATTTTAATAATAGCTTAGACATACGGCGCTTTCAGTTTGGAGTGCTTTCCTCCTGACAGCCCTGAAACTGGGTAGTGCAGGCAGTGTTATGACTTAACTATGAACAAGGAAGTTAAGACTCCAAGAGGTCAGTTGGCCTAAACAGGAGAATCAGAACTCTAATCTTAGCATTTTAGTTCCAGGTCTAGTACTCGGGTATTTCTGTAGTGTCCTATAAATTATAAATATCTTTTGACATTAAACAGAAAGTTAAAACTTAGTGAGTTTTGGGTGTGAGCCTCTGTGCCCTCTACCACTTATATCACTTTCTTCAAGCTTTCAGTAGCACAGTGAAAGCTTCTGTGTCTATAAAATTCCAAGGTACCTCAGGATTGAAACCCTGAGTCAGTCCACAGTGGAATGTGTAATTCTCCTTTTTGTTTGTGGGGATCCATTTTCTTAATTTGAAAAGGAGAGGTATAGAGAAGTTTGGGCAGAACTATCCACTCAGACCCATAGAATTAATCAACTAGCCAAAATAAATAGTTATGCATGTCTCAAAATATTCTTCCTAATGTGATCATCTGACTCTGACCATACTATTGTACAGTACCCAAAAAGATTAAATAGAAACAGACTATTTCGAGGTGGATTTCTAGTCCAGCCTCCTTGTTTTATAGATGAGATCCTTGGAAAATGTGACTTAAGGGTCATACAAAAATGAAGAAGCAGTTTGAATTTGAACTCAATTCTTCTGGCTCTAAGCCTAGTTTCTGTTCTTCCTTTCCCTTACTTCATCAAGGCCACCTCTGATTCCATTTTCAGAATGAGGGGATCTCATCTTAATTGTTGACTCTTGATTTTCATTACCTATGTGATTTGGGGCAGGTTATTTTATCTTTCTCAATCTCATGTGTAAAATGAAGGAGCTAGACTAAATGAATTTTCAGCTTGAATACATGATTCTGTGGTTTTCCATGAAGTCTTCCCTCATCCTCCTCCATTCCCACTCATGTTTTCCTCAAACATTTTAGATTTCATTTCTTCACCCATATCACATATACACGTTTTTGGTATTTATCCATAAACTTGTCTTATCCTTTGATTTAGCTTGAAATCTTTTCGATCTTATAAAGTGTGTCATTTTTAATCTTTGAACTCCCAATACCTACCTGGTACATCATAGGTGCTAATGAATTTTTGTGAATGGAATTGGCTGTTGAATACACCGACACACACACACACACTCACATACACACACATATACTCACATACACACACATATACTCACATACACACTTAATAGGAGAGGGTGATTTTTGAAGGGCAGAAAACAACTGCAATAGAAATATTATAAATTCACAATATAGGAATTCTTTCCAAATTCCACTAATTCAAAAACAGTATTATTTTTTACTTAGCTATTTGATGGTTTTGATTCTTTGTTTTTGGTATTCCGTATTATATTTGAGTATTTCAGGAGACAAGTGGTTTCCTGCTTCCTTTAGGAAGAAGCAAACATTTTTGGAAAGAGTCGTGCTCAGAATAATCTAAGAACTCCTAAATATTTTTTTCTCTTTGTAATGATGTAGTTCTGCATGGCAAATAAACAGATGAAACCATAGCTGCAGTAGGCTGAGGGGGTCACTGGAACCTTACTTGCTAGGGAAGAAGACTCTCCCCCTCAATATATGAATTTGATTCAGCATAGAAATAGAATAAGGTAGATGAAGTGTCATTGATACCAAAAGATGAAACTACTGAATTTCTGGTACTTTGGTTTATGTTTGATCTAAACATTGAGCAATTTCAACTCCAGCCATAAACTTGTGTGTGTGTGTGTGTGTGTGTGTGTGTGTTATAATCAGTAGTTTAAAAGGGTATACTTAGAATCATAGAATTTTAAAATTGTAAGATGTGTAGAGGTTACCTAGACAAACCCCTTCATTTAGAAATGAGAAAACTGAAACCCCAAAGGTCAGGGAAGCCTCCCAGTGCCATGCAATGACAGAATTTGGATCATTTATGATCCATTTTAACTAACTAGTAGTTCAGGCCTTTTCTCACTTAAACAGTAGGCTCCAGGATCCTTGAAGGAGAATCGTTCCCTCTCCTTTCTTCTCCTTCTATCTTTTTCTCTTAGTTCCCCTCCCTTACCCCTTCATAGCAATCTTTGTTGAAGTAAAAACTTTGTCTTCTTTTTCTTTACTAATAATTTCTAGAGTAGAGATATAAAGTTTACTCCAGAAAAATCAGCCAGAACAGAAGATCATATGATTCCCTGGTGAAATATAGGCTATTTAAATAACTGAACCAAATAATCTTTCTTTTGACAGATTAAAAATAAGTATGATTACTATCTATATGGATCCTTATTTACCAAAACAAAAGAATAAAAGTGAATCAGATTTGTTTGTCTACATCCATCAAGTTAATTCTCTTGGTGCATAGTAAAAGGGAAAACATACACACACACACACACACACACACACACACAACCAAACAAGTTTAAAAAATGCCTTAACTGTCTAGTTCACATTTATAAGACAGTTTTATTGCTGAAGGTAAGACAGATAACTGGGCATTATTCCAACATCTTGGCAGTTTTTCTTTTCCAAGGGTACAAATATTAGGATTAGCATGTTGTTTTAAAGCCATTACCTTTCTGCACCTTAGTAATTACTTGTTCTTAGGGGAAGCTTGGAGCATTTGAATTAGATTTTTTTTTTGCCAGATATGTGAAAGAATGTCAATTTGGTTAAAATATTTTCGTCATTTCTTAAAATTGGAAGTCCAATCCATTTCACCAACATTTAGGTGATAAAAATAATATATGTAAAACTTTCAAATATTAGATAGGTACCAAATGTGATAGAAGTCTCACTTCAGTTGAAGGATGCTATAAAAATATATTCAGTTTCAGGGGGCTAGGTGGCACAGTGAAATAAACACTGGCTCTGGAGTCAGGAGGACCTGAGTTCAAATCTGACCTCAGACACTTGACACACTTACTAGCTGTGTGACTTTGGGCAAGTCACTTAACCCCAGTTGCCCTCCAGAAAGCAAATGTTCAGTTTCAGTCTCTAGTTGCTGGGTTTATGCTTATGTTTCCATTTTCTTTATTGTAATGAGAGCATCCCATTATGTAGTTAATTCCATTCCTCATCTGTACCATGTAAAGCAGTTCTGTTATATCTACATTGATAAGATGTGCTTTTCTACACAAAAGGATAACTTTTCTGAGGAAAGCAGCAATATAGTAGAGCTATGTTTATGTAAAATTATGAATTATATTTCTCATGTGTGTGTCATAGCTATATCAAATAGCCCTTTAGAGCAAAGAATTCTACGATGCAGGATTTTTAAAAAACTTAAACATTCAAGAAATGTATATTAATATGCTGCAGTTTTACTGTTGAAGATATTTTTATTATAATTTTATTACTAGGAATAGAATTTTAGAGATGGAAGAGATCTTAGTGAACATATAGACTGAATTCATAATTTTACAGGTGAGGAAACAGGCATAGAGTTGAAATTTTCATATGAGGTATTGGTGTTAAAATTTTTTGGTAGTGTGTCATTTCTTTATACAGAGATACAAGATAAAAGGTTAGAATTTAGGAGTGGGTGGGGAATGGTTAGGATATTAAGGGAGTGCGGTTTAAATTTGAAATGTAGTTGTTTTATATCCTACACACTCCCCCTTTCATTACACCAATATTTCTCTGTTGCAGCCTCTTTGCCCATTTGGAGTGATTTCTTTGTGAATGTCTAAAAAGCAACCATAATTCTTTAACCTGATCAAGCAGTCATCCAGTTAGCTCTTTAGTAGAGGGCATGAACTGGATTACAAAGGTCATTCATGAACACCCTTTGTAAAAATTCAGTTCTTTCCAGTTTGGAATTTCCAATTGTCCAATGATGATCAGATTTTAACGACTTTAGTCAATTTGTGTATGCAATTCTGATTTTTTTGGGTTATATTTATAATACATCAAGCAGCAAGCCAACAGAGTAACATGTGAATTTAAATAAATTCTTGTTTGTTATTCACAAATTTTCTCACTTCTCTATTGGCACACCAGATCTCTCAAAAACTATGATATTCTTTGTCTGTAACTAGTTAAGGCAGTTCTTATGAAGGAGTTTCCAGCATAAATAAACTACCTATGGCAAAACAGCAAGATACGGTTTAGATGAAAATCTGACTTTTAATCAATATCCATTCATCAAGGAGTTAGCATACGTAGTACTCTTAACAGAAGGCTTTATAGAAATCAAGAATTATCCATGGAACCAGTCAGTTACTCAGAGTAGTGTCCCAAAGTTGCCTCTTTTGATGTAAATAAGCAATATTTTGTATCCTATTTTTTTTTATTCTGATTTTTTATTTTATTTTTTTTTAAATTTTAATTTATTTTCTTGGTTACAACATTCATTTCCACAAGGTTTTGAGTTACAAATTTTCTCCCCTTTTTGTCCCTACCCCCCAGCCCAGAATGTCCCTACCCCCCAGCCCAGAAGTATCCTATTTTAAACCTCTAATCTTATTAAGTCCCCCAGCTATCAAGATATCACTTCCTAGGATCATATCCATTCCAGTTGCCTCGTTTTACTTATGGGCAAACTTACTTGCCCATTGCTACTCAGATAAGTAACTGAGACAGGATTTGAACCCAGGTCTTTTTTCATCTAAGCCTAGCACACTTTTACTATGTCACCTAGAAAGGATTCTCTTTTATATTTGATTGATGAGTAAAAGTACCATTTCATTGTCAGGAATTCATATGTATATACACACACACACATAATATTTGTAATACCATTGACTTTGAATTTTAAAGGTATATCTTCATGTTTATATACCCCCAACTCAATACAGTTTTATTAGAGTAATCTGTACATGCATTTAGGGCATCCTTGATGAAGGTATGAAAAGGGAAAAATTTTGCTTTTCCAAATCATATTCTAAAGCACTCTATAGAGTGTCAGAAAAACCACATAACAGATAA
Organism: Pseudocheirus occidentalis; assembly: GCA_028646575.1. Lineage (NCBI taxonomy): Eukaryota > Metazoa > Chordata > Mammalia > Diprotodontia > Pseudocheiridae > Pseudocheirus > Pseudocheirus occidentalis. The sequence continues at coordinate 290,293,447 of CM053594.1, read as the reverse complement.
TATAACAACTTGCTGGCCTTTTATGTTTTGTGTCTATTAAAAAAAAGTTTGATTTGGTAAAAATCAAAACATCACCTTAAAGGCCTCCCTCAAGATATCTTCCAGGTACATGTGAAAGCCATCTAAAAGCTTTCATTCAAATAGCCACCTGTGGTTATTGAGAGGCTTATGCCACTTCATCAAGGCCATAGGGAGATGCATGCTTGCTAGTGGTGTTGTTACTGTCATGGAAGATATCCATTATAGAATCCAAATTTGATAATAATTTCCTGTAGATTGTGAGATCTTCCAGATGTTCTTATTTGTTAATGGAATTTTCCTATTCATATTCCTAACATCTAAATAAGATAAAAATGGCTCAAAAAAGTTTCACTTCAATGTCGACATTTTAAAACAAGCAAACAGAAACTTAGTGGATGAAGAATAGGTGTTGTACCAGTGTACGCTTGTTAAATGGTCTACCTGTTGTTGTTTAGTTATCTCAATCACGTCCAACACTTCAGTAACCCCATTTGGGTTTTCTTGGCAAAGATATTGGAGCAGTTTGCCATTTCCTTCTCCAACTCATTTTCCGGATGAGGAAACTGACACAAACAAACCCTTGCCCAGGGTCACACAGCTAGTAAGTATCTGAAGCTAGATTTGAACTCAGGAAGATGAGTCTCCCTGACTTCACGCCCATCACTCTATCCGCCGTGGCACCTAGCTGCCACCTTGGACAACGTATAGAGCTGTCCACTGACTTTATCTGCCTTAGACTGACATTGATTGTGTCCACAGAACAAGATCTAGAACTGACTGGGTTGGATTTATGATTTTGTGAAGTTTTTTGAGTGGCCCCAGATTTCTCCTTTAAACAAAGCTTTGTCTTTTAACAACTGTATCTTTCCAGCAATGCTGTGCAGTTTTGATCATGGAATCTCACTATATGAAAAGAATTAAAGTTGTAAGTCACCAAAAGAGAGGTCTTGGTTGTATCAATTTCACATGATATGTTACCAACAAAGAATTCTGCAAGGGAAACAATATGGTGTATCCTCAAAGAGAAGTATGAGCAGAAGAAAATTCTCTAGCAAGCATGAGAGATAACCGTTGGACTATTCATGCTTTCAGTGGTGACTGTTTGATGTCAAGAGATCCGGAGAAGGATCCCTAGCCTAGATGGGCCCCCTGTAGAGGATTTATGATAGCATTTGGTGGAGTCACTGATGGTAAGATAAGAATGGGGAGGAAGTATCAAAGATACATTGAAATACTAATAGTGTCCCCCTGTTGTGGGTGGAACTTGGCTAGGACTGGTATATTAGTTTCAATATTAAATGATATGAGAAACTCAGGTCGTTCAAGTGATCAAAAGGAAGCAAGCATGTATTGACTAGTATGTGCCAACCACTGTGCCAAGGGCTTTTACACATAACATCTCATGTGATCCTCTTGACAACCCTGGGAGGAGGGCACTATTATTATCTGTATCTTACAGTTTATAAAATTGAGGTCAGAGGTCAGGTGACTTGCCCGGGTCACAAAACTAGTAAGTGTTGGAGGCCAGACCTACCATGCCACCTATAGCAGGCAGAAGAGGTTTACTTAGCCATTACAGAGAGGATATTAAATGAAGATACCATAATGATTCAACTAAACATAGCTCCCTGGTGTTTGAAACACTTGGGGTCTAGTCAGAAACCTAGGAGTGCTTGAGAGAGCTTTGGAGCTGCTCATGTCATTTTGAACTCAGATGACTTGGAAGCCATGTCAGTAACCTGAGCCAGTCACAAGCCAATAAAGTCTCAAGCAGAGTTTCAGTACCTCTTAAACAAAGCCAAAACCAAAATTAGTACAACCTATGTGGGGCAGGGCCTTAGGAAAAGCTAGCCCCTACTTCACAGAAGGGCTCAGCTCACCTGCAAGAGATTGCTCAGCATACTCCTTTGAATTGATTCTGTCTTCTATGACAAACACCATAAAAGATGATGATTATGTGCATTTTAATGAGTGTGAGATCCAATGTCAGAAGACCTGGTTTGAATCCTGGGTCTGACCTTCACAAAAGAATAAACAGGTTTATTTCATTTGTATGTTCGGTTTGTAGAGTTTCTTCCTCATTTGACAAAACAAAGTTTTTAATTTTTTTTTAACATACTAGTAAGTATGGACTAATAAGTATATGTTTTTGAAGACAAAAATGTGAGGGAAATTATATTGGGCTTATAGAGGAAAGATTCTCAAATACTTAAGACCTATTTCTTAATATGATTGTGTGATCCAGGATTCATTTTTAAAGTGAAGGTCAAGAATGGGGAGGGGGTGGGAAATTAACACCCACTTGCATTAAATGGAAATAGATACTACTAGAGAGAGAAAAACATGACATAATTAGCTTATGTTCTTAAGGAGTGAGTTCCACTCAATGGTTCTCAGATACTTCAAAGAAATTTAATATTATATGGTGAAACAATTAAGCTGTTATAACCGGTGTTCCTCTTCAGCTGTTAAACCTTTTAAAAATGCTGTTTTGAGGTTGATACATATCTACTGACATTTCTCCTTTACTATTTCATTTTTAGTGTTTGTGAGGATTTGGGGGTTTTTTTGCTTAGGATGATATGGCTCACAATCCACAAAGCCTTCTTTCCACACCCCCACACCCCCACACCCCCACACCCCCCACCAGTTGAAATAAGATGCAGCTGACATCAGTCTCTTTGCTTTTTTATGATATGGGGATGCGGTAGTATCAAAGCAGGCAGGATGAAAGCACAAAAGCTTCCTGTTTCCAGCTGTTTTCCTCAGCAAAGACTTTTTTTTCCCAAAGATGATGCTTCCTTTCAAGGGTTTTTAATCTGCAAACTGTTTCCTCAGTTTATTTCACTATAGTAAAATGTGTTCCCTTTAGGTCATATTTGTCTCTTTTAAAACCCAACCTGCCCTTTTCAGTAGCTTTATTTGCTACTCAAAAGAACAAACATGACTTTATAAAGTTCCTTTAATGAAGTACAAAGACCAATAAACCTTTTGCCACTGGAGCTTCATATTTATGGTAGCAGTTTTTTTTTTTTGAAAAATTTTAGATGTTCAAAAAGCCATTGAGTACTATTAATCTGACAATTTATTATTCATAAACAAAGTAGGAGTAAAATGTGACATTATGAATTACGACTTTTTTTTTCTAATTCAGTATAATGATATGTATTTTACATGGTTTCATGTAAATCCTTAATACTAAGGTACTAGAAACTGTATAAATAAAAAAAAAGTGAGTACTATTATTTGTTAGGAGATGGGGGTTTGATTTATGGGAAGTGAGAATTTTTGTCTCCTTTACTGAGATTCTTTTATTTATTTTCTTCAAGTATAAGAATAATACTTACTAATTTCGTTGCCTTCCCAAGATTCAAAATTAAATGAAAATTGATTTCTCACTAATCTATATTCTAGAAGCTATAAAATCTGAGTTTTAGGAATATAAACTTTTGAACAAGAGTTTAAAAAACCTTTTTCCTGGATTTTCCATCCTTCTTGCTGAATTCGGATTATTATTTTCATCAGTTTTTGAGTTGTATTTCCTTATTTAGATGAGCTGTCTTAATGAAATCTGCTTGCCTACATAAGCTAATTGAACATTTAAGAGACCCAAACAAAGTGAGAAGCAGTGAAATCAGAAAGAAGGATCGTGTTAGAATGATGGTAAACTTTTAGTTCCAAGTCCTATAATTGTGTCTTTTCCCACTTGTCCTTAGGGATGCTTAACTGCTAAAGGCAGGGAGCAGTGAGTGTTCACTACTGGCCAGAAGCATGGTACTGCAGCACCATAGTGTGAGGGAAGTCTTTCAGATTTAATGAAGCCAGTGGCATATGGGGGAGTACCACCTCATTTCATTTTCACTTTAATGCTAACTCTAACATATGTTTTAAATTCAAGTGGTGTCCCAAGTGCCAATACATGTTAAAAGGACTAAACATTTAATAGAAAAATAAAAGAAGACAAAAGCAACAACAACAAAAAAAACCTTGTCCCTTTTTTCTTATTTATTCTCGTTGCCCATTCTATTGAGGACGGAAGGCTGATAAAGCTTAAAAACATGAACATGGCTATTTTATCTTTTCTGTTTAATAGAGAGCTATGAAAAAATGGCAATTAACATATTCAGACAGAAAATCATCCTGGCTGAATGACTCATTAAATAGTCATATAAACAGGATGTGCTGAAATGAACTGGTACAAAATTTAGTTTCATTGGTCCTTTCAGTGCACTATTGCTCATTATCAGCACTTTTAGCAGCAGACTGTGGTGCTTCAGAGGACACTTAAAGTTCTCTTCCTTTTATTTTTTTCTTAAATACTTTCAGTCTCTTCTCCTATTCCCTAAAGCCTTGCATTTAGCTTTGTGTTTGAGATCATAGACATTCAAGTTGCAAAAAAGCCTTACAGGACATCTAGTCCAGCCTTCCAAGTGCAAAGATTTGTTGCACAAGCATACTGGAATGATAGCATACCAGCATTTTCTTGAAAACATCCAGTGGTAGGGGCTTATTAGCTTCTAGAACAGCTGATTTCATTGTAATTAATCAGTCCAGCAAGCATTGACCAAGTCACTAAGCACCAGAGATACAAAGATTTGACTAAAACCAAACTAAACAAACAAAAAATCATCCCCTGCCTTCAAGAAGATTATATTCTGTTGGAAAGATACAAACAGATTAGCATGTGCATCATAATTTGAGGGAGGAGAAAGCATTAACAAAGGGATCCAGAAAAGTTTTTGATAGGAGATAGATCATGACCTGGACCTTGAAGGAAACTAAAGATTCTAAGAAGTGGACACAAGGAAGTCCAGTCAGTGAGGATTTATTACTTAAACCTACCATGTACCTGTGGTAAGCACTAGAGATACACAGAAAGGCAAAAGACAGTTCCTGCTCTTGGAGAATTAAAAATACAGAGGGGAACAACAATGTGAAGAACTATGTACAAGATAATTTGGAAATAACACATAGAGGGTAGGCCCTAGAATTAGGAGAGAATGGGAAATGGTTCCTGTAAAAAGTATGATTTTCGTTGTAACTCCAAAGAATCTAAGGAAGCCAGGGGTGGAGGACTGAGAAGGGAAATAACCTTAGGTATGGGGGACAACTAGTAAAAATGTCCAGAGCCAAGAAATGGAGTGTCTTGTTCCCATCTTTACAGGAAGCCTTTCTCAGTCCCTCTTAATTCTCGTGCCTTTCCTCTGTTTACAATTTCCTGTTTTTCCTGTTTGTACATGGTTATTTGCATGTTGTCTTCTTTAGTGGATTATGAACTCCTAAAAGACAAGGACTGTCTTTAATCTTTCTTTTATCCCTACCACTTAGCACAATGCTTGGCATAGAGTAGGCACTTAATAATTGCTTATTACTGACTGTTTGAAGAACATCAAGGAGGCTAGTGTCAGTGGAAGAGAGAGGGTATGACAGCAATGTAAGGTGTGAGAAGACCGAAAGGTGGCAGGGAGTGGGGAGTGGGGCTTAGGAGGGAGTTTACAAAAGACTTTGAAGGCTAGAGGGTTTTGTATGTGATTTAGGAGGTAACAGAGAGCCAGTGGAGTTCATTGAGTAAGAGGGTGACTTTAGTAAAATCACTCTGGCATCTGAATGTAGGGATGAATTGGAGTGGGGAGAGACTCAAGGCAGGTAGACCAACCATTAGGCTATTACCGTGAATGAGGCATGAGGAAATAAGGGCCTATACTAGGGTGACAGCAGCATCAGAGGAGAATAGGATTTCTCTTTGAGAGATACTACAAAAGTGAAATCAGTTGACCTTGGACAACAGATACATGGGGATAGAAGATAGGAGGAGATATTACAGGATGACCCTTATGTTGTAAGTCTTGGGTACTAGAGGATGGTGGTACCCTCAGAAGTGATAGGGAGTATTTTACAGACAGCAGGGGTAACCCAAATGTATAGAGGGAGAATATGAAGTGCTGAGTTCAGGGAATATCATGTAAGCCTATTAGGTTGTAACGTAGCAAAATATTAGCAAAATATTTATAACTTAGAACAGCTACCGTCATTTGAAATGTTCTTCCTCATGCTTCCTTCTTTCCATAGCTAGAGCGTCTCTGTTATACCCTTGTTCCAAAACAGGAAAACAGCATTCCCACATAAGAATCTCTGAAAAGATTCTTAGTCCATGCTAGGCAGATAAATTTGTTTCGTATGTTTGTTTTTATTGTACTTTTAGAACTTGCTAGAATATTTTTCTCTTGTATGGGCAAGGGAGGGGAATAGCTATATAGCCAAGAATGGAGGACCTTGATAGTCTATATCCCAATAAGGACAATTCAAAATAGGATAATAGGATTTTGTTGTGGAAGGGACCTTAGTAAGCATTTTGCATGTGTTGAAGCTGAGTCCAAGAGAGACTGACTTGACTAAAGTCAACAGACCAAAGAGCCTGAACTTGATCCCAAGTCTTCTGTGATTACAAGGTCAGTACTGTGTGATTGAGGTTATAGCCAAAGCAACAAGCAGAAGCCATTCACCATCACCCCAGATTGCCAAAGTGCTAATAATTTGTTCACAACCAAAAGGTTGTGTGTTCTTCCTTGCTTCAAGATGATAAAAATCTTCTTGTTAAGATATTAAAGTATTGAAAGATCTATACATAAATCCTGGGTCTTAAGTGATGCTATGGACAGATTGGATTAAAATACTTTATGCAACTTCCTGATTGCTTGGTTTATTACCAGAAAATGTGTTAGGAGTGTATGGAAAATGTTTTCTTTACCATTGTTCCATCCGTGTGTCTTTAAAAATTCTTCAAGATTTTTTCCTTAACCTTCAGGCATGAGGGTAGTTAGTTACTGGAGTTGGTTAATGGAAATGGTGGGTTTTCTCTCTCTCTATGGAAGAATTGTTACAGTGCTTTACAACAACTTTACAACAACTATGAATTGAAACAAAAGGAAAATGCACTTTGGCATTTTCCTGTTGGACTGAACTACCAAACTTCCTGGTGTGCAGCCTGAATCAAAAGAGCCCCGTGTCCGGGTTGGAGAGAGCCACTGCACAGAGTTACTGACCTTTAACTGCTGAATGCTGCTACATCAGTTGTAATCAGAGTGCAACCTACATCATAGATCATCATAAGATCATAGATTTAGAGCTATAAAAGACCATACTTAGAGGTCATGTCATCTAACTCCCTTCTTTAAAAGATTAAGAAGCTGAGGTCCAGAGATCAAATAACTTGTCCAAGGTCATTTGGGTAGTAATTGATAGGAGTAGGATTTGAACCCAAGTCTGCAAAACCAACACTCTTTCTGCTGTACAATGCTGACTTGGTCATTGATGTGCTCCATGGATGTAGGTCCTAGATTTTCCCTGTCCCATTTCTGATTCAGGAGTGATCCTGAAGGGTAAAAGTAGTAAGCAGGTACATAGGTCAATAGTAGCTATTCATCTGCCACCCTCCATTTGATTTTGTCATTAACAAGAGGCAGCATGACAAAATGGATAGACCACCTGCTTGGGCATCAGGAAGACCCAAGTTCTAGTATGGCCTTTAAGAAACTTTAGCTGTAAGTCACAATCTCTCAGTATTCTCAGGTCAATTTTTAAGCATATATGTTTCAGAGTAGTTGCAGGTCCGCATTGGTAGAGGAGTCTCCTCAACAAGGATTCCCTAGGCTGAATAAAAATGAGGTTTTTTGGTAATCATAAATTTTTGTTTTGTTTTTGATCCAAACAAAAAGTCTTCCTCCCACTTTAAAAAGATATTACTACAAAAGTTCATTGCAAAAAATCTTGGGGGACATAGAGGGAAATTTGTGTGAGTGACTTTTCCAGCAGTGTCCCTGACTATGTGCATCACACTAGTGGAGACTAATCATGCTATTATTTTTTGTCAGTAGGTATAACAAGTGGGTAGAGCTTTGTGTATTCCACTGTGATGAATTAATTTGGTGTTCATTGTAGTAGCACTGATCATAATGAATTAATCTGGCATTCATGTGGATGTCATAGTTTTTTTTTTTCTCTCTCTCCTCATTTCAATGTAGCTTTGGTTAATGGACACTTTATAAGTGTGACACATCTGATCCAGTTCTCACAATAACCTCTTCTTACAGTTTTCCTGTCTGAATACTACTCTCTTTACTTTGGGATATTCTGAAGAAATTTGCCTACTCAATATTTGGTGATTAAAAAGAAAGATAAAAGGAAGAATGATATGTGAATAATGCTTATACTTGAAAGTTTCAGTGCTTTTCAAAAATTTTATGAAACAAAATTAATTAGTGTGGCAAATATGAAAGTCTCACCTAGATTGATGTAATAATAAGGCGCTTTGGCTTGTTGTTTTTGTTGTTTTTTAAAGCTCTGATCCAAAGAGGTCTGATAATGGTTTTTAAATATTGCTGTATTTTCTAATTCCAATGTTAAATAATGAAAACTGTCTCCAGAATGAGTTTTCTTTTCTTTAAATTTCTTCTTTCTCTCACATACAAGGTTGATAAATGTATGTGCATATATTATTTACCTGTTCATGTAAAGAGGACACATAATTGACTATTAGATATGGTAATTGCATAAATATATCTTGTTCAAATCCATTTTCTTTTCTGTTTATAAAATAAGCATTTTAGTTAAATTGGGATATATCCAGAAAATAGAGTTGGATTGTCTACAACTGAAAAATTTGATTCCAAAGGAAAAATGGAACTTCAACCCCAAGAAAATTTTTTTAAACTTGGGGCTTAACCTATGTGAGTTCATTTTTCATAAGCTTTTTCTTAATTTGTTCATCATGTTTGCTAATTATTGAAGATATTTATAATAGAACAAGGGTTCCCTTCATCACAGCCCACCTGCTCTGCTGATTTGATCCACAGGGAAAACATAATAATATTGCATCGTATGGAAATAGATTCATTCTTTATGAGGAGTAGGGTGTCAATTCAGGTCCCTCGTTAAATTTAAACCTGGGAATTGTATCATCCTCCACAGACTCCCTGGTGGTTTTGAACAAATAGGTTATTTTTTACTTCCTGTTCTAAAAAGAACTCCAGTTTGATCTGGGGTAGCAGCTGTATCACATTCCCAGCAACTGCTTTTCTTCAGTTGATAGGTCCTCTGCATATTTCACCATGTGAAGTTGGTGAAGAATTTGGGGATCTGTTGGGAATGGAAAGCACCACATAACTGGGTTGCTGTGGTTTTCATTATTTTTGTTATTATTGCAACAGATTGTACAGTAATATACTAACAAAGATTTATGACTTCATGCAGCAGTAGGAAATGTTGAGATGTGGAGGAAAACTCATGTGAAAACGAATGTCTATAATAATGATTAAAGGAAAACAAAACAAAAGAGAGGTTCTAAGAAAATTGCTTGAAGTCTAAATATTTGTATTACCATTTGCCATGGTTTGAAAATCTTGAAAGTAATTGTTTATGCTTTTCCTTTTTTAGATATGTTGTATGACTATATATGCATAGCTGTTCTTGGAAGGGGGTTTATTTCTTTTATTTTTTTCTTTACTGGCACACTTAGCTGTTGAATATGCAATGAGTAGAAAATTTATGGAGGGCAGAATTATGAGTATCTGAAGAAAGTTTAATTACTTTTATAATTTAGATAAGCTTCATAATTTATTGTAACACACTGTACTTTGGCACAATTTGTAACAATTATAAAGCACTTGAATTTAGGTTCTTTACTTGGCAGCTATAAACAGAGTTAACTGTATGAAAACTTTGAGAATTCTCTCTCTTGCCTCCCACCCCCACCCTTGTGCATTAAAGGCTTATAGGAAAGCGTCTGTGTGCTCCATTTTCATTTACCAAATCCCTGGACTTTTATTTCTGTGGAAGTACAAATTACAGAGTAGTGTGTTTGTGGTTTTAAACGTACAACTAGCAAGCAAAGAAAGGAAACTAAGATATCCATCAATGTCCAAGCCCAGGAAATGGATAAATAGGGAGAAACTCAGATCACTTTAGCAGATGATCCCTACTTGAAATAAAATGAAAACAAAAACAAAAAACATACATTCAAAATACCCTTTAAACAATCTCGCAGGTTCTGCGATTTAAAAAATGCTTTTCTCATTAATTAGTTCAAATACTACCCTTTTATGATTCAAAAGAAGCCAGAATCAGTTTCAAGTTTTGTTGAGTTCTGTTCTCTGTTGAGAATCTATTACTGTCACAGAAATTACTAACTAAATCTTTTAAGTTTGTGAAATTTATGCTTAATGCTAATTTCATACTTCCTCTCCCCCCCTCATTTCTGTTAGTTTATGCTGGCTTCCTCAAGCTCTGGTTTGGCTTTTCAGGATATAAACATGCAATCCCTAGATTTTGTTTTCTATTGTTCCTAAAACATTTAATTTTTAAAAGCATTTATTTTTTGCAACCCAGAAAAATGGGATGCTCCCAAGTTAAAAATGGAATTATCTCTCATAAAACATAGTGAAGTGGATTAACATGTCATATTTCAATCATCATCATCATAATGTTTGTATGTGTCTGTAATTACTATTTATTTCTTCATGAGATAGCTTAGAATTAAGTGAGCTCTTCCAGTTAGGAGCAGAATTAGGTATATAACTCGATTAACATTTAGGAATTTCTGAGCCTCGGTTACATTTCTTGTTTTATCTATTCTTTACCTCTCTCTCATGTGGACTAATTCTGTGCAAGTATGATGGAGACTCTTGTTCTAATCTTTGAAATGACTGTGATTTTTGACAAGTCACTGAGGCTGTGTACATAAGAAGCTAAATAACTGTGGACTACCTAGTCAAAAGACTTAATCAAACAGGTTGTTTGACTGAATTGATTGCTTGTTTGACAGTTTAAACAATCAAACTATCAGGTCTAGCCCTTATGTTGATTCCTTGCTGATTAAAGAGTCAGCTCCAAGAATGTATTTATTCCCACAATTTTTTCCCCAGGGGGCACTCCTTTCTTTCCTTTCTTTGGTCTGTTGCTGCTTTTTGCAAATTGATCTGTAGCAAAGGCTCCTTTTCCCCAGCCTAGGTTTCATCATCATGTAACTATAGAAATACAAGGTATCCTTTTCTCCAGACCATAGATAAGAAGGGATGAAAGTTACTAAGTTTAAGACAATTTGAAATTTAAAAAAAAAGGCATTTCTTATCTGTCTTCTCTCAGGTTATGCATTCATACAATCCTATAATGTACCCAACTGGATTTGTTACTAGTGGCAAGGCCCAAGAAGAATTGCTTATGATGGAATAATGTTTTCCTTCGTATCATATACTGTGTTGTTTTCCTGTTGCTTATGAATATGTTCTGTTCTGCAAATAAATGTAAGTTCTCATTTTCATGTTCCTGCTGACTCGTATCCTTAAACCCTTTTGTTCAGAGTATTAATGTCCTTTATCCTGGAAAATTCCTGCGATTGTAGTGCCTTAATACTGTAAATCAATAGAGACTGAATTCAGTGCCTACTAAGTAGTGTTAGACAACCCTTTAAATGCAAATGCATCAGGGCTAGTTTTAATGTAATTTTAATAAGGCTGAGACCATTTTGAAGTAGACTTAAATCATAATACTAATCTCAAAAGACTCTATGTTTAGCTAAGAAGGCCCTTTTATTCTTCCTCATTTCCCCCCCAGTTTGCATTTAAATCACCTTTCATCTGATTTCAGTTTTCATCTGCAATATCTTTTTGTATATGCAGTGGCGATATAAAACTTATAGCTAATTTATCTGCCACTTGGAGAAGGGCTTATATTGTTTCAGGCTATTTTGTTTTCCACTTTTTTCTACTTATGCATTCCTAATTAATCTTTCTGTTTCTAAGAAACATAAATATTTCAAATTATCTGGTCATGCACTGGCCAGGGTAGTACAAAATGCAGCTGTTGATACTGTCTGAAAAAAATCTGCGTAAGATCTGGGTTTAATATTTAATTATTAGGAGGGTTTGAATACAGGCTTGGAAAAATGACAGCAAATAATTAGCTTTTTTACCAAAAACTTTATCCAAAAGTTTTTATTTTTATTTTTATTTGTTAGCCATTTTAAATGTTGTGCTTTATGTGGACTTTTTTTTTCTCTGTGTTTTGTTTAGTTGGGAAAGGTACAGTAGCAGTGTCCTGGGGAAATGAAATTGGAATGGAATAGTTTAACAAAAGATCAAAAGAACAGAAGCCTAGCATCAAAAGGCAAAAGAATTGGGTGGAGTGTTCCTAATATGAATTACTGGAACATGCTGTGTATAAAGACAAAAAGATTTTTTAAAAAATATGTACACATAGAATTGTAATTGTCTCTCCAGTTTTTATGTCCAAAAATTTCCCAGGGAGATGTTTAGATGCTGAAATAGATACCCCATGTCATTTAATGTAGCATTTAACATTTTTCATGTCTTTCACAAAATGGTCATTTATATTTTTAATTACTGCCTAGTTTCCAGTCTTTTGCAATAACAAATCAGAAAAATAAGAAAAATACCCTTTGAGTTAATGTTTGTCTATTACATTCTGCTTTTAAAAAGCAGGTTACCTTTTTCCTTTGCATTGGTATTTAGGATAGTCATGTATGTTTAAAAAGTAAAATAAAAGCCTAGGCCTATAGAAATATTCACATGAACAGACCACAAAAACCCATACCTAAAGTTTTTAACATTTGTGTTGAGTCGACAGTGTTGATGGACAGCTTCTTGATGTAATCTGAGACTGCTTTTTAGTAACACTCCCCAATTCCCTACCCTCTATTTCACCCCAGCATGGTACTTCTTATTTCTTGCCTTCTCCTTGTCTTCTGCTCTCTCCTCTTTGATCACCTCCTTTTCCTTCCCTTTCCTTCTTTCCTTTTTAAGACCTTATTAGTGTAAGAGTATAGAAAGTGGAGACAAGAGACTGGGCCTCAGTGGTCTCATTTGTAAAATGAAGGAGGGATGAAGGTGGGTCTCTTTCTAACTCTACTTTTCCACATTTTATTTCCGTAAACTTGAAAATGGCACTCAGTGGCACCAGTAATATTACTAGTACCTCTAAAGAAAAAGAGCCTTAAACTATATTCAGTCTAATATGACTGTACAGATAAGTCACATATGCACGTTTTTGACTTAAAAGTTTGATACTAATGAATATAGAGATCCTACTAGGAAATTGAAATTTGTTATTTCTCTCAAGTTCAGGACAGCTACATTTTGAACAAATATACCTCTCAGTATTATGCATCGTTACTGCTTTTTTATTCAGATTCAATTCAATGAAGATTTATGTGCAAGGCATAGTGTTAGGTGTTGGATATACAAAAAACAAAGAACAAGAAATTGTCCCGACCTGCAACAAAGACTTAGCATCTACTTAGGGAATACAGTATGTCAGCAGATAAATGTATAGATGATTATTTAGGACTTGAAACAAGCTTGGCATCCTAGGGAGAAAGGCCAAGAGCTCTGCCCCCTTTTTCTCTCACTGTTATTTTGGCTCTCATAGCATACTAGAATTTTATTTACTGGTTTAAAGTGAATATTGTAGGATACCCAAGGGTTTCAGAGGAAACAAGTCATAGATTTACAGTAGTTGTGAAACTTACTTGACACCCTTTAACCTTAGCATTTAAATGAGGAACATTAAAATATCAGTTTATATAGTAAGGAGAGAAAACTTGATCAGATTACAAAATCATTTCTCCATGAACCTGGAATGTAAACACTTTGCTCTTGGTCTTTGCCACAGAGAGGGATTCAGTAGGAGAACTAGTATGTGCCTAGATTTTAAGACATAAAGGCCAACTAGATTTTGAAGGAAAGCTGGTAAGGGAACACCTGCAGAAATATGTTTTTCTATGCAACAGACTGAGTAATTGCACTTGCAGATGGGTAGTTACAAATGTAATTACCTGATTTGTGAACACAAATGCCCTTTCAATTGTGTGCATGTTGAATTTTGCAATAACAGGTGTGTGCGGATTGTTGTGTGAGTATCCCCTGCTCCCATGTTAAATATTTGTCCTGGAATACACTTTGCCTTCATTCTAAGTAGTCTTATTTTTCTTAACCTAATGATTTCAGAAATTAATTAAATTTTCAAAATATCTGAAATTTACCATCAATAGTAACTTAAGTTTGAAAACTTGACTAGAACTAAGACTGCATTTGAGTCTAAGGGCTAAAAATTGTACACAGTGATAACATTTTTTAAAGCTACTTGGATCTAGCTTTTTTATTGTTTTGCAGAATAAGGAACATTGTTATTCAATGCTATAGATTAATAGTCTAGAATTTTTTTTCTCTGTTAACAAATCAATTAGAATTGAATAGAAAACAGACTTTAAAAAGCTTGTCATATTTTTTTTCAGATCTTCCTATATTTTCATTAATATTTTGAGACTCAGAATACATTTTAAAGAAATCTTCTCTTTCCTCCTATTTTTTATGACTTTCTTTGGTTGTGATCTTAGATCCAGTTTTCTTCCACCACATTTTTTTAAAAAATCTATAAAATATTGGTGCAATGTTGAAAAAATATTTTAAGAACCCTGTGACTTATGAAAAAAATATACTGCACATAAAACATGCAAATTATTTTGCTTTTGCTTTTCCCTTTCCTCTCCCTTGTGAGAAACCTGGTATTCCTTCTTTGCTACAACTGATAGATGGAGGCATTGCTGCCAATATTTAATGAGATTACTAATGTGACATAACTAGGTAGCAGATTATTAAATGCTGTTCCTTATCATTATTGAATTGATTTTAGCCATTTGAAGTTTCTTCATTGTGGATCAAACTGTGGATAGATTACTTTTAAGTGAGTTAAAGTAAGTGTTTAAATCTTGCACCCATAGCAAAGTAATATACTAAATCTATACTTGAGTGTGTCTTGCAGGAATTAATCCTGTTTGCCCAAAAATGGACAAAATTATGACCAAAGTCTTATGTTGAATGGCGGTGATTTGAAGAACTTTGTACTAATTCTTTTAGAAGTAAACATTTCTGTCTCCAGCTGTTTCCTTGTTCTTACTCTTCTTATGTCGAAAGCACCTCGTGCTAGTGATGGAAGCAGTAGGTACTTTTCAGTTGAGAATGGATGAATTGAGCTTTACTCAATTTTAAATTTGTAAAACATTTCTTTCTGATACTTCATGTCTTATTTAAAAAAAATATCGTGATATTGCTGTTGTATGGAGGAGAAGCTGGCGCATTTTGTTAAAATAATGATCAAAACCACCTGCTTTGAATATGGTCTGATTGAATCAGATGAAGACTGCTTTTCATCACCATGTCGGGATTGGGATGTTGTAGAAATGTTTTGTTTTGATATTTAACATGTGCTTAGGTGTTAGTTGTTTCAAGTTGTTTAGGAACAGGTTCTCATCACTGTGTTTCTGAATTTTGTAGTGAAATTTGAAAGAAACCTTGGTTATTTCTCTGTCTAGGTTTTAAAATTACATCCTTTTGTGGTGTGGTTTTTTTTGATGTTGCAGATTGCCTCACGAAGAATAGCAAGTAATTTGTCCTTTATAAGTTTTTCTTCACTTAAACCATTTAAAAAGTAACTTTGAATGAATCTCTGCTTGAGAACATTATAGGCATACAGGATTTCTGGCCTAGCACTTCTGCCTATTGGGAAGGGAGAAAAAACTTTTATTGGAGAAAGTTGGTGGCACAGTGAATAGAGTACTGGGCCTGGAGTTAGGTGGACTTCAGTTCAAATTCAGTCTCACACAGTTAACACAAAACTAGCTGTGTGACCTTGGGCAAGTCACTTAAACCCAATTGCCCTATCTTCCCTTCTCCAAAAAACTAAACTAAACTAAAAAAAAATAAAAAGAACATATACTACTTAATGGCAAGAACTGTTTTTTTTTCCTCTTTCTTTGTATCTCCAGCAATGGGAGCACTTGGCATATTGTAAGCACTTATAAAATGCTTATTGACTGACCACTGGCTAAATAAAAATGACTTAGCATCTACTTGGGGAATACAGTATGTAAGTAGATAAATGTATAGATGATTACTTAGGACTTGAAACAAGCTTGGCATCATAAGGGAGAAAGTCCAAGAATTCTGCTAATGGGTAGCTAGTTAGGTGACATAGTAGATAGAGCGCAAGGCCTGGAGTCTGTAAGACCTGAGTTCAAATGTCACTTCAGATCCAGTTAATTTAGCAGTGTGACCCTGGGCAAGTCACTTAACCCTCTTTGTCTCAATTCCTGTAAAATGAGGTAGAAAAGGAAGTGGCTAACCACCCCAGTATCTCTGCTAAGGAAACCCCAAATGGGGTCATGAAGAGTTTGCCGTGATTGAACAATGAGAACTTATTAAATGCTTGTTGACTGACTATTAGCAAGTGTTACTATATAGTATTGTGTGTATGTGTATTTATTTATAAATACAAGGATCACTAAATGTCTGGAATGGCTTGTTTTGGAAGATTAGATTTGTTCATATATGATGGTCAACAAATAAAATCCTTTCTTTCTCCTTAGCATCCCTTCTGTACAGTGCAGATGCATTCTTGTGGAGGTCGTGGGAGTGGGTAGATGGGGAGGGGCACAGATACTGGCCTTAGAACTAGATTTTCCAGAGGCTGGCTGGGTTTTTTGTTTGTTTTTTTTTTCTTTTTTAAAAATTGTTTTTTTTTTTTAACATCATTGTCATTTTCTCCAGTGGTTCTCTATCCTCCTACCCCTTCCCAGAGAGTCATTCCCTGTAGCATAGTATTTTTAAAGAAAAAGCAAAAAGAAAGAGATAAAAAATCATTGAAAAAGTCTGAAAATGTGTGCAGTGTGCTGCACCTGTGGCCTCTCATCTTCCTGAAGGAGTGGATTAGAAGTTGTCTCAGATCTCTTTTTCCAAGTCACACTTATTGTTTATACTTGTGCAAAATTTACTTTGATTTTTTTTATTTGTGTGTCCTTGTGATTCTTTCCATTTCTGTTGTGGTCACTGTGTACGTTATTTTCTTGGCTTAACTTAATTCATTTCATTTCAGTTCGTGTAGATGACAGATTTGTCTTTTATTTTAATTGCATCACCGGGACTTTTGCTAAACCTTTCAGTACTGATCTCTCCCCAAACCCCCCCATCGTAGTCTACCTTTCATTCAGCTGTCAGAGTGAACATCCTAAAGTGTAAATCTGACCATGTCATCTCCATATTCAGTAAACCGCAGTGGTTTTCTTTCACCTGCAGGATCAAATGTAAAATCCTCTGTTTGTTGTTCAAAGCCCTTCATAACCTGCCCGTGTCTCCAGCCTTCTCCTGCCTTGTCCACCCCCACAGTATTCTGTGATTTGGTAAAGCTGATGCTGACATGTGCTTTTCCCAGCATAAGATGCTCCATCTCCTGACATCATGCATTTTCACTGGTTGTTTCTCATGCCTGGAATTCTCCCCTCCCTCATCTCTGCCTCCAGGTTTCCCTCTAGTCCCAGGAAAAATCCCATCTGTGTGTGTGGGGGGGGGCAGTCAGGGTTAAGTGACTTGCCCAGGGTCACACAGCTACTAAGTGTCAAGTGTGTGAGGCTGAATTTGAACTCAGGTCCTCCTGAGTCCAGGGCTGGTGCTTGATCCACTGTGCCAACTAGTTGCCCCCCAAATCCCATCTTCTTTAGGAAGTATTTCTTGGTCTTCCTTTAATGTACTAGGATTGTACCAACAGAAAAAGTAGGAGTAAAAGAAATTCACATTAATTAAGTGTTAATCTGTTTTAGTATTTAATATTTAGTTCCAGAGAGACAAGTATAGTTTGTCTGTTCTCTCCCCAATTAGACTGTGAGCTCCTTGAGAACAGGGACTGTCTTTTGCCTCTCTGTATCCCCAGTGCTTAACGTAATACCTGGCATGTAGTTGAGACCATAATAAATGTCTGCTGATTGACTGACTAAACTGCACCATAATCTAGGTAGGAGTAGATTTTTTATCCTAACCCTGACTTCTTCTCTATCTTTCTACTTACCCTGTTACCATTTGTTTGCTTATTTATGTGTGTATGTTTGTTTTTTCTGGACAGCACAGACTATCATCCCTATGCCCTACCCCAACCTACCTCCACCAGGAGAGGCTGAAGCTTTGCAAAGAGCTCTCATTTCACCCTTATTTAATTTCTGTTAGGACTAAATAGGGGGAGTGGGACAGGGACTGGATTTGAGGTTTCATTAGTGTCGTGAACTCCTTAGTGAAGAAAATCCCCAACCAGTGCTAGTCCTCATCTTCTCTATAACCAATAATCTTTTGTTGTTGTTGCTGCTGTTGCTTTTTGGAGGGGAATAGGCAGGGCAATTGGGGTTAAGTGACTTGCCCAAAGTCACATGGCTAGTAAGTGTTAAGTGTCTGAGGTTGTATTTGAACTCAGGTCCTCCTGACTCCAAAGGTTGGTGCTCTATTCGCTGTATCACCTAGCCGCCCCAAACCATAACCTATAATCTTAGAGAATTGCCCAGTGTTGAGATTCTAAATGACATTTTCAGGGTTATACAATCAATATATGTCAGAGGTAACACTTGAACCCAAGGCTTCCTGTCTTGAGGCTGGCTTTCTCTCTAGCTAGGTAGTTAGGTGATATAGTAGATAGAGTCCTGGACCTAGAAGGAGGAATGTGTGAAATAAAACCCACCTTCAGACACTTAATAGTTGTGTGATCCTGGGCAAGTCATGCCTCAGTTTCTTCACTATAAAATGGAAATCGTAGCAATGCCTGCCTGGTAGTGTTGTGAGGACTGAATGAGATAATCCTTATGAAGTGCTTAGTTCAGTGCTTGACACTTGGCAAATACTCATTCCCTCCCCTCTACCCTTCTCTAAACATAAATACCTTACGGCCCATCTTGAACTAAGCATTAAAAAATAATAGATTAATTTTTTATGTCCTTGCTCTTTTTTTTTTATTCCTACTTCTCCTGATGACATTTGAGTATCTGAAAAATGCTCTATTTTTTGGATCAACCTTTAATATCCATGAGGAGAAAAATGCAAGCCCACAGCATTTAGAGTATGAACCCTTGTGGTATAATGAACATCTACTTGAATACGATTTTGAGTGATCATTACCATTTCTGAAAGTAAGCAGTACTACATAGTTCTTTGCTAGGAGGTATAAATATTGAGAAGAGTTTAGTTTGTTTACATCGTTGAAGTTTATACTTTCAAATGGAGCACAAAACTGCCTAATGGATATTTGTATAGAATTTGTAAAATCAGTCATAAGACAAATTGTCCATCTGATTCAAATGAATTTTCTAATTATTTGTGGCTTTATCCAGAAGCGATTAAAGTGTGTTGTATATATATATATCCCAGCTTGTTTTGCTTCTTTGAAAAAAAATGGAAAGCTGTCTATCCAGTCCCTTGAGTAAATCCATAGTAAATGATCAAACAGTAGAGCTACGCCATTTCAAATCTGGTTTTAATTTAGGTATTATGAGGGTAGAAACTTGTTGATTCACTATCAGTTATTTTTCTCATTTAAATGGGAATATTCCTGCCATTTATCCATATTTGTCAGATCTCTTAAGTATGCTGCATGATCATGGGTGAAGTCATCTAAAAGGCAGGAGTAATGATGCTTTTCTTTAATAACAATTTTGCCCTGTATTGTAACGTCAACACATTTCAATAGAAATTTTCAGTTTTTGTGAAGTACTTAGAAAATACTTTCCCTAACTTCATATTAACTGAATTAGGTCCTTTTGGCCTGTGGAGTTCCTGAGCTTAAATTAAGAGCCAAAAATGTCTCTACAATTAATTTTACAGCATCCTGTGGAGAGATATATGTGCCGAGTCATCATTTGATCCCAATGTACATTTGAGACCTAGGATTGCAGTCTCAGAAATAATTTGTGAGTGGAATTTAAGAAAAGATGAATTAGCTTAGAACAAGTATGTTACATAAGTGTACTCAAGTTTATTCTTATTTCAAATTTAGTGAAAAATGGCTACTGTAGACTAGAGTTTCAACTGCAGGATGACTGATGTTTCTACCAGCTGTGAGAATAAAATTATCATTGTTTTTTAAATATGCGTATCTGTGCATTGTTTCTAGCATAGTTAACAAGCGAAGTCCAATAAGTATTTATTATGAGCCTGCTGTATACAAGATACTGTGATAAATATCCTGGATACAAAGAAAGAGAAAAAAATAATTCCTGCTCTCAAGGAACTGACAGTCTAATCTAAATTATTTGAATACTAAGTTTAAATAATATATGGAGGCTTTAAAAAGACTCGGTACTGGG
>CM053594.1:290213817-290262871 GCA_028646575.1 Pseudocheirus occidentalis | reverse complement strand
ATTGGGGGTGGGGGAATTATTGTGATAAGAATTCATATATGTGGGGACAGCTGGATGGTACAACAGATAGAGTACTCGGTCTGGAGTCAGGATCAAATCTGGTCTTAGATACTTCCTACCTATGTGACCCTAGGTAAGTCACTTAACCCTGTTAGCCTCGGTTTCTGTATCTGTAAAATGAGCTAGAAAAGGAAATGACAAACCACTTCAGTATCTTTGCCA
The DNA here is from genome assembly GCA_028646575.1 of Pseudocheirus occidentalis. Classification (NCBI taxonomy): domain Eukaryota; kingdom Metazoa; phylum Chordata; class Mammalia; order Diprotodontia; family Pseudocheiridae; genus Pseudocheirus; species Pseudocheirus occidentalis. Next base: position 290,262,649 of record CM053594.1, on the reverse strand, counting down.
AGAAAACTACTACCTGGGTTCATGACTAAAATGACTAAAAAGCAACAAAATGTGGATCTGGGCGTTCAGTCTATTTGGAATAGGCATAAGCATAGTGGTCATCTAGTTTAATAATAGCGACAATAACCGTCATTTATGTAGTACTTGAAGACTCACAAAATGCTTTAAGAATGTTATCTTATTTTACCTTCAGTACCCCTTTGGGAGGAAGATATTATTATTATTCCTATTTTGCAGATAAGGGAAATAAGGGAGACAGAGATTAACTTGCCCAAGAGTCACACAGATGCCTATGGTGGGATTTAAACGTGGGTTTTCCTGATGCCAGTCCCAGAGCTCAGTCTATGGTACACCTTATCTCCCTAGCTGAGTTTATATCTTATCTACTTTAGCAAATCTCTGTATTTCACGTCCCAAGCAAGTCCCTTAGCTACTATTGTTGAGTCATTTCTGTCATGTTTGACCCTTTGTGACCCCACCTTGGCATTATTTTAGCAAAGATACTGGAGTGGTTTGTCATTTCCTTCTCCAGGTCATTTTACAGATGAAGAAACCAAGGTAAACAGGGGTTAAGTGACTTGCTCAGGGTCACACAACTAGTAAGTGTCTGAGGCCAGGTTTGAACATTGGTCCTCCTGTTTCCAGGGTTAGCACTCCAACCACTGTGCCACCTAAGCCGCCTTGAGCTGGTCTGCTAATCCATTTAAAAAAAGGGAATGAGATTAGACCAGAATAAATTGTTCTTAATTATTCAAGACTGACTCAAAATAATTACCTTTCCTCCTTTTTAAAGGATTTATAAACCTATCACTGAATAACCTGTTTTTGAATTTTTTCTAGGAGTTTCCAAGAAACTGACCTTTTGTGGGAGAATACATCTTTTCCCCTCATTATTGTCATTTTACATATCACTCATTCTCTCTTATTCTCTATGATATAATAACTTAGGAGAAAAATCTCTCACTTGGGAATCAGGAAATCAGAGTGAATTGTAATCTATTTAATATGTGGAAAACTTAGTTTTTTCATCTGAAAAACTGAGAGAATCCAATGCAATATTTATGTCAGTACTTTGAAAACTGTAAGGTATGCTCTTTAAAAAAACCTGCATTTATTATTAATTAATGAGTGTCATTTTAATCAATGAAAAGACATCATAAACATCTTGGGAGAATCTGAAATTGTCAAAATCTCTCTTGAATCTTACCTGCAATTTACTTTCCCTAGTATCCCTAGATCATAGGTAACTATTTAAACTGATATGGGTGATTTTTGTTTCTTCCTGTGCCTTGAGGCCAATGATAAAGTAGCATACATTGAGTCACCAGGGTGTGTCTCAGAATGAGCACAAAGGAACTTTTTGTAATTGTGCATTTGCAGTTTGTAATTGTGGGGGCAGCTAGGTGGCACCTTTCCATTTATACAATTTATAAACTATTCGATGATTCAATGTTCAGTGATTACAAAGCTACCCTTTTCCTGCTGAATCCCAATTCCTGCTTACCTATCTGAGAAATAGCCATCATTTAAATTATAGGGAAAGGTGTTTCAAGTAACACAAAAAGACAATTTGCTTGGCATACCATTGGTTTATTTATTTATTTTTAAATAAATAATGATGAATGGAGTAGGTGAAAATATTCATTGTAATTTTCTCCTTATGACATTTTCCTTTTCAAAACTCATAGGAGTTGTGTAGAGTATTACTTTATTTTAGTCATTGTTAAAATCTTTGTTAAACCCCTGTTCATGTTACACCATACTTGTTGCCCTCAAGACCTACCTGAAATGTTGTTGGAGAGAATAGGTATAAAGATGAAAAGTTAAATCCCCTCCCCACCTCAGACCCATGATTTCATTGGTTTAGTGAACTCTGCATGAGAAAGCTCCCTCCACCGATGTAAATCTATAATTAACAAATTAGAAAGTAACATGTGGATCAAATGTCAAGTGACATTCCTAGGGTCATATCTTATGCTTACTTGAACCCAGATCTTCTGGACTCTAAAGGCTAATTTTTTTCAACTCTATGTTTATGGATAACAAAATTACTTAAAATAGCACAAGACTTTGTGAAAAATGCCACATATTAGCACATGATTAATTGCTAATTTACTAGCAATTTCTCTGAGTTTATAGGAGGGATTGTGTTAAACCTGGATGTGGTTGACGAACATTTAAAAACATAGCTTGAGAAACTGGTGAAAAGAGCTTGTGAGAAAGTCAAGGAGCTTGGGGTTTAGAACTAAGTGAGCTGGTGTTTTGAATGTACAGGGGCCAAAGGTTGGAGGAGAGCTGTGGGTCAGTTTAGGGAGAATAATAAAGACCAGTAAGACAAAAATTCTAGTGGTTAAAAAAAATAGTCTGATGACCAGTTTTTCTTTTGTCAGTTTAATGGTATGGAAGGTAGATAGAAATGAATCAGTGTCCAGAGCACTACACGATTGGAGATAATTGCTGTAGTAGTAACCGTCAGTAAGACTGTCAGCCATTTTAGGCAAACTTTTTAGTCATATAACATGTAAAATACATATAGGAAGTTCATCAACACAAAAATAAATACAAATGATCAGGAACTGAAAGAACCGAGGTTCTAGCAGGTTACAACAAGGTTAATGAAAAGTCAGGAGCCTGGAGTCATGAAGGTTCAAGAAAAAGTAATCTAGAGATTGCATGACATGATTTGAGCGGTACTATGAAGTGACTTCTCTACAAATTCCTAAAATTCCATCTTGCACACTTAATTTCATTGGGTAAAGTGTTGCCTTCTCTTCCTTGGATCCTATTAAAAATACATATACTCATCTGAGCAATAACATTGTATGTCCTTAATACCCAATGTGAATGACTGCTTCAGCCTACACCTTACCTCTTCTTGAAATTGAGATATTGTATTTGCGTTTCTCTTCCTGCACTGAATCATGTTCCATCTTTAATTGTCCTTAATTTTTTTTTATTTATACACTTGTCTAGATTGTAAATTCTTAAAATACAGGGTCTCAGATGCTTATTTTGCATTTCCCCTTGATGTCTACCATACAATTGAACAACTAGCAGGTGTCCAGTAAATATTTGTTGAATGGTCTTTGGGGAGGGAGTGCGGAAAGTTGAAGAATTGGTGCAGAAACTATGGAAAAAACAACCAATTTTACCTTGATATTTTTGCCTAGTGCTGTACCTGACTGGATATGTATGTTTCACTGAAAAGGTGATAATTTGGTGCCAAACTTAATCCATATTAGGGGATAACATATGAAAAAAAATAACTTTTGAAAGTTTGCTGTACTATGAATGCTTTCAATATGCTAAAACTTTAAAAAGGTACTTAAGTAGTATTTTATGTTTTTAGTACTTAGACCCAGAGTCAGACTGAAGTCAGATTGTGAGTGAATAATAGCACCTGCTTCTCAGGATTGCTATAAACATAAAAGAGAAACAACATTTGCAAAGCACCCAAATCTTAAAGTGCTATTATTATTGAATTCTTTGTACGTCTGTGACCCTGTCAACTTTTGACAGCAATATGTTGGTGTTGCTGACGACCAATTTTTTTAAAAAGGACCAAATGAAAAGGATGAAAGAAATACGAAAAAGTATTTTTGTAGTCAACTCCCCAATTCCTGCAAAACATTTTTTAGTTTATTAATACATGTCCAATGTATCAATAAATATTCGTTAAGGGCCTCCTGTGTGCCAGGTACTGTGCTAGAAATGCTGACTGATCCTGATGCTGGTGCTGAGTTTCAAGTCGTTTTTTGGGGTTTTTGTTGTTGTGTCAACAAGTCAGCAAGTCTTTATTAAGCATTTAATACATGTCGGGCAGTTTCCTAAGTGCTGAGATACAAAGAAAAGGAAAAACAGTCTCTTTCCCTTAAGGAGCTTACAGTCTGTTAGCAGAGACAGTATGGAAACAAGATGGATGGAGGATGAATGGGAAATGATTAATGGAGGAAAGGCACTAACATGCAAGGGCTACCAGGAAACATTCTTGTACGGGGGAGATTTTAGTCGAAACTTTAAAAAAGCCAGGGATGCTGACTTGTGTGAGAACTCTTACAGTGTGAATTATTTTCATCGAACCAATCAGAATTGGTTTTATTGCTCCTGCCTTCCCTCCATCTCTTTTTTTTGTTTGTTTCTGTCTCTTTCTCTGCCTGTGTCTGTCTCTGTGTCTAATGAAAAATTGACTTTTCTATAGGCATGATGTTAGCGATCATAACCCTCATCTTAATGTTGGCGATATTTTTAATTTGGTTAGGGCTCTGTTAATTCATATATTTTGAATCTCCTTTTAACATATGCATCATACCTTTCCATAGCTTCAGAGTGGTTGTGCTTAAAAGTAATTCATTTTGCCTTGCCTTGTGCTTTTCAAGATGGCAGTCCTGCCAGAGGCTGTGTGTTTTTGGCTTGGTTTTTCTGGCTTAGCTTTTCAGCATTTGTGGAATTGTTAGTATTTCTTTTTGTCTGCCTGGTAACTCCAGTTTTAGCTGCTCCTTTTGTTTACCAGTTTCCTCCTAGAATTTGGCCCTACAATTCTGAGTTGCTGAAGGATTTATCTAGGATACATCCATGCAAATTATGGCTCAACTTTAGTAAAGCAGAAGGAATGACATAAGGTTAGGTGACTGATATGTGAGTTTTTGAATCTGATTTGGTTTTACATGGAAAGGTTGAGGCAGTGATGCATGTATTCTAATAAAAATCATCAGTACAAATCAAATAAAATCTGGCTCTGTGGCTATTTTCCCAATGTATTTACTCATGAGTAGCCTGTGCCCATTAGAGACAATGGTTGCCAGTGGCTGGTTTTTCCTACAGCAAATCTTAAAGTCACATTACAGTCTCTTATGGTAAAAATCAAGGAATCATTGTAATCAGACTTTCCACTAATCTCATCAGATTCCTTATTGTACTTTGCTGACACTCCTCCCTTACCTCCCCCTTCTGCTTGTATTATTGCTCATTGCAACCTGGTTATCATCATCCTATGAGGCAGGCATTTGGTCTACTCATCATTTTACACCCTCCTCTTCCTTTTATTCCTCTTTCAAACTAGTTACATTTCTTCCATTCCTGAGTAGTCAGGTTACAGCTATTATTTCTTTAGCTAGTAAGCTTTACTCTTAATTAGTTGCAGCTTCTTTCTCTTTAGCTTTGTTTTTTGGTGTAGCACTGGATGAACAGAATGAAGTAGTCAAAGGTTTACTCAAAAAGAGAAGTGCTTACATCCATGAATTTGATAGTAAAGTTATGAAAATTTGTCTATAAAGTTTAGTGATACCCAACGCTAGATAAATGTTCCCTGTTTTCTAATAATATTGTGGATCAAACAGGGACTAATAATTTCACAAAAATGTGTTTTGACTACTTAAGAGTCATAAGTTAATTTTAAGGTTCAAGAAAGTGAAAACAATAGGAATGGCATTGTTTGGAGGGGAAGTAATTGACAATGCCGCCAATATAGTCCTGACTTCTGTTAGAACAGCCCTGGTTCTTTCTCAAGACGACTTGGAATTTGTGCCAAATTGTTGTAATAGTTTTGTAACATGTACAGAGCAGCACAAGGATGAGAGTAGCAATCTTATTTTCACTGGTGACATAATTTGAAATGAATGAATGTCTCTCTAGATTGTGAATGACTCATGCATTAAATTAACTATGCATAATGCCCATTTCAGTATGGGGACTAACAAGTGGCCTGAAATATTAGGGTTAAAGAGACAACAGCGTGAAAAAGATCTCTAACAAGAACAGACCTATTTCATATAGGACTAATAATATCTTCTCTTCCTCACAGCTTACATTTTAACTTTTTGAAAGGTATCTTAATGATAAATGATCCTGATCTGTTCAGATTTATGCTGCGGACCTTTATTGATCTATATTATAAGTTTAAAATGATATATTAAAAATATTTTAATATAAAGGTGTGTAAAGCTCTTTGAAAAAACAATAAAAACAGACACAAATTTGAGGTTTGACTACTAAATGCAAGGAATATAGTAAAATTTACAACAGAAGTCCTCTTAATCAGGTAACATTTTTGACTTGAACACAAATGTAAATTTAAAATATTCACATATTTTCAGTATTGATAAGAGCAGTTATGTTTGAGCCAGCTAAAGTTTAAAAATCAGTAAATGAATCAGCAAATGACATCAGTTAGTCTCTGACAGGTCTGATCAACAACGAAGATGTTTCAAATGAACCAAGTTGCAGCATATGGGAACTGCCTCAAACACTATCATTAATGTCAACAAACCACTAATAAAATATCTCTCTTCCGCATATATTTTTATCGGCCAGAGTAAGAAAATCTATTGCCAATTGATGCCAGACGTGGGCAGAAACGAGAATCAAAAGAAATGCTTCTAACCATCTATGAAATCCAGAGTTGAATTTTATCAACACTGATGAATATAGGAAATTATGAATAGTTTTTTTCCCCCAGAGGTTAAAAGAACAAATGCTAAAATTATACTGATAGAAATTAGACACTGCAGTATTTCCTGTGAAATAAATACATGGTTATTTGGATGGAAAAGGTTTAGTTCCTCTTTGCACTATGCTCCAACTTCACCCCTTACTGGTCTTTGTAGCTTTGTCCCATTCATATTTATGTCTCCATACTGACTCCTGAACCTGGAATTGCCTTTCCTTTCACATAAAACAAGCCAATTCATCTCTTTCCTTCAGAAAATATCTTCAAGACATTTTTTTCTCCTCCTATGCTAGGTTGTGGAAGCTTCTAGTTTGCTTCTCTCCCTAATCATTGACCTATACTTAATTTGTTTGAACCTAATTGTTAATTCCTACTATTCAGGGATCTCCTTCTTTGTTGGGCACAAACCCTCTATCACTTGGCAGTGTACAACGTCTGGTGTGTTGAGCACGTGTAGTTCAGTCATTCAGGATAATAAAGACTCCAAAAGGATGGTCATGAGTGATTATTGTCAATGTAATGATGGACTCTTCTGTCTTTTCTACCTATATATTCATCTTGGCTATTTCCCAGCTTTAAAGTTGGCCCCAGTATAACTTTCACCCCTTGTCCACCATCCCAAACCCGCAATCAAAGGAAATATTCTACTCATTCTGGAATTTGGTGCATTCTTTTCAACATATAAATGTCCAAATGGGAGCACATTCTTTATAATCAGGTTTACAGGGGTGAGGAACCTGCACCTTGAGTCCACATGTGTCCTGGAGGCTTCAGTTCACCACCTCTTGGATTAGGTTTACATCTTTGTTTTGCCATTACAGTTCCTAGAATACGTGGCACTTATCCAGAAGGACTGTGAAGAACAGAACTTAGAGTTGGTCAGAAAAAGAAATTTTTCTGTATTTTCAGAGAGTCATAGCAGAGAACACAGCTCAGTGGTATCACTGGTTAGATATCAGAAAGTCAACAGATAAATGGCAGAGACCTAATGAGATTGGTGGTTGGGAGTAGGATGTAGATATCTTTGTCTATTAGCACCAGGAAATGAGCACAGTAGAACATTGTTGAGCTTGATAGAAATTTATTCCAAATAGCACATAGTTCAAAGCAACTTCTAGTCCCTAGTTAACTGCGTTCTTTAAATAACAAATGCTTTAAACATTCAATTCAAATTTCAGTTTTCCGTCTGATACTTTCAAATGCACAGTTTTAGTATACTGTGAAGACTACCTAGTAAAGTAAGAGGTGTTCCATAACCATAATTATTAAAATTTGGCATTTGCAAGCTTTCTGTATACATATTGAGAAAGGCTTTCCTTTCAAATACATGTGTCAGTAGGCCTTTAAATCAGCAAGCAGGGTATATACATTTATACCAGTTTTCATTGTATGTGTTTTATACTGATTTACTTCTTTTTAATTGTAACTGAGATAAAGAATTAGTAGTTTAAAACAGTAGGAACTACATGTTCTGCTGTGATCAAGGAATTAGATAATCTGGCTTGTTTGCTTAAGGGGTCTGTATCTTGAGACTTTTATAGGGCAGTATTAAAGCCCTGAGCCTTCTTATTATACCAATACCCAGAAGATTGCTTTAATGAGAAGTAAAGGGCCTTTTTCCAATTACAAGGGAATAACTGTATTAAGCTCCTGTGTTATGTCAACCTGCTTTGATTTGATTACTGCGAAAGAAATGGATTTATCTGTCAGTGTTACTTAATTAAGCCTTCTCATTGATGTTTTGCAGAGTAATATAGTGTGGTTTGCACATTTAAGTCTAAATACAAAGAAAATTGGCCTAAAACTAAGACATGACCCCTGAAGATAACATGTAGGATTGATAGCTTGTCATTTTCAGGTCAAAGACTACAGTGTTACCTTAAGTGAAAGAACTTGGCTATTGAAAAGATAACATTAGAGTTGGCTTTATTGGAGGGAATTTTTAGCAGAATAGATACACTTTGCATTTGGAAATGAGTTTTTAGTTTTAGTTGTTATTTAATTTTTGTTTTTTTGCTTTTTGTCTTTGTTTTTTTCTTTGCTTTTGGAGAGTCAGTGTTAAAATTAGCATCTTATCTAATATTGATCTAATATAAAATGGGAGAGTGGTAAGGATAGGAGTTATGATAATATACTATTAAGAGAGATGAAGAGAAAAAAAGAAAAAAGGAAGTGGCATTTTAAAAGAATAAAGGGAAAGAAAAGAAGGAAAAAAAAGGTGTCATTTGGGAGTAGTCTATTGTAAATTCACAGCAATTATGATATACAAACATTTTAATTAAGTTAACATGCCCCTTCCTAGCGTTCCATAAAAATTGCACCGAAGGGAAAAAAGAGGAGGGGTAGATAAAAGTGTTAGATGTTTCATCCCAGCTTTCTTAACTTTTTATAGTAAGTAGAAGTTACTTATATGTAAGGTATTTTAAAGACCAGTTTTTAAAATGAAGTTTTACTGTTGGAGCATTTTATACCATTAAAAAGGTAGGGTTTTTTTTCCCATCTGTCATTAGAGCTGAATTTTCTGGTCTGTTTAAAGTTGAAGCCTATTTTCAAATTTAGTTCTTTTGTAGTTTGAAAGATCCAGTTTTCTAAGTACTTTTTGCCCTCACGTGTTACCTGTGTTGTGTACTATTGAAAATAAACATGGGAAAGTGTAAAACTAAGCTAAACTAAGTAAATAAACAAAGTAACTAAGTCACTAAACTAAGTAAAACTAAATAGTTTTGCTAAAATTATTTTAGCTGTAAAAATATGACAATACTTTGCTATCCTGAGTCTTTATGGTAGCCATGTGAAATATTTGTCAGTCCTCTATTATGACAATTAGGTTCAGACAGTTTCAGATTCCTCCGCTCACATCTTCTTCTACCTTTGTGACCTGAAATGTGCACTAATTCCACAATGCAATAAAATATTAAAGTTATTTTAAAGGAATTTTAGTTTACTCATATCTCAAACATCGTCACTGAGATGATAGTATAAAATTCATATGATTTCCTCACTGAAAGCTTTCCCTATTCAGGGGGGCTGATCATATTATCAAAGATGTAAGATTGGAAGTGACTGTAGAGGCTATCTGATATACTCCCCCCCCCATTTTGCAGAAGAAGAAACTGAGACTTAAGGGTTTAAGTGGCTTGCATGAAACTAAATGGGACATCACATGTTTTATGATGTAGCTACAAGATTAGTATTATAACTAGTATTAATATCAGTTAATCTTTCATTTAGCTAGTAATAATAGTAGTACAATGAATTAAGTTTGAAATGTGCTTTACAAACATCTCATTTTTCCCCTTACAACCCAGGGAAATAGGTGCTATTTCCTCCATTTTATAGATGATGAAACTGAGGCACACTGAGGTTAAATAGCTTCCTAGAGTTATGTATCCAGTAAGTATGTCAAAGCCAAGAGTTGAGCTCAGGTCTTCCTCACTCCTGGTCTGCTGTGTCACCTAACTGCCTTGGTGTCCATTTTTGGATTCTATACCTTTGGGTCTTTTTCTATTTAGGTCAGTTGTTCATCTTGGCAATTGAACATGCATTATTCAAGTGTGATATTCATTAATAATGCTAAAAGAAGGGGACTTGATAAAAATTCAAAACCAGTAGTGCTCCGTGTCTTTTCTAGTTAGTATTGCTATGACTCTTCATGAAACATCTTGTATTTCAAATTGGTAAACACTAGTGACATGGATGGTGTTCTTTTGGAAACAATACATATGTTGTTTTATGATGGAGATAGGTACTGTTCTAGAGTAATGGAAAATGCATTGATGAGTAGTCATTCTCGCCCTGCTGATTCTACCTTTGTGACCTGAGCCTCAGTGTCCTCATCTGTAACATGAGTAGGTTGTGTTACATGGCCTCTAAGATACCTCCTGGCTCTACTTCCTATGACTGACCTTTCTCAATCTTAGCCTATGCTAATCAGAAGGTAAGAGAACATGTTATTCAATAACACATTCTTGTCTTTGTAATGTTAACAAAATGGACAGAAATCATGCCTGGGAAAGGAGTTTGAAAATTTATATTTTAGCTTTTAGGAACTGTGAAGTTAGTGAGTCCTTATTTTTTGAGGAATATTTGTTTTCTCTATATCTGTGTTTTAAAGGTCACATAATTGGAAAAAAAATCATTTGAAATATAAGGGGAAAAAATCTTTGTTTTTAAAAAACCAATTTCTTTTGCAGTTCCCACAGTACATCAAATTCCCCATCCTTTTCTATATGGCGTTAATAAGGGATGTGAGATCACATCCCTCTTTTCCCTTCACTTTTCAGAAATGTTTGATATAGGCATAGTCCTAAAAAGGATTGAGACTGACAGCAATGACTTTTCAGGATGCTCAACTTTCCACATGAAATGAGAAAGCTCAAGGTTTCATGCAACAGAATCTTCAGGTTTAAAGGGAGAAACAAAATCACATTTTCATTATTAACTCCCTCAAATCTAGGGAATGTTGGAAATTTTCTCTTAATGACTGAAATAATTCATTATGAAGACCATCTCGTTTCTTACAGCGCAAGAGTAGGGGAAGCAAAAGCCAGACTCCTGGCCATTGAATGTGTCGTGTCAATATTCAGTGCTCCTCAACTTGCCGTACATCTGCAGTAGTACTCAACATTTGACATCCAAATAATTCTATACTCAGAGCTCCTATTATATTGGGTGCTAATGAAAATGTGCACATCCTTAGCACACTCTTTGCTGATGAAATATTTTGAACTCTAAATTCATCTGGCACTGACGGAGAGCATATGCCATCTCAGTTTGTATTGAGGGCCCAGCCAAGGGTTCTTCCTGGACTAGGAAATTAGTTGGAGCTACAGATGTACGCAGTCTGTGATTTTTCCAGTAATGGTGTAGAGGATATTTAATAGTATCTGTTGCAGAGAGAAGAATTTGAGATAGTATAGACCTCACAATGTTTCATAATTACCTTTCTATATCAGGGCTCCATGTGAGTTTTGTGGAAGTTTTTATCTCAGTATCACTACATTACCTTAACAAAGAAATCCATGAAATATTTTTGCAATGTTGAGATACTCCTTCACTTTGTTGTACAATTACAGAAGTTCCATAAAACTCCAGGGTGCTCTAGGAATGGTGAATGGGATGAACTGTCCTTTAAACATGGAAATGATGACTGTACCTCTCTAGAAGTCTAGAACTAACAAGGTAGGTCATGTACAGAATGAGAATCAGGTTTTTTTTCTTAACATGCAAATTGGTGGACAGTATAACTACAGTTATTGAAAGCGCTTCCTATAACTGAATAAATATAGTCTAGGCCTGAGGACTTTGATCAGCACACATTGTCTAAGAAATCACATTTCATTATGTAAAGGGTATAAAATAAGGACAAATAAAAAGCAATTATTAAGCAAAAATTTAAAAATCACTGAATTAAACACTTAGGACTGAAATTGTATGAGGTGAGAAGGAGTTTGTAGAGAATATGGGAGTTGTAAGTTTTTAATGTGAGGGTGTTATTTATCAAGACCTGATAGGAAGAATATTTAATGACATTTGTTCTTCATGCAGAACCTAGGAGTCATAAAAATATATTTTGATTGTCCTAAACCGTTCACAATGTTGTATGTTGAAGGGCAACAATATTGAGGGTTTTTTGAAGGACACGATATTTCTCTCCCTTGCAATAGTTAAAGGCAAAGGTGTCAACCCTATTTGTTGCAGAACAGTGGAATGCAAAAAGCACTGAGTTCTAGTCCAGCTCTGCTCTCTTTAGCCATGTGATCATGGGCAAATTACTTAACTTCAGTTCCCTCATCATTAAAAAAGTTTCACTAGAAAGTCAAAGGCACTTTTCCAACATTAAAATTTAGATTCATTTCCTAATTCCCAAATCTAATGGTCTTTTCTCAGCCCTAATTCTCTTTCCTGTCTCTGAAGAATTATTAATGGTGTTGAATAGCTATTCATTGTTGAAGATCTTTCTGCTGTCTGACAGACTCCATCTCTATTGCCTTCTGCCATTCTTAATCCCTGACTTATCCACCTCAGTCCTGGACTGGTTCTTCATGAACAACTTCCTTTAACCTGCCATGATAATCACTGCTTCTCCCTCCTTTCACTGAGGTTACCCAGCATTCATATCACCTATAGAAGGGACCCAAGTGTCTAAATCTCACCTAACCTACTACCTCTGGAATAAACACCCCTTTTCTTAAGATGTCAAAGTGCTTTCTTGTTATTCACTATGGGAACACGTACAAAGATTTGAAATAATAAACAAAAAGAGAAAGTTTATAAGGTATAAGAAGTCTTAGATTGTTCTGATTTTCAATGAAACTTAAAGGGAACCTGGGCATTGATCTTTCTTAGTTTCTCCTATTCAATGTCTCCATTCTTTTTTAGTTCCTCCCAGAGGTTCTTCCCTTTTGGAACAGATGCTAGTTTAATATACTGGACTTTTAGTCATAGGCAATTTAGATTGATTTTGTTGTTAAGTTTCTCAGCCTCTTTGCAAACTAGTTTCTCAGTCCTGTTTCTGGTTGTAAGATTCATAAATTGATTGAGGTATTTATCTATCTGGTTCCTAAAATTTCCCCAGAGACTTTGACATTTTCTGAACTGACTTTGCAGTCAGCTTTCATATATGTTGAAAGTGTCAAAAGCTTGACTCCTTAGAAGACCTAAATGGTCTTTCACCTGGCCCTCTCTTTTCCAGTCAATATACTTCCTAATTGAGGATATTTATTTACTTCAGGTGAAGTTTAGCCTCTTAATTTCTTGATCTAGAATTATCACATGTTCACTTTTGTCTCTCCGTGTCTTAGCTCACATGGTTTCTCACGTCTCTTCCTGTTTTAAAGACTGCACCTGCTTTTTGACTATATACCTAAATTTCTGAGTGATGTCTGAGATGCCTTTGGATCTCAATACATTTGCAGAGTTTTTAGCCAGTGTGGGATAGATATCCATGTCTTTCAAAGTGTCTGCTCTCCTTATTTCCCCTGGTTCTCTTGGCTGAGTTAAACAGATAAGGGGCCAACTTTGAATTCAACATTTATCAGTTATCTTCTTTGTTCTAGGCATTTTGCTAGACCCTGTGTAAAGACCAGGAAAAAAACCTTTCCTCAAGGAGTTCATATTTTAGCAGGAGTAGGGAGATGTGAGTAGGCATCTAACGCTATACAAATATATAAATGCGAAGTAATTTGAGGAGGTAGAGTATTAATAATTGGGTTGTGGGATGAAGAAAATTCTCTCAGAAGTGGTGGCACTAGAACTGAATCTTTTTCATAGTCCTCTGATTCTATTGTTATACTATAAAAGGTTCTTTACATCAGTGGTTCTCAACCTTCCTAATGCCACGACCCTTTAATACTCGTATCTGGGCTTATCTGCGTGTGGGCAGACTCGCCTGGAGACAGATAGAGGAGCGGTGTCTCGGTTCCTAAGATCATCAGAAATATTAGTTTTCTGATGGTCTTAGGTGACCCCTGTGACCCCTGTGATCACAAAGCGGTCACAACCCACAGGTTGAGAACTGCTGCTTTACAGTATAAGAAAAATAAATATTTTAAACATAATAAATAATGATGCAGTTTCTGCTAATGTACAAAATGCATCATTCTTTAATATTGTTCAGAATTTTACCTGTTTTTCTCTTTCTCTCCCATCCTACCAATGTGTATACAACCCAAGACTTTCCCTAGTGTGGTACTCCCTCCTCTTTGGAGAGCTCATCAATTTTCCTGGGTATATCTATCACCGTATACTTATGATTATCAGATTTCCACCTTTAACTCTTTCTTTATAATATTCCTTACTGAACTCTGGGCTGTCTCTTGGTTATTTCTACATGGAAGTCTGGCTGTTTCCTCAAACTAAATGTTTGTAAAACTAAGCTACATCTTTTTCTCCCCCAAGAACTACCTCCCTCTCTGGATTTCTCTATTTCTATCAATGGTAGAATTCCTTCTTTGATTATTCAAGTGCAAACATTTGAGCTACCCCAACTCTTCCTCCCTATTTCTTACTTCCCTCCCCCATCTTTGTCCAGTCAATCACTGAGTTTGTGTCCTTCCCACATCTCTCCCAATTTTTCTGTTTTCTATTGTTAATTCACAAGCACAGGCTCACTCTTCTAATACGGTCCTTCACCATATAATTTTGAGGCTACTACCATAATCTGCTGGCTAGGCTTCTGCCTTCGATTGCTTCCCCTTTCTGTTCTTCTCACATGCCACCAGCAGATTCATCTTTCAAGGGTAGAGTTTTGAGCATGTCATTACCCATCTCAGAATCCTTTGAGGCACTTCAAGACTTTTCGACTGCCATTTATAGGTCCTCCACATTCTGGAACTTAACCTGCCTTTCAAACCTTATTTTTCTTAATGGCATCTAAATAATATATTTCTGCCAAACTTGTCTATGCATTGTTCCTTAAAGTACTGTGTTTTCATTCATTCATTCCTATCTTTACATCTTTTTCCATGCCATACTCCCTATCTAGAATTCTTCATATTCCTACCCTCCCTCCCCCAGATATAAGATCTAATCTTACTTTCCAAGTGAGCTCAAGCCCTAACATGAAGTCTTTCCTGGGCATCCTGGCATGTAGTGATATTTTCTTGTGAGTTATGATTGCAGTTACTGTCTGGATCATTACATAATGTTGTACATGTTCATATAATTGATAGGTGACAGTGTTACTGTTTCTCTTTTTTTGTTTGTTTTTTAACTCCCCAACTAGATTCTATGCTGCTTGAGGATTGGAACCATATTTTTATGTCTTCTGTATCCCTGGGGACTGGCAAAATAGCTCGCATATGTGAACTTTCTACACGTGCTTGTTGATAGTAACTTCAGGAAACACTGGCATTTGGAAGTTCAATGATAGGATTTTTCAGCTTGACAAGACTAAAACCAGAGACTATCAGAGTTGAAAAGGATCTTAGAAATTGTTTATTCTAACCCTACACTTTATCACTAAGTGTATCTGAATATAATATCTAGTTTATCAAGTCCAAACTCCTTTTATCGAAAGTAGTTTATCTAAGATAGGACTTCTTCATGATTTTGTATTGTTTTTGGTATCATGGTCCGCTTTGCTAGTCTTGTGAATCCTATGGCTCTCTTCTCAGAATAATATTTAGTACTTGCAATCATAATTGAAGGGATGTTAAATTTCGGATAAAGTTTAGGGAAAATTTAAAAAGTAACATTTTTTTCCCCATTTAAGTTCACAGATCCCTGGAAATCTATCCTTTGACCCCTTAGGACTCCATAGACCACAGGTTAAGAACACCTGGTTTAAGGTAATTTATCCATTTGAGGCAGTGTGGTGTAGTGTACAGAAATCTGGCCTGAGGAAGCCTATGTTGCTGTCCTACTTCCAGACATATACTGGCTGTAGTCCTGGGCAAATTATTTGACCTTTTAGTTCCCCAGATAGCTTTCTAAATTGAATTGCAGAGAGTACAATTCCTTAGCAGGAGTTTGAGTTCCTCTATACCAGCAGTTATGTTCAATTTGTAACAATGAAAATACATCCTGCATATCAGGCATTTATATTACGATTCATAACAGTAGCAAAATTACAGTTATGAAGTAGCAATGAAAATAATTTTATGGTTGGGGGTCACCACAACGTGAGGACATGTATTAAAGGGTCATGACATCAGGAAGTTTGAGAACCACTATACCATCACTATAGAGTCTATACTGATGAAATCTTATCACTTAGGGCCCGACAAACATTGCCTCCCCCTTGTGCCCTCTCCTGCTCACCCCACCCATAGCTAGTTAGTGGTAAAACCAGAGCTAGAACCCAGTCTAGTGCTTTTTAAGGTTTCTATCACCCAACCAGCTCTGAGATTTAAAGAATTTATATGGCGAAAGATAAATTAAAATGACTCTGATCCCAAAGCTGTACTTCTCTGCAGTTATAGTTCTTGAGGGTAATGGAAGGAGAAGCTCCTGAATTATCACTCTCCTTGAAGTTTTGTTTCAGACCGAATTAGACACATTCTAATAAAATGAACAAAAAAAATCCATGGGTATTATCAAGATACTTTTATGAGAATATATTCCCTATTCATGGCATGAGCCGGCCCTTAGTCTCCAAAGAAGTTTTTTTTTTCTTTGTGTATGAAGAGTACAAGCCAATGCCACATCTAGTTCACACTTAATAAATGCTTAGTGAATCAAACTGAATTTAGCCCAGTCTTATTGGAATTCCCAGAGATCATAATTCCACTTTGGGATTACGCCAGTCTCTTCTTTCTCTTCTTTTCCCTTCTGTCTTTTATATTCTTCCCTATTCTCATTCCTTTCTCAGAAATGAACTTCACTAGGGAGAGGAGTTAAAGTCCAGCCCAGTCAATTAAGTTAACTTTATGTTCTTAGCTTTTACTGTATCATTTTGTACTTTCTGCTGTATTGTTCATTGATTTTTCTCCTGTCACTTCCTCACTCTGTATCTTGGCTCATGAACAATGTTTCCAATATTTTTATTTTTGCACACAGTAGGCACTCAGTAAATGTTTGCTATCTAATTGCCAGTTCTGATTTTAAAAGGTGTTTTTCTCATTAATGATTTATTTAATGTTGTGAAATGACCTGTAAAATTTTAGTTGTCCATTGCTATTACTCTGTCTCCCAATTCAGCGTAAGTTGTATCAAAATTAAAATTAGATCAGGACTTATGACAATTTTAGAGCAACTGTGATGTTCTTAGCAATTTGTCCTGACTGTCAAAGTAGAGCCTCAGGCTTTCCTATGTCTAGAGAAGGAAAGAGAAGCAACAAATAGAAAAAAGCAAAAAAAATGTTATTGAATAAGAGAACTAGTAGGAGAGAGAGGCATAGAGAAAAGTAGGTAGAAAAAAGAGCAGCTTTATCTGATTGGCTGGGAATCCATGTGTGAAGGAACCCAACTAGTATTTAACCTGCTTTGAAAAAGCTTGACTTCCAACATTTTTAATTAGTGGATTGCTCGCTTTTGAAAATGCCCAGTTGGGAATACTGAAGTTTTGATGTATTTTAGCTGCCTGTTAATTAGCTGGCTGCTAGTTGACCGTCATCTTTACTTTTCACGTGGGCAAAAGAAGTGTATGAAGAACCCCTGTGAAGCCGTAACCCTGATCTGAGCTAGATGGTCAGAAACTGCAGGGCGTATAGCAGGAAATAGGGTCAGAAGCCCAAGCCCAATTCTTCTTCCTCTTATTTTTCCTTTTCCTTTCAAACATCATTCCCTTTCCTTGTTTCCATTTATTATATAATCCTCCCCCCTTGCCTCTCATCATTTATTCATGTTTAACTAATACATTTTTTAAAAATGGAAAACAAATGATCCAACCAATGTGATGCAGCAAATCCTAGGAAACAGGTGAATTCAGATTCAGTTTCCTTTTAACTTTCTTTCATTGAACTTGAATCTGGATTATGTTTAAATAACATATTGCTTTTTAACTGTACCTCTCATATTTCAGATCTATCAGTTGATACATCAAGCTTACTTCATTTATCCACGACTTCATTTTAGGACTAAATTATATGTTAGTTTCTTCAGCTGTGAGAGTGGGGGGAATAGATTCTTAAGAACTTGTAGTGGAAGGATGCCATTATTTATACATTTTCTATTTAAAATATTTGATTTCTGCTTATGAATTAGGATGACTTCGTAGGATACACATTTCATTAGTGTCAAACTCCCGGAGGCCTGAAAAATCATTTCGCAGAGTACTTCAGTGAAGCACAAACATTGTAAACCAGGTCGTTGGGTTTTTAAAAGCAGATTTAGAGAAGGTTTGTGTCTTCCCACAGACCTTGATGACATTCCTTGAAGCATACAATGCACTGATTTTGACTGTGCATGGGGGACATCTCTTTACAGTTGAGATATCTTTTGAAGTGACAAGGCTGCCTCTTCTTAACTATATCACTAAAAGGAACTTAAAAAAAAAGAATTCAAGCTCAGTCCTGATTGTGAATTGTTGTGGTTGTTGTTCACTTCTTAAGTTATACCGAAACACATCCACCTTGTACTCTATAAATAAATCAATTAATTATACCATGATGATCACTGCTGCTGATAATAAAATAGAAGCAATAAAAAGAATAGTGATAGTAGCATTAAAGGAATAAACAGTATCATTAAAATGTTAGGTAACAATAAATGGTATAATGTCTATGAGACTAAATTTCACACCTCCTCCTCAATTCTGTCAGGAAGTTTGTGGTGGTCATCTGTCATAATTAATAGCATAGCAGTAAAACCTTCTATTACAATGGATATTTATTCAAAGAAATGTGAGACAATTTCTCATATTAACTAAATCTTCTAATGTTTATGTACTTTGAATAACAAACATATGGCTTTTTAACTATACTTCTTGCGTTTCAGGTCTACCAGTTGACGCATTAAGTTTACTTCATTTATCCAGTAATGTTACTTAATTGGTCAGAGAAGTTAGAGTAATTTCATTGTTCATGACTCTCCTTTGGTTTGATCACAGTCTACCTTGTATCATACTTAGGGATGTATATATATATTGTATTCCCCTGACAAGACTATAAGCTCCTAGAGGCTGAGGACTTTGTCCTGTTTTATCTTTGTATTCCTGATATCTTATAAATGCCAAGTGTTTAATAAAATGTTTGTTTACTTTCTCTTCTGCCTTTTGGGGGAAAAGTAAAAGAAAATATTAAATCTAGCTTCAGATATGACCTTATTTTACTCTCTGTTTGATGACACATGTACATGGTCCTCAGGTCAAAGGCAAGGAGTATCTTTAGACATTGAAGAAAGGATGTAGACAATTTATTTATACTTATTTATGTGTTTTTCTCTTTATATCAGTTATTTTTTCATTAAATATAGAAAGTTTAAAGAAAGTTACAGATTCTGATAAAAATTTAAGAATAGTTATAACACAAAAAATCAAGCTCATAAAACACTGAAGGGTGGATATAATTTTTTATGTTCAAACCTCTGGTTCCTGAGGGTCCGGTTCATTTCTGCTGTGAATTTAAATGAGTTAATTTAAGTAGTTGGGTCAGAAGCCACTATCATCATGGTAGCCCTGTGCCTGATTCTTAATTAAAGGCAACAGGAGATTAATTTGAAACGTTAATTTAAAAGTGCATATACAAAAAGAAAGAATTATTGCAATAAAGCCTAAAGAACTTTTTTCTTGTCCCTAGATGTAGAAGACAGAACTAGCTCAGGGTCCTGGGGGAATGGAGGACATCCAAGTCCATCCAGGGTAAGTATATCTAATCTTTTTTTTTTCCCATGACCAGACATCCTGCATATGTAAATTGACAATCGTAACGTGAGTTTCATACACCTGATTCCATAGAAATACGTGCATACTAAGTTGGGAGCAGATCAGCTTGTCTTTGGAATTGCTTTTTTTTTTTTTCGCCTTTACTGACTTATCTGATGCTGTTTCTGTATTTGACACCTACCTGCTTTGACACCCACTAGAAGCGTGATTCTAGGATGGGTCCTATACTGAGGGAAATTATAAGTGGTAGAGAGGGCAACTTAGAAACCGGGACAAAGAGAATTGGGCATTATTGTATATACATGAGTCTTAGAAGTGATTTTACTTAAAAAATATGCTACTGCTATTTCACCCCTAGAGTTCTTGATTACTGACTGGGCACATGGATGAATTAAAATTACAGTTTGATGCTTCTTCTCAGTTTCACGCTGCCCTCTGTTATTTTTTGTTTTTCTTATTATTTGTCCGTTTGTAGCTCTGGTTTAGTGGAAAAGGCCTGTAGATGGTGAGTTAGGCATGGACATTCTAGTCTTGTTTTCGCCAATAATTTATTATGTCCAGAATTATCTGAGCCTCATTTGTAAAATGAAAGAGGTTCAATAGATGCTTTCTAAGATCCCTTTCAGCTCCAATATTTGTGATATTAGGATACAGCCAAGCTTCGCCAAATCAAATGACCAAGTTACCTATCCTCACAAAGACAAAAATAAAAGTTAAACCTCTTATAGCATCTATCATCATATTTTATGTGTTAATGCATGAGAATTTGTATATGTGTGTATATGTGTGGTATGAGTAAAGATGAATCAAAACTATCAGCTTACAAGGAAAAAAAACTTAAGCAAGCTAAAACTGAAGTGTATTTATTTGTAATTTGCTTTGGGGGGGCATGTTGAGGAAGGTCTTTATTTTTTATTAGGGGCAAGGTAAGAAGTGATTGTCAAAATCAGAATATTTCCAGGCACTGTGGGTTCATATACATCCACCTGTCCTTTGGCACTGTCATCCTAACTTTAGCCTTCAAAGTACTGTAGTGTCTTTATACTCCCCAGTCACTTTGTTGAGGCCTTGCACCAGCTGTCAAGTTTGATATTCTAATGTGCTATATGGATGGACTGAGGAAATTTTTCCTCCTCCTCATGTTATAATCTTCTCTCAAAGAAGGAAATTCATTCCATTCAACAGTAAGTGTAGGAGATTGCTGGATTTCTCACGTTCATGAGGATGATTCAGATTTATTGGATTTCTAGCAATTTTACCTTGTTTGTTTTACAGCAGTTTTGTTCATCTCTGAAAAATGAACAGGTTAGAACTATTCGGACTTTCATAGTTTGTTTCCCTCAACTCTCCTGGAACTAATCTAAGGATATCTCAGTGAACAATTTTGAATGTGTCATACTTTTATTTGTATTTCCTTGTGTGCAAAATCCAAGATTCTCATTTGTGCAAGTTTAGATCATGGATAATTTTTGGACATGGATAGATTTGTAGAGTTAAATTTTAGAATTTCAGTGCTCTCTAATTTCTTGTAATAAATAGAAAACATTGGAAGGTTTTAAAGTATTTTTGCTAGAGCTTAGCAGACTGGTATAGCCTTTCACCAAAGGTGAAAAGTACCTTTTCTCCTGGGGACAAATTGTGCCCTTTGGGAACATATTTGGTTATAGATTTTGATAAAAATTGAAGGCAGTTATATGAATAAAAACACAGGCTTATAAAACACTGAAGGGTATATAGACTGACACTTCTAAGTAAATTTAATTTGGACTTCTCTGAAGGCTGCAAAACCAGTTTGAACAGGAGGATTGGGCAGGGAGTCACTTTTAAGTATTATATCAAGGGGGAATAAATGATAAGAGGAAATAAAATCTGCTTTTCCCCCCTCCCTCATATATTGGAATCTACACATTTACATTAAGTGAAGCATCAGGGTAAAGTGTTTTTCTTTGGTGTTTTCCTTTTGCCATTAAAATAAAGAGGAAAAGAGCAGCTATTGAGAATGTCTCTGAATATACAGTTCATGTGCTTGTATGCCACACACAATATTAGTACTACTGAAATGTGTTGATGTATTGATGTTCCTTGAAAACACGTATTAGTGACTTATGACATGAAAACCTAAGAGAAATGTCAAGAGACTCTGGGACTAGATGTTATATCATAAAATGGATCCATCTTGCATCCTTTCTAACTGATTACTTTTCTTAATGTACTTAAAGCCTTTAAAAGAAGGGGAAAAAAACCCTAAAAAACCTATAACACTTCCATAGTACAGTTTTGACTGCTTAATAGTGAAAGTGGGTGAAAATGAAACTTCTTAACTTCATTTTGATTTGTTATCTGAAGAGGGTTTTAAGAATGGACAATAATAATAGCGTTATTAAAATTCCAAAGCCCTTTATTATGATCATTCCTGTTTTATAGGTGAGAAAACTGAGTAAATTGTTTGCAGCTCATATAACTATTAGGTGTAAACTGGAATCTTCTGACTCCAAGTTGAGTGCAATTTCTACTATGTACACATGCTTCTTTTCTGCTTGTCTGCTTGCTTATAGCTAAGTCTTTTAACTTACTATGTTATTTAATTAACAGAACTATGGAGATGGGACCCACTATGAACATATGACCAGCAGGGACCTTGGATCACATGACAATCTTTCTCCTCCTTTTGTCAATTCCAGAATACAAAGTGAGTAAATACGTTTTGAAAATTATGTATTCTTTTCTTACTTATGTTTTATTTGCTTAAAAAGCATGTGCACAGTGTTGTGATTTTAGGGACCTTGTAAATTGTTTTATACAACTTGGTATCTTAATTGACTAATATTCTACATTTGGTACCAGTATGTGTGTATATGCCATTTTCTTATACATGAAAAATTATAGAATTCATTATATATATATATATATTTATGTACATATATGTATGGGTGTATGTACATATATACACATATATGTACACTGTCAAGTTTTTATGTGAGTTAGCCTGTTAAAGGACTGTATTTATGCCAAATCTTGCCAAACTCCTCCATTTAAATAGTGAGATATTGACAGGTAGTTACAGTAGTGCAGCAGAAGTCTGGAAAGTTAAAAGTGGAATAAAGCAAAATATTAAGATCGATTTTTCTTCTTTTTCATTATCTTGAACTCTTTTGTGGTAGAGGAAATGTAGCTATCCACTTTGCATATGGATGATTTCACTTGGGAATTTTCAACCCAAAGGCTAAGAAAAGAACACATGGGTTTACAAGACTTTAAAAGACTGGTATTTTCCTAGCAAACTGTCGGAAAGCAGATGTATAACTGTCAAGTACTAGACATGAGATCTGGACCCACTATGTTCTGTTTTACTGAAAGCAAGTTAGATGCTGATTAAGCAGAAGGGCCAGACACCAGGATGCCCTTCATTGTGGAGTCCTTTGTACATTCTTTAGTCCTTTGACTACACTGTGGAGATGTCAGTTTAGTAACAGCAGCCTTAGCAATGAAAAGATCATTTTATAGGTCCTTCTAGCTGTTCATTTTAGTTGTGAGTGATAAATGATCTTTTTAAAATAAACATGTAATAAAAAAAATATTAGGAATCTCTCACCATGCCTATGGTTCCTTTGAATTAAATTAAATGAAAGTAAATTAAATGAAACCCCTTCATTCAAGTAGTTGGACCTACAAAGAATGCCCATCCAATATCAATGCCTACAAAATATGCCCTGATTTTTATAAAGACTGGGAACATACACTGGTTGTTTAACTCATGGATCAATCTTGCATTTAAGAGTAATGTTATATATCCTCACCAAACCCATCAAAGGCATTTGAGGTATTAGACTCAAAGCCAACATAAGCAGAGAAATGCTGACATTTCCATTTTAACTCATGACATCAATTTTGGTATTTAAAAGTGACATTGGGACCCTGTATTTGATTCACAGCAGCATATTTTTAATTATAGGATGTTTGAACATATGTAAGTTAATATTACTTTTAAATGATAATTTATTAGTTTATGTTTCATTACATAAGGTACAACTTTATATCCTCTACTGAAACTAATATGTATGATTGATAGATGATATTTTTCTCTTTTAGAGAATCTCTGATTTCCGAGGAATTAGATTGCAATTGGATTTTTAAAAAGAAATTTAGTTTCTTCAGTTCTAATAACAACAATGATTTTAATTCTGAGAACTCATACTCAAGCCTAAAGCTAGCAGATGATAAAATTTTGAAACTGTTCTTACAAGT
Source organism: Pseudocheirus occidentalis (assembly GCA_028646575.1). NCBI lineage: Eukaryota > Metazoa > Chordata > Mammalia > Diprotodontia > Pseudocheiridae > Pseudocheirus > Pseudocheirus occidentalis. The sequence goes on along the minus strand of CM053594.1, from coordinate 290,238,695 downwards.
TAGTGCCTGATCTGTGAACCAGTCTAGAAGCTTCCCTGAGGGATCCTAAAACTATCCTCTGATGATCTAAAATAATTCAAATTGATTAAATGGATATTTATTTTCTTTAGAGGGATGTATTAACATATGAGAAAAATAAAATGGCTTAGTACCAATAACTTAATAAATTAATATAACATCATACAAAGTAATGCATACATATTAAATAATAATACTGTTGTATATTTCCTAAGGGAGAAAATATTCAAAAGACCAGATTGCTTTTTCGATCTGAACAGTATTTAAAATTTAAGTTAGCTAGAGCCCAGGGCTTAGTCCTTTCAGTTTGTTGTTGTTTAAGCTGAAAATCCATGTCAGCCAAGCTCTTTTATCCTGTCTGCCCTCCTTCCCATTAAACTCTTAAATATGGAGGCCAAGACGGTCTACTGCATTGTGACAGGAAACACGATTGTGTCCACAAGTCTCCCACCCACTGCTTTTAATGAAAGAACTGCTCTGTCAGATAAGCTGTCTGGTTTGAAACATGGCTCTTTATTGTTTACAAACTGCTACATTTTCCACCTCTAGCAGATTCTTGCACAGAAAAGAATTGTGTTTGAACTAAATGGTTTATCTGACATTAATGATGCAGTGTCAGACTTGGGTCAGGACAGTCACCCTCAGTGTAGGGAGAGCACTGAGCAACTGACTATTAAAATTTTTTTTTTGTTAAAGAAGAAATGGAGACTTCAGTTATAAAAATTAAAAGGAAAAAAAGCAATTTTAAAGTCTAGTTAAACACTGCTAAAGATTTTCTGAACCACCAGTGTCAACTTGAGGGCTTAGTTAGAATTTATTAACAGTGTATTTTAATGATATTGCCTAAGCCTGTCTTCATTCAGAATGAATTTTTTCAAGTTTACCTACTTTTGTATTTTGTTATGCCCTCTTTATAGGAGAAAACAGTTTTCAAAAAAATTTTAAGGGTAATTCATTTTCAGATGATGATTCAGATTGTACAAAAGAAGGCCAACTGTGTAGCTCAGTAATTTGAACTCAGTAGCCAACACACACACATTCTCTCCCTCTCCCTCTCCCTGTCTCTGTCTCTCCCTCTCCCTCTCCCTCTCCCTGTCTCCCTCTCCCTCTCCCTCTCCCTCTCTCTCTCTTTCTCTCTCTCTCTCCCTCTCCCTCTCCCTCTCCCTCTCCCTTTCCCTCTCCTCTCTCCCACAATCTGTTTTTTGGGTCCATACTTATATTCCAAATTACAGCCTTTCTAGGAGTTTTTCTTGTGTAAGAAAAAGTAGTATCTGCCTGACTCTTTCTTTAAGTTTCTGAAAGAGATCCAACATCCACTCTCCGAGTCAGTAACTGGTTCTCATTAAAACTACAAAGGATTTCTTTACATTTCAAAGACTTAATTCTCCCATGATTTCACATTGGGGCAAGAGCTGTAGCATCAAAAATAAATCAGCTACTTCATTGGATCAGATTTGTGATTGTCAAATCAATCAAGGTTAAGGCTAGCACCTACCACAAAATGAGCAACCCTGATTTTACAGGAAGGAGTGAGGAGCTGTAGATGACCTCATTTTTATTTTAAAGTGAACTGTTGATTCTGTGAGGTCATACTCATACTATTATACTATACTATAGTATATAATACTATACCTTAATTAAAATCTAAATAGAGTAATACCCATTTATTATAATATTAGTCCTTTGGGAAGTTTATGAGATTTGTATTGATATTATAAATTCATATATTATGTAATATAGTCTTAATTTACATACTGCTTTCTACAAAAAGTATGTCACCTTACCAGAGTTGCTGCAAAAAAGACATACTTTCAAGTGACAGATATTTATATCTCTTGATTGAAAAAAAAAATCCCTAAACTAGAACACTAAAGCAAACAAAAACTTTTTATGATTGAAAAATAAAGTTAATATCTTGGTTTCTAGGGTTTCATCAAAAAGAAAGCAAACTTCTCTCTGGCCATTTCTGTATGTGTGTCCACAGTATTGGGAAATATAAGACAGTGATCATTGTGTCAAATCCTTTTAAAAGTAGCGAAGACAAGCATCCTAAAAAAGTAAATGAATGCCACGGCAATCCAAATGGTTCTGTCTAAATTGACTCTGTTGAGTAGGCCCTTTTCATCCAGTGTTTACTGAATAAACTTCATCCATGGAGGCAAATATGGTCAGTTTGAATGAATAGCATTTTATGTTACTTTATTAAACCCCTAACATATTTTGTCATAGAAGAATCATTTTTGGTATGGAAAAATAATACCATTTTATTTTGAGTAGATGATATAATTCCTGAAAATGCACACAATTCAATTAAATGAACCAAACATTTATTCTATCACTGCTATGTGAAAGGTACTGTCCTTGGTTTGGGTACTGCAAAGATGTAAAAACAATTTTTTTAGAAAGGAGCTTACAATCTAATGAGAGAGATATTACATGAATACCAGGAAGCATGAATCTAGAAAGAATGTATTAAGGACAACAAAGAGAGAGAGAAAGGCCAAGTGCTCTAAGAATATCTGAGATAGGAGAAATTGCTAACCTTGGTACACACACACACACACACACACACACACACACACAGCAGTGTTTCTTTTGGAATATGCCTTTGATATGGGGCTATGGATCTGAGTTCCCTGTGGTGTTAGGCAAACCTTTACCTAGACAGGATTCTTCTAAGTGAGCAACAAAAACACCAGACAAGAATTATCCAAATTTTAGAGTTTTTGTTTTCAGTCAGTAATTATGTACTGCGGGAAATTATTGAAGGGCATTGCAGTACTGTAGAAAAATTATTTTTTTCCACTAAAACGTTTTTTTTATCTATTTAAGGATCGAAGGTGGCATTTTTCTTCTATTTCCTCAGTGCTTTAATTGACCATTAGATTTGTTAGGGTAAAAATTATCAGATGGTATACTTGGTAAATAAAGGGTGAGCAGTGATGTATGGATATATTTGAGTGCAACAGGCTAGCTCTTTCCTCATCAGCTCCTTTGTTGTCAAGAACTTCCTTGTGAACTTGTTCAGTTTCCTTAATTTGGCAAATGGTTCTAGTACTACCTATATAAGACCCTCCTAGAACACTTACTTATTTATTGACAAGAAGTAACTTGTTCCTAAAGCCTCACCAGGCTAATGGAATATTTCAATGCGAAGATTCTCTTGAGGTTTTCAGGCAGTGCTGAAGAGAGCCGCTGGCTTATTGAATGACCTTTGAATCTCATCTGGGTTAGTGGTTGATATTTTGATTTGGTTACTGTGGTCATATTGTGACAGCTGTTGATTCATTATAATTCAGTTCCACTCCTCAGTTTGCCTAGCAGGAATATTTAGGTTTGTATTATTTCAAAATGTTTATGGCTATCCTGAGCTTAGCCCAGGGTAAAAGTGGGTGGGGGATTAGGGAGGATTTTGTAAGTCTAGCAATTCCCTGAGGTAAGGGAAAAGACACTGCAGGTTTCTTGGTAGATGGACATTTCAGGGTTAACACTAATACATACACTTCTTTTTATTGTAAAATTGAAAGAAGAATGAAATTAAGAGGTTCTGGGTAAAAATTAACATTTATACAGCTTATATAACTGGCTTATGACAGCTAATTCAACATGCTGAGGGAAAGAGTAACGGCTGAATGAATGTCTCCAATACTTTGAAATGATTTTCCTTGACCTCTAGGTGAAATTTCACTTTTAAAATGGGAATTTTTAAATAATATAATGATGAAATCTATAGAATACTTATGCCAATGGCACGTATTTAATATTTGTGAATGATGGAAAAAGAATCAGTTGACTAGATAAAAATTAACTTTTAGAGCAATTTATGAGAAATAATTATACAAACTGAAAAGTTTTAACTGGCTTAAATTTTCTCCATTAATTTTTTTTAATATATTTTTAAAAATTCTATAGTGTTGTAAATGAACAGCAGACATGAACATTAGTTGGGAGACTCCTCAAAGTCTGCTTTGCCTATTTATTCTCTCAAATGGCTGCTGACTGTTTGAGGTTCCCAGGATACTGTTTCTTGCCTATCTACTTGATAGGACTCAAAAATTAATTTGTGAGGCAAGAAAAAGGCCCTCTTAGTTTTCAGATTTGTTTTATTTCTCGATTACATTGTTTTTCTGTTCATATTTTATAGGTAATGTATTTATCATAAATTTTATTGATATCTTTTGGCCTTTTATCACCTGTTTCCCCATGTTTGCCTCCCCTCTTCACTATAACAAAGAATAAAAAAAGGAAAAAAACTAACAAAATCAATCGGCAGATCAAAAAAGCCCAATCTTTTTTTTTTTTTTGCAGGGCAGTTGAGGTTAAGTGACTTGCCCAAGGTCACATGGCTAGTTTTTTGTGTTAAGTGTCTGAGGCCGGATTTGAACTCGGGTACTCCTGACTCCAGGGCCGGTGCTCTATTCACTGCGCCACCTAGCTGCCCCCAAAAAAGCCCAATCTTGTACTCAATGTTCATTCCCATAAGCCTCTACTTTTGCAGAGAAGGGAGGAGGTGCCTCCACATAGCTTTTCTTTGGGGTACAGCTTGGTCATTATACTTTCACAACTTGGCACTTCAATTATTTTGGAGTTTTCCCTCCATTTATATAATTGTAGTCATAGTGTATAGTGTTTCCTTGCCTTTGCTTACTCTACATTTATATCACTTCATATGTCTTCACCTGATTCCTCATATTCGTTATGTTGATAATTTTTTTTACTGAGATAATGTGAAGTTTGGTACAAAATTGAAATTGCTATATAGAGAACTATGTATTAAATGATTATTAAAAATCAACTATTATTAGTTGATAATAACTACTGCATTGTTGTAATATCTAACAAATTATTTAGCTTATGGGCATCTCTTTTGCACCCTGATCTTTGTTACCAGAAAAAGTGCTGTTGTGAATATTTTAGTGTGTTCTATGCCTAGAAGTAGGATTGTTGGGTCAAAGGATATGGATATTTTAGTCACTTTCTTTATATAATTACAGATTGCTTTCTAGAATGGTTAGTTAATCAATAGCTCATTAATGAGTCTACCTTTCCACAACCAGCACAAATATTAACTTCCCGTCTTTGGTATCTTTCTCAATTTGTTAATACGAAGTGAAATTCCAGAGATCTTTTTGGATAACAAAATAACAGCTGTAACTCTTACCAGCATAAAGAAAGGAAGAGATGAGAAAAGAGAAAGTAAAGAAGGAAGGAGGGAAAAAGTGAAAGAGGAAGTCAGATTATGTTTATATTGTGTCAGAAGCAGTAACAAGCAAGGGATAAGTAGAATTTTAATATGATTTAACTTTTCTACTGTAGAAACTGTCCTGTGCAAAATTTCTTCCTAGAATCAGACAGTAGTATATGACTTCAGAAGGTGTAAAGGTACAAAGTATTAATGACATCAAAGGAATGAAAACCACTCTCACTCTACCAAAGTGCCTCCTGGCACATATAACAGAATCTTTCTTCTATGTTTGCTATGTTGAAGAGCAGTTTTCCATAGTATAATGCATTTTCACTTTGAAAAAGAAATCCTGTTGTTTCTTTTTATTGGTTTACTCATATATACATTAATCCTAGGGAAACTAAATTCCCCATTACTGCAAAAACTTTTCTGATATTTATCTATCCTACTGAAATATTCTCATGTACCCATGATTAGCCCATCATTTTTATAAATGAGAAAATTGAGATCCAAGTACTAAATGATTTGTCCAAGGTCATACAAGTATTGATTGTTGATCCTGCTGAGATTTGAAGCATGACTGGATAACGAACCAGGATCCTCTCAGTCTAAATCCAGTGTTCGTTCTACTATACATGAGTGTTTTTTGACAGGTTTCAGATTCCTTTACTTGTAGTGGTTGTGGTTGAAATAGGTGATAACTGAATAGGGCATCTCTCGATAGAACTATCCTTTTACTTTTTGGTTGTATCCCTCTTCAAATTTTTATGCTCAAAAGAATCTTCGCATCTATATACACCACAATCTGAGCCCGAGAAAGCAATGAGGTCCTTTTGTTTTCACAGATACAAAGACCTTTGCATAAGTAGTCATATACTATTTCCGAATGGAATGAATTCTGTTTTTACTTTAATATCAGAAATGTAAAACAATGATTGAAAATTTATAGAAACAACAACTACTGACACAATACCACATAATCAAAATGTAGGGGTTGAAGTTCATTCCATAGCTCTTTTTTTATGTTTTCATTTCTGACTCTAGGAGACTCAGATCACAAAATTACTTCATATTCTTTAATCTGCATAGCTTTTTCTTAAAACCTTTCTCAGTGTTAACACAGCTGATTAGCAGCTCAGTAAAACTTGGAATTAACATGAAAATATAACTTTTCTAAGTTTGGAATTAATCTTTTTGTGCTTGATATGTTGAAATATCAAACATTTTGGGGGGGGGAAGAGATTCTGTTTGGGAGAATACTTTTCTGAAGAGGATTCCTATAATCTTCTATAACTCACCCAAGTTTCATTTGAAAATTGAAGACTGAAGGTTCAGTCTTTACATGATCATACTTTGTTGAATATGAAACTGATATTATTCTGTTACTATTCTAGTGATGATGATCAAATTCACTAAAATATCAAGTTCATTACTAATCTAAGTCTAAGCAGCCAAAGGGCAAAGGTGAAAATTTTTAATCGTAATTGAACTTGAAAAAAGCTAATTAACACTGTCTAATTTAGGATTGATTATTGAGTGAAGACAGTGGCAGATTGTTTTTGTCATATTGAAGAAGGACAGAAGATGGGAAGGTAAGAGGGAATAGAAAACTAATCCAGAGTTCAGACCCCTGAATAGTAACTCTTTCCTTCCCCAAACATCTGGGTTGACTGTCTATGTTCTTCAAATCACTAGCTCATTAATTGTTCACCCTTCCATTTCAACTTGAATATTTAGACTTGACTTTACTCCATATACATCAGTGGCCAAAGCCGAATGCTTGACTGGAAGCAGGTATTCTTTGAGGATAACTGATAAAGGATAACTGTCTAGTTGGTTGATGGCAAATCAAAGAGAAGAAATTATTGTTCTCATTTTTAACACATATTTTAGAAGAATATGAAATGAGACTAAAAACCACAGTATGAAAGCTTAAAAAAATGGAATATAATAGCCTTAAAAATGAACTCTTAATATTTAACAATCCCACTCAAATTTTAAAAACATGAATATAGAAGTTCCCTTCATTTCAGTACTTCCTAAAATCTAGGGTTTGGGACCTGAGAGCCAATGAAACAAATGTTTGCTAAATAGGTACTACATGCTGAGTGCTGTACCACTCTTGAAGGGGATATAAAGTAATTAAAATATGACTCTGTCTATAATGGCTAGTAACAGATCTACTGGTGGAATAAGTAGACTGCAAATTTAAATGTGCCAGTGAGTTGAAGGGGCAAAGTGTACTGAACCAACATTTCTTGCAAAGTCTAGGCATAATCATTAAATGATATATGAACCATCTATCTCCCTAATTCTTTTCTTCCTCTTTCCTTCCGTCACATACACTTTAGGAAAATGCTAATCTGGTAAATACAAACCTGGCATGAGGATACCAAAGTCTTTTGCTTAGTTTTTAATGAGGTGTTCCATATGTGGGATAATACACTAGTTACTCTGTCTTTTAACCTCAATTTCCTTATTCATTAAAAGGGAACAAGAATTCCATCTCCTGACCTACCTGTGACAACACAGACATATTGGCAGGTTTAATGAGCTATCTGTAAAAAAAAAAAATTTGAGTATTTTTAGAAAAGAGCTGCTAAACAGACCAGCTATCATGATTACATTTTCATATATTGTTTTTACACCAAAGTTAGAATAAATCAAAGCAGGATAGCTAACAAAACTTTATAAGGCATTTTAATATTTAGTGAGATTCTGCCCCATATCCAATATTCATTTAGTTGAGTTCTCAAATAAAAATTTACTGGTATTCTGTCAGCCGAGCTGATACTAGTTTAAGGGTGAAATTGAGCTCACACCTGTTCTAGCATAAAAAGGAGCCTATATGTGACTCCCTTAAAATATTCATGAAGCCGGTAGAAGAGGAGATTGAATTCAATTTCATGAAAACCATAGCAAATCTGTAATGCCACTTAGAAGCACTTTTGCATACTTGTTATAGGAATTAATTCTAATTTACTGATATTTTCCATAGGTAGATCTCCCCCCAATTAGTAAATGCATGCTTTAAAGGTAGAAATGTGTTTCAAGAAATAGAAGCTGCCTTGCATAGCCAATAGATCTGCATTAACGCTGGAAAGTGTACATATGGGAGAATCTTTGAAACAAAACGAATTTGCCGAATTACTAGGTCATTTAGCTGTTCAAGTCATGGTCCGTTAACCAGGCAAGATGCAATGGCTTTGCTTTGTGCTCTAGTTAAGGGGCAGGATGTGTAAAATAGTGTACAGTTAGGTGGATAATTAATAATTATCTTGAGCCTGTATAGTGGTGCTGAATATAAGAATTTCATTAATTGTTGAATTAAGGAAAGCGTTTCTGAATCAGATTGCTTTCGTTTATTATAAGATGCTATATTCCTAACAGAAAGGGAGATAATGGCAACATTTAAGTGTGTGAGAAAATCTTGATGGCTCAGAGATGACTAGATTTTAATGTTAGACTCCACTGGAGCTTACCCAAGGGCTTTTGAGATGGTTTTGGGGGTAAAAATTTAATGCAGTTTTCTCATGGCATAACCATTTGATTATAGAGTTTTTTTGTAGTTAGGGTGCATATTAAAATACAACTATTTATATTTTAGTTCTACTGAGTTATAATAATAGTGACATTAATTTTATAGGAGGGATCTTCTCAGCTTAAATCATGATATGTCAGTATTTATCATTGTGTGAAAACTGACAGTTTCATACTTTCCTACCAATAATTTTTCCATACTCTTATTTTTGGTAATTCATAAATAGTTATACCAGATCACCAATTATAAAATGCCAGAGAAAGTGACTTATCTAGGTCTGGAGGGAAAGGCAGAGAAAGGAAGGTTTAAGTGGTACAATGTGAAAAATGAATGAGTCAAATATATGGCATAGCATATTGTTGCTATAAAATATCTTAGAGATCATTTAGTCAAGTCATTTCAAATTAGAGATTAAGAAACGGAGACCCAGGGAGGGCAGCTTAGTTACTTACCCAATTGTTGATGGGTGAAATTGATGAAGAGATTGAGTTGAGAGACAGGATGGCATAAGTGTAGTTGGTGGATCAGTCATGAAGTCAGGAAGACCTAAGTTTTTGCCACATTCTCTGTGTTATCTCAGGCAAATTGCTTGTGTCAGTGCCTTCAGACAATTCTGTGATGATAAATTACAGAAGAATTGCTGATCTATACTAGTGGAAGGAGTTTGCACACAAAGATTTCCCCACACCAATGAAATCAGATCTGGACTGTAATACACAGACATAAGTGTACTTATTTAAGACACATGTCAAAGGTATCTGTGTTTGCCTAGCAGCTCTAGGTTTATGCAACATCAGTACTGTCCTTAGATCACAAATAAAATAGCAGGCAACTTCTTCCTTGTGAAACCAAGCAAAATTTAAAAAACAAAAAAGAATGGGAGGAAGCACCAAGTTATAAGGACTAAAAGAAAGGAAGACAAGGAAATTCATATCAGGTAGGCTTAATATTCTCAGTAAATTAGAAGTTGAGGCCATTTTTTGAAAGTAGAATGATAGAGATGGGGTTAGGGACATAAAGAGATGCCACAAAGCAACTGGGAGTAAGAGGTAAATAAAATGTTTACTGAGCAGTGGTGAGAGCCTACCTGACAATAACTTATATTCATACTGTAGTAGGTATGGCTTTTGTATCATTTCTAAAGTGTCCACACCTTGAGAATAGATATGGAAACTATGAAAGGGTATTTATTTTGACCCCATGGTCTCTTCCTTGCTTCAGGTCACTGGTATGGTCCTTATACTTTAACCTTGTTTTTAGATGACCTAGTAACTCAAGTGAGTTTTGTATAAGAGATAGAAATAATTATAAATTACATAATGATCATGAGAAATGTTAACTATTGTCATTGTATGACTAATTGGGTCTTATATAATGTACAAACTAGAAACTAGTTTTCTTTGGCAAAATCTACCCTGCTTTTCTGTACCAGATGTTCTCTCCTATGTCTGTATTTTTAAGGACAAAAATAAATATTATTGCATGACTGTCCAGTGCACTGTTGCCAAAATGATCCCTGTAAGGTACAGGTTTGAGCATTTTACTCTATTGCTCAAGAACATTCAATGGCTCCCTATTACTTGATACAATGTAAACTTCCCAGCTTGTCATTTAAAGCCTCACATGATTTGACTCAAGGATACCTTTTCAAACATGTCTAAATTAAACGTCACCTCTCCCTTCCAAAGCATAAAGTAATGAAAATAGTGTATCAAACACTTATGCTGGGCTAGGCACCATACTAAGTGCTAGTGATAGAATAAAACCAAGCTATATAGCGCCCTTTTGTGGGGTTTACATTCTAGTAGGGGAAACAAACATATACCCTGTATATCCTACAGGAGCGTGTATGCCAGAGGTCACACAAGCAATGACTGGACTTAGAGGTGGCTGGAAGGTGGTGTGATGGACTTGGGTAAGATTTCTTGGATAAGAAAGTTCACCAGTTAGAGTTCAAGGTTTCAGTTTAGTGCAAAGAAGGCAGAACCCAGGCTGTATGACTTGGAGAGGTGTAGAAGTAGTGAAAAACTATTCTCCTGGACCTGACTCTCACAGCAAGGAGGAACTGGTTGCCAAAGTAAAAATGAGAAACTTAGAAAGAAGTGATTGTTGTTTGTGGAATGATATTAACTGGGAAGAAAATCTCTAGCGGAATGTCATCAGGGACTTGTGTGGCCCTCTGCTTCTCAACACTTTTATCAATTACTTCAATAATTCATAAATTATTAATTTACTTGGCATTCTTATTGAACTTGCTTATGGCACAAGATTGGGAGGGATAGTTAACATGTTGGATGACAAACTCGGGATCCAAAAAGATCATGAAGAACAAGAACACTGGGGCAGAATCCATTGAGATGCAACTTAATGAAGGTAAATGCAAAAAAAATCAACTTTACATGTGTACAGAAGGGAGTTTTTATGAACTAGAAAATCCTGGGGACAAGATTTCAGAATTTTACAGCATAGCAAGTTTAATAGTGCTGCATTTGGAGGCAGGAGATTTTGTTCATATCCTAACAGTCCCTACTGATATGACTTTAGGAAAGTTATTTAATTTCTCTGGGCCTCAGTTTCCTTGTTTGAAAAATGAGTAGGGTTTAACTACATGGCCTATGAAGTCCCTTTCTTCTGTAGTAGATCTGTGGTGCTATGTGTGCTGTACCAAAAAAAAAAAAGGCACTACCTCAATCTTAGGCTTCATTGAGCCTAAGTGTATTAAGTGTAGTATTAAGTATAGAAGAATGAGAATTAAGCATAGAATGAGAGTTGGTTTTGGGTTTGTTTTTTTTTTTTAAGGAAGAGGGGTATCTCTGGATCTGTGATTTCATCAGTATTAGAACTTTCATTGTATAAACCCCCTCCAGTGATGCAACCAAGGCAGTTCTGTTGTAATATACAATTTTAAGTAACTGTGTTACACACAATGTCTGACATGTAGTAGACATTCAATAAAGACTTGCTGATTGATTGACTGATTGATTATTCCTCCTGGCTTTGAGACAAGAAATAGCATAATGCATTTTGAGCCAAGTGAATCTTATTGAGAGGAATTTGATTTTCCAAGAAGATAATGCCATTATGTGTCAGAACCTAAACTTGGTCCCATGGCTTTCCAATTCCAAACTTGGCTCTGTATCCAGTGTTCATCTCCTGGTCAAATCACATCTGGAAAGACATTGATAATCTGCAGATTGTTCAGGATCAGGAAACTAATTTAGTGAGATCCTGCCATATGAACATCACTGAAAGTCAGTGGGTATAGTGAAAGAGAAAGGATAAGACTTGGAGGGCATATGAGAGTTGCCTTTATATATTTGAAGACCAAGTCTATGAATAGACTTAGGAGCAATGAGTAAAAGTTACAAAGAGGCAGATTTAGATTTTATTTAAAGAAAAAACTTCTAATACGCACAGCTTTCCAGAAGCAGAACGCTGCCTCTGGACGTAGATTCCCTTTCCCTGGAGGTCTTTCTTCAGGCAAAGGCAGGATGACAACTTGTCAGGAATTTTGTAGCAAGGATTCCTGTACAGGTACAGGACATGTTGCATGGCTTTAGGTACTTTCTAAAAATCCAAGATTCTGTGATCATGTGACAAAATGGGCTAAATGCAAGGAGACCTCTCACCAGGTTGACTACAAGGCGATGAATTTATTGGTTACAGAAAATCTCAGACATAATTTCTTATGTCACAGAGCATTTAGTGGTACCTGCCTCAGATTAAAAAAAAAGTACCTACACAGATGAAATTATGGATCCTTAAAATATTGAAGTTTGATAGTACCAAGCAAGGCACAATTATGGTTTTGCGGGACATCCCTGAAGTGAAATTTCAAGAGCACGTATTAAATATGATAGAATTAATACTAACTTGAGCTCTAGACACAATGTCAGAATGTGTTCACAAATTATGATCAGGCCTGCTTTAAAATAGAGCGAAGAGGTCCTGAATGTGATTCTCCTATGTGAAAATCAATGGGCCTTATGTAATGGATACCAGGATGAGAGCAGGTTTTTGAATGTATCAGCAAATCATTTAGGCTATTCTGGAATGTCTTACCTGGAACTGTTTGCTTCCCTGAAGTCAGATACACTTTTATTTTTTCTCTGTGCCCTAGTATTGAGCACAGTGGCAAACACATAGTAGGAGTTTAATAAAAATTGGTTGATTCATTGACTGATTAGTCTTCTCTGCTTTGAGGCAAGAAATAACAAAACGCATTTTGACCCAAATAAATCTTATTTGGAGAAATTTGGTTTTCCAAGAGGGTAAAGATCTTGGATTTGAATGTTCTATATAATTTTAAAGTTCTTAGGGTATGTTTGGCCCATTAAAAATATAGAATGTATTATAGATTCTGGAATGTTCAGTTATTTCTTGGTTTATAAACTTTTTTTTTTCTTTTTGGAGGATAATTAGGATTAAGTGACTTACCCAGAGTCACTTGGCTAGGGCTAGTAAGTGTGTCAAGTATCTGAAGTCGGATTTGAACTCAGATCTTCCTGACTCCAGGGCCAGTGCTCTATTTACTGTGCCACCTAGCCACCTCCATTTATAAACTTGAACATAATTTGAATATCATAGACTTGGAGCTAGGAGGCACCTAAGAGGCCATCTAAACCAAACTCTTCCTACTCCAGTTTAAGAAACCCCAATATAACCTCCAGCACCTCCAACAAATGTTGCTATGGATTGAACTCTTCCAATGTTAAGGAATATAACATCTCACAAAGCAGATCTAATTATTTGTAAGTTCTTCTATATATTGAACTGAAATCTGCCTCCATGGAACTTGGTCCCACTTGAGAACTACGCAAAAGGTCTCATCCTTCTTCTGGATGAAAACTTCATTTATTTGAAAATAGCCATTATGACCTTCCCTAGGTTCCTTTATTTAAAAATATACTTCCTGTGTTTTCAGACTAGTGAAGTCATAATTTCAAGAATAATCTTTTTTTCTTCCTTAGAATTAATTATGCTCTAAGTAGAATGTATGGCAAGACAGACATGATTCAAATAAGAAAAAGTATAGTGGTGTTGCTGTAGATCTTGGTGAAGAACCTTCAGTATGATGAAATCACATGTAACTTAAAGTGTCAGAGTGATTAGCAGTAATCAAAACCATTGGCATCATGTTTTTGGCTAAAGGCATTATTTCTTATTTTTTTGAGGACCTTCTGGTTGTGGGTTGTATATTTTTCCTAGTCAGTAGGAAGCATTTAATAAATACTTGTTGTTGACTGATTAGCAAAGAAGAAAAGCTGTGTCAGTCAAACACAAGATCTGGTAGATCCCATGAAACTGGAAATCCTCATAGCAATAGTTCTGGTGACTGATAGGCTAACTTTTGAGGCAGCTGGTGGCACAGTTCAGAGATCACTAGGTTTAGAGTCAAGACAACCTAAGTTCAGACCCAACCTTAGAAGACTACTAGCTGTGTAACTCTGGCAAGTCACTTAACTGCTTTAGTGTTTCTTCAGTTGTAAAATGGGGATCCTAATAGCACGTAGCTCTCAGAGTTGTGAGTGCCCCCAAAAAAGTGCTCAGCAGAATGTCTGGCACAGAGTAGGAGCTTAATAAATAAATGCTTATCTTCTTCCCCTTATTTTTCCAAGGATCAGCCTATCTCAATTCATCAGGATGAAATTGTTCTCCAGAGTTGGCAGGATTAGTGGTGGTAGACAATGGGAACATGGTGGAGGAGAGTTTGGACATGACAGTTTATGCAGATCGGCCACAAATGTGGCTGTAGTTCAGCTTAAGTTGAGGAAATGGCCCACTGAGATGAAACTGATTCTTGAAAAATTAAAGCAAGGGACAAGCAGGAGCTTGTATTGTCTATGGGTCTCTACAGGTGAGTAGGAATTAGGGCTTATATATGGCTGCCTCCCTACTCTTCCCAGTGCTGCTCTGTCAGACTTGCTGCTAAGTATATCTCAGAAATAAATGAGTGTCTGGAGTATTTGTTCAACTTTTTCACATTTTTCCTAAGCATCTACAATTCCAAAGTCATATCAAAGATTTGATTATAACAGACATATATACTAAGGATTTTTCATAAGCTCAAGTTCATCATGTAAAAAGTTTTCAGGGTGTTTTTTTTTTCCTTCTGGTAACTTGAAACACGGAATCAGCATTTTGTTTTTGTGCTTTAGAACTTCCCTTTTTTGTCTTTTAATCAAGATGAAAATCAACTTGATTCTGCCTGCAGAGCTAAGCTATCCGCCTTTTTAGAAAATCTGTATTGTTAAATTGGAAGCACATTCAGCACATGGTTTAGCAGTTAGTAGCCTGGAAAATGACCCAATAGCCAAGACGGGTTGTTTTTTTTTTTTTTAACTCCATTGTAAGTGCTTGCTTAAAGTATAAGCCTGTAATTGACTATTTTAAACATTGTTCATTGTTAATTCTTTTAAGGCTATTATAGTTTGTAAATACATTGCCTTTTAAGTAGTGTCAGTAGAGGAACATTAGGGCTATAAGAAAATCCAGTTAAATGTGCTGCCTAGAAGAATTACCAATTAGTGTATGAGACTGGGTCTCCCTAAGCCTTGGAAATATTTGCTTAGTGAACTTAAAGAAGTCCCTTTGTCTTTGTGTTTTAGTTTCTTCATATTTAAAGTTTGTACAATCCTGTAGTCTTTGGTTAAAGAAAACTATACATGTTTAACATTATTCTTATTATATTGTCCTCAGTATTCTGGCTAGTTTAGTTGCCTGTATGTATATTAGAATTATTCATTTTCCTTATTCTTGAAGGGCTATTCCATAACAATAAATATTCATCTTTTCTTTTTTTAGTACTTTGTACTTAACTCCTACCAAAAATCTCAAGTTGTCAAATTATATTTATGTATCCTTGGAGTTTGAACACTGCCATTGCCTGAAAAACAATTAATTTTATAGATGCATATGATCAAGTGCTAATCAAGAAGCATTTTTCATTCCTTGATTAATATTAAAAACTCAAAAGTTTGCAAAGTACTTTAGATACAGTATTGCATTTGAACCTCAGACAACCCTGAAATTCAGGCAGTACAGATAGGATTACCATTTTACAAATAAGGAAACTGAAGCTCAAAAAGGTTAAGTGATTTGCCAATGATCATGTAGCTATTAAGCATCAGAGATGAGATATGAAGCCATGTCTGTCTTGACTCCATGTCTAACACTCTGTACTCAACAAAATGCACACATAGCGTAGTAAATAGAGTGGGGGACTTGCAGTCAGGAAGATCTGAGTTTATATGTGACCTCAAATACTTACTAGATCCCTAAGTAATCCCAGGCAAGTCACATAAACTCTCCCAGCCTCTGTTTCTTTATCTGTGAAATGGGGAACGACTATCTCCTAGGGCTGGGGTCAGATTAATGAGATAATATTTGTAAGGTGCTTTGCAAACCTAAATATTAAATAAATGCTAGCTATTATCATATTGCTACTTTATTTTCACTCTTTTAAAAAATATACTGCAAGGAAACTACCATATTATAGGTGGAAGGTTATAATCGCTAATACTTAAAGATTACAAAAAAAAAGGAGACATGAGTTAACTATTGCCCATTAGAAAGGGAGGAGGAACACAACATGGATGTAAGAATAAAGAGAATAAAGGGTTCTAAATGGACTAGGGTCCACTTGGGCATAATATTGGAAGAAAAAAGTTGGCAGGACATATTGTAGACATTATTAAGGTCTGGTGATAATCTTTATGTAAAGTGATAACTTAAAAAATATCACAAGATTACGTTTATTTGAAACAAAAGACATGGTTGGAAATGCAGAGGTAGAGTGGATATTTTAACAGCAGTGAAGATAACCCAATTAGGTTCATTAGTAAGTCTTAAGTGAGACTAGAAAAAAGGAAATAAAAAGTAAACTACTTAGTTATGCTAATTTGGAAAATAGAGGGATTGGAGCAAAGCAGATTTTTGCACTAGATGTGTGCTTCATATAACACACTTTATACCAGGTATCAGCCCAGTCATTGAGTTAGATGCTCAAGCGTAGAGAATGTCTGTACCTAAAACAGCAGCTTCTCTGTCCTTTGTGACAGTTCACAGTCAGTGTTGAACATTAGAAACTGTATAATTGAAAGAGAAAAAGGAATAAAGTAGTGAAGGAAAAGACACACAGAGGGGGAATAGAACTTATTCAAAGATAAATTTGATAAATGTATGCCCAAGGGTTATGCTGTCTAAGAATAAATATCCTACAAATAAAATCCAGCAAACGGGCTAATGTGGATTAAAACGGAAGGGCAAAAAGCAATCATCGATTGAGAAAGAGGCACAGTTGACATCAAGTGTTATACAGAAGATGACTGGTGTGATTACAGGAAGAAGTTAAGAGTATTTAAAAACATCCCAAAATTAAGAGTTGAAGAAAGAAAGAGATTGCATATGAGATGAAGATAAATAATAATGAGCTGTTTCTCAAGTACCCAAAGAACAGGAGGTCAGAAAAGTGGTTTGTCAAGCCTCAAAGAGATAGAAAGGGTAATTTATTGACAGACGATGGAGACACTACTAAAAAAATAAATGAATTTTTCACCTCAGTGTTCACAAAGGAGGATGGGGGACAGATGCCAGAAACAGACATAAATTTCCCAGGGGAGACAGAAGAAATACTGAAAGAAATCAGGATCATGCCAAAACAGGTGATAAAGGGATGAGACTTTAAGAAGACTAATACAATTCTAAATTTGAAGCTCAGTCACTCAATATTCCTCAAGAAGTTACAAGATGCCAGGACCTCTTTTCCCCTCCCCCAAATGAGGGCGATTAACCATATCCTCTTAATGGACTGAAGTGTGTGTCTGTGTGTGTTCATGTTCTTTAGTAAAAACTACAAAGAATTCTCTGTTGAGTAAATAAGACTTATTTATTTTCTTATCTTTCTCTAATTGGGACTTGCATGACCTAATAATTTTCTTTCCAGAAGCTCTTACTTGATCAGTGTCATCTAACCCCCTTTTAATGCAAGGTAAACCCAAACCCACTGAGGTCATTTTATGCAATTTTTCAAATAGAAGCAGTCATTCATTTAAGACAAGTCACAGTTTTTATTAGGAAAACAGTAAAACAAACAAATTTAATTGGAATGATTATTTCTCTCCTTTTTCAAGAATATCATTTTATTTCTTCGGGTTTCTTTCCTGGTCTGTGTGGGTGCATACATTAATTGATTTTAAACCAACAAACATTTTATTCCTTACTCTATGCAAAGCATATAGGCTGAGCAACAATACAAAGTTCAGATAAGGAGCAGTCCCTTTATTTCCAGGGTCCAAAGTCTACTAGTGACTGATGACACATATGTAATTATAAAGCAAAATATCATATGATAGGTTCATAGGAGAGGTATAAAACGTGCTGAGGTACAAAGAAGCAAAATCATTATCTCATGGAAGGGATCGGGGAAATATTATATAAGTCTAGATTTCAGAGGAACTTGAGTCCATTTAGTCCAGTCCTTTCATTTTACAGATGAGGAAACTGTGGCCCAGGGAGATTAAATGACTTGCCCAAGGCAACACAGGTGCTGGGTGTCAGAGGCAGGACTTGAGTCAAGATATTCTGACTCCAGAGTTAGTGCTTACTTATTCTTTTGTACTCTGCAGACTTCCAGCTTAAGCTTGAAAGGAGGAATTCAGCAGGTTTACACTTCTGATATCTTAAGTTAAATCTAGATGAATACTTTTCGACTCAGAAAGCAGAAATCTTCTTTAACTGATGTTCTTTGTGAGTTTCTATAAGCAGAAGAAATTGGATGTACAAGAGAGCCACCTAAGGTGAAGGCAGAGCTCCTAGATGTCTGGGCACTTGGAAACTTAAAGATCAGTTTTAAAGTCTTTTAAGAAGAAAGTTAAAATTATGTTGGAAAATATTGTCTAGGATCAACAAAAGGAAAAGACCCAAAGACCTCTTGCATATCCATCTCTCAGAAATTCTTTTTTCTTAAAGAAGAGAAATAAAAGTGCTAGATATGATGAGAACTAAGTAACATCCCAAGAAATGAAGTGCATTATAGCTGAAAAAAAAAACGAAACAAGAAATGGCTGTCTACCAATGTGTAAATTATTTCAGAGTCAGCTGTTTGTGTACAGTCATAGCATCACTTGGGTAGAGCAAAGGCAAAATCAATACTAGGTTAGACGAAAAAGGCAAAGATGGAAAAAAGTCTCAGAAAGACATCATTACAGCAGCTGTAGCCTGACCTTGTTAAACCATGAGTTGACTCTGAACAATGGAAAGTGGACGGAAGTAAAGTTGTTGATTAAAGTTGATCACTTAGAAGAGTTTAATCAATTCAAAATTATTGCCACACATAAGAAGCCAAAAGAGCCTCTGGTATTTTTATGGCAAACGTTTCATTAATGATGGCAGTAGAACTATAGTATTTGAATGGTACCACCCAAGAAATTAGAAATGGGACTTAAGAAGATGAAGGAAGGACTGGTATCTTCTTTGTGACCAAAAACATACAGAAGAAATACACTCTGTAAGGGATATTATTTTAAAGGTATCCACCGTCCAATTTTTTTTGCATGTCATAGTATGTTATTTTTTTCCAAATACATATAAAGATAGTTTCAAGCATTCATTTTTGTAAGATTTTGAGTTCCAAATTTTTCTCCTTCCCTCCCCACTTACCCTAGACAGCAAGCAATCTGATATAGGTTATACATATATAATCATGTTAAACATTTTCCCACATTAGTCATGTTGTAAAAGGAGAATCAGAACAAAAGGGAAAAACCACAAGAAAAAAATAAACAAAAAAAGTGAAAATAGTATGGTTTGATCTGCATTCAGTCTCCATAGTTCTTTCTCTGGATGTGGATGGTATTTTCCATCACAGATCTTTTGGAAATGCCTTGGATTCTTGTATCGCTGAGAGGAACTAAGTCTATCATAGTTAATCATTGCACAAATGTTGTCATTACTGTACACAGTGTTCTGGTTCTGCTTACTTCATTCAGCATCAGTTCATGTAAGCCTTTTCAGGTTTTTCTGAAATCTGCCCACTCATTATTTCTTACAGAATAATAGTATTCAATTGCATTCATATCCCATTGTTCAGCCATTCCCCCCATTGATGGGTATCTCTCAGTTTCCAATTCTCTGCCACCATGAAAGTTGCTGCTAGAAATGCTTTGGCCCTGTTCCCTTTTTTTTAAAATAATCTCTTTTGGATATAGCCAGCAACCAATTTTAAAGGTGTCTTAAGTGGAAGAAGATCCCAAATGAATATAAAAGATCATGAATGACATGTATTTGGGCTTTAACTCCAATACTTAAAAGAAAAAAAGGCCGCTGAGAAGACATCAACAACTGCCAACTCATACTGAAGTGAAGAAAGATAGCACTTTCAGTTATAAAATTCTGTAAAAGCAAGACTGTATTTTAAATATACATAATAAGAAAGGAGTAGAAAAGTTGATGTTTTGTTGCCTCTGATAGCATTATAAGAAATACAGAGTCTAGCTGTGCTTGTATCAAATGGATAATTTGATTATTTTTACTTCAGAGAAGGGATCAGACCACATTCATTGTTGGCAAGGACTTGGCATGTCTAACTTGCTTTTAGGACAGCTCTACTTATATAGCCAATTAATTGCTTAAATTCAGGATGGCCAGGAATGCCATCCTTTGAGTCAGAACTCTTAAATGAAATCAATAGGCAGTTTAAGGAGATCATTTAAATTACACAAACAGTAAAACAAATATATTAACCACTTTACAAAATGGACAATATTATATGACTTGCATGAAAAACCCATTGAATTAATCCATTAATATATAAATGTCTTGTCCTAGATCCAGAATTTCAAAATTACTTTTCCCTGAATAAATATTTACTTTCTCTTTCTCTCTGGGGAAAAATATATTAATAGACTGGGGGAAAGATAGTAATAGACTGTGTTTGAGGAAATTGTGCTATATTTGCGATGATTGCAAGTCCCCCACTTCTTCTGAAGCCTCAGAATTCATTTTTTTTAACATCAGTGGAAGGTATATCATGGGTACAAATGATTACTTTTACCCAAAAAGTAGCATGAATAGCATCAATTAAGAACATGTGTGACTGGAAAAAAGCTTGATTGGTCATGTGATGAGAATGAGATAAACTGAGTGCTGCTTTAGCACCCATGAAATAACAGGAAAGTCTGAGAAAAGCTCCACAATGCTTGATGAATCCTCTGTACAGGATTTGATATAAACAATACCAGAGGCTGAAAAGCCATGAGAGTGAGAGGTGCCACTATTTTCGGTGTTGGAAGGAGAACCCATAACAATGTATATATAGTATTCATTGAAGTATATAAGGAAAGCTCTATAAAACTGAATAAGCTGATCGTGGAAGCAAGAGACACTCTCCCTACTTCACTCCCTAAAACACTTCTGTGTATAATCCCTACTAACTATTCCACAAAAAAAAAAAATAATTCTACCTAAGTTTATTTTAAATACTACCTCTGTTTCCAATGACAAAATTTGCTTCAGATGAGTCCCTTTTAAGACATTTATTCCCTTTTCCATTCTTCAGTATTCTCAGTGCCCTTGAAAGTCAGTGGATTTAAACACATCCGTCCAAATATGAAAGATTCAAGTTATAACAAGTTTTCTTCTTTCATCTTCTAAGCACTGACTTTTGTTGTAGAACCAAAGGTATTGTTTACATTTCCTGGCATTTTACATGCATGGGAGAAATAGATTGCTTCAAGATCAATTAGACATACATATTTAGAGAGCTACTCACTGTGGTGACTAACCTATGCCTGTCCTCAAGGAGATTTATATCCTGTTGAAGAACAGAACCAAAAATAACTAAAAAAAGACAAGAAAACAACTAAACGGACTTCTAGGAGTAGGTAATGTAGTGCCAAACCATGACTTGGCCTGATAGTGCTAGGGAAATT
This sequence comes from Pseudocheirus occidentalis, assembly GCA_028646575.1. Classification (NCBI taxonomy): domain Eukaryota; kingdom Metazoa; phylum Chordata; class Mammalia; order Diprotodontia; family Pseudocheiridae; genus Pseudocheirus; species Pseudocheirus occidentalis. The sequence continues at coordinate 290,217,022 of CM053594.1, read as the reverse complement.
CAAAGAAAAAAATGCCTAAAAATCTGCAAAGCCTTAATTCAGTTCAACAAACATTTACTAAATGCCAGTCATGTTCAGAGAGCAGTGCTAGGTTCTGGGGATATGAAGATAAAAACCTTTACTTAAAAAAAAAAGTTACTTAAAAAAAAGTTACTTAAAAATTGTTAAAGATTTAGATAAAACTAAGGACCACGTTTTGGTAGAACTTTACCTTATACTAATTTTTAAAAATGTTTTTCCCATTTTTATTCTGGTATAAATGTATAACTGATTGAAAAATATAGGCTCCCTCCAGTGGCCAGCTGAATACCTCCAAGAACTGGGGAATATACCCTATATTATCTGAGTGTGTATAATTATCTGTGTTTTAGAACTCTTGAGCCCTTTTATTTTGATGTTATTTATTTTTTAATATTATAAAATGGATCACCACACATCACTTTACATTTTATTTAGCATAGGTAGATGAAAATCAATTGATCAGTCCCTTTTTTTCTCCTCCTTATTCTCTAGTCCTTAAGAAAATACTTGAGTAAATATAATGGCATTTCAAACATCCACAGAAAAAAGAGCCATAATAATACCTGCTTCCTTTTGTTTTCAGATTTTCTTCTATTTCTAATTAATGAGACATTCTCTACTAAAACTGGAGGGCAAAAACAAAAGTCTGTCAAAAACTATTCCTTATATAAAAATTGGATTCTTCTGGTGAATATATGATATATAGTCATTCTTCATTGCTTTTGAGCCTTATTTTACTTGTAATAAAACCCCCCTCTATTTTGGATTTATTGGTGGGGAAGAGTGGATCAAATTAAGGAAAGCTTAAATGACCTATAGATTTCATGTATATGTACATATATTTAATTTTCATTCATACTTTTTGTTTTCACATCAACTTCATTTCTGAATGTATCCCTCCACTTTTCTATACCCATGTAACATAGAGTCCAAAAAGCAAAGAAGAAAAACTTTAGCGAACCAATTATTAAATAATATTTTTAAAGAAACATGATTTTTTATTACAAGTATACTTTGGAGACATTGTGGATTCAGTTCCAGATCACCACAGTAAAGTGAATGTCGTATTAAAGCAAGTTACATTAATTTTTTTGGTTTCCCAGTGCATGTGTGCAATAATATTATGTCTAAAAATTGTCCACACCTTAATTAAAAATTACTTTATTACTTAAAAGTGCTCACCATCATCTGAGCCTTCAACAAGTCATAATCTTTTCATTGGTGGGGGATCTTGCCTTGATATTGATGGTGGTTGCTGAAGGTTGGGGTGACTGTGGCAGTTTCTTGCAATAAGACATTGCAACTTGCCACATTGATTGACCCATCCACTTGAACACTTTGGGGCCATTTGTTGTTGTTTTTGAGTCATTCATGCATGTCCAACTCCTTGTGACCCCATGGACCATAGCACACCAGGCCCTTCTAACCTCTAATATGTCTTCCAACTCTCTCCAAGTTCATGTGCATTGTTTCCCTGAGTGGCTATTGTGGAGTTATTAATTGGTGGGATTGCGGTGTTGTTATGTCTCAGGAAATAGGGAGGACCAAGGAGACAGAGAGAGATGGGAAAATGGCTGGTCAGTAGAGCAGTCAGGACACACAGAACTTTCTCGATTAAGTTTGCCATCTTATATGGGTGTCAGTCCTAATATCAAAGATCCCTGCTCGTACATCACCACAACAGATGTAATAATAATGCAAAAATGAAATTTGTCAGAAATGCACAAATGTAACACCAGAGACAAGGTGTGAGCACATGCTGTTGGAAAAATTGCTCAGCACAGGGTTGCCACAGACCTTTGATTTGTAAAAAACACAATTTTTGTGAAGTGCAGTAAAGCAAAATACAATAAACTGAAGTATGCTTGTATTTTCCACTACATTGGGCACCTAAAACTGAGGGTGTATGGAGGGAACAAGGGGGATTATTTCCTTTGGGAAGGATTTTCAGGGAATAATAAAGAATATTTGTAACAATATGGTTTGTAAAGCTCTTTAAATAAATGAGCTTTCTTGATGACAGTAACAACTCTGTAAAGCATTCTTGGTACTATAGGTATTAAAACTACAGATGAGGAAACTGAGACTTGGAGGTTAAATGATTTGGTCATCATCATACGTCTAGTTAAAGTCAGAGCCAGGTTTCCAGCCTAGGTCTGTCCTGACTCCAGCCCCAGTATACTCTACTCTACCACAATGGCTCTGATTATTTGAATGTAAGTAGGTGTAATGTTATCCTTTAGGCATCTAATTAAGTGCTTCCAGGTACTTGAATAGAATTTGATCATTTGAAGCATTTTTCACATTCCTCCTGCTGTCTTATACCATGAGTTTGTACATTAGGAAAATGGTTTACTTAGTAAAGGTGAATCCTGGCCCAGCCCTATAAGAATAATATAAAATTTCAAATGAATAGAATTCAACTAATCAAAGTTTAATTGATAAATATATAGTAATATTACTGTTATCACCTTTGGTATTATTATAGTGTGCTGTTCTTTGTGTGACTTAGGCTTTTTATGCAAGTATAATCTTTTTTATCACATTAGAGATGCAGAACTGTCATCACATCCCTCTCAGTTGAAATGTCTTAGCCTGTTCATGTGGTGTACACCTGTAATATGTTGGCAACAAAATGGGTTACTTCTTTGCTCATAAGATTGTGTATTTTTTATTTTACCTTTTTGCATTTCCATTGTGTATTTTATGTATCACAGACTCTTATTGTACTTAACTATGAATTATCATTCAAGGGCAAAGTGAAAGAACCTCAGACAAAATTTAATATTATGTTGGTAAAGTATAATGAAGAGCTTGGCCATTGAACTATAGACATACTGGAGTTTGGAGTTTAAAAGGAACTTGGGAGTCATTTAGGTTAATGCTTTCATTTTTCATTTGGGGAAACTGAAATCCAGTGAAGTTAAAGTACCTCATCCCTCCTCTCTAGTGCACTTTTGTGTTATCTTCCATTTTAGAATGAGAACAGGGACTTTTTGCTTGTATTTTTATCCCAAAGATGCTTTTTTGGTTTTGTTTGTTTTTGTGAGGCAGTTGGGGTTAAGTGACTAACCCAGGGTCACACAGCTAGTAAGTGTCAAATGTCTGAGGCCACTTTTGAACTCGGGTCCTTCTGACTCTAGCACCAGTGCCTTATCCGCCTTACCACCTAGCTGCCCCCCCC